>BCNH02000009.1:12986993-13013935 GCA_001662345.2 Metrosideros polymorpha var. glaberrima
ACTTTGGCAGAGATGATAATTAAATACGGAACGAATTGACAGATTACTAAGCGCCCACTTCGAGCTTAGGAAATCGAAAAAGGTACCCACTTGGGGCTTCCTCTTTTCCTTTGTCCCCCACCTCAATTGCAATGTCTACACGATTGGCGGAGCCGGGCCGCACCTGCCGTAGTTCGTAAGAGCCGCGTGCCCGCCGCGGCTGCAGAACGTCCGGTTCGAGTCGTATCTATTGTCCGTGGAATCCCTCGAAGTATGAGACTTCAAGAAAGGCGAGCTTGTTGTTGCGTCCTCGATCCACGTCCCGGCGCGAACGACGCTCTCGACGTGTGAAATTTGACCATCCCAGAAGAGTTAAGCGGCAAGAAAAGAAAGGGAGGCAAAAACGAAAGCGTTGGGTGTATTAGCGCCTAAAAATTGTGTTTACACATATATTTCTAGAAGAGTCAACGCGTTTAGACTTTCTTGTTTCTACCTTCAGCATGCTGTTGACCAGGAAAAAGAAGGAAGAGATCAAGTTAGATATCGCCACAAAGCTCCGATCCCATCTTATTCTTGATAGCCAATTTCGTTTGGCTATGCCGAATTTTTTGAAAAAATTCCGACCCCTTGCTGAATATGTTTTTAATAGACCAAAAAATGAAAATATTTCAGACAATGTCACGTGACTATAACAAACAAGACATGGACATGAAACGTGGGGTCCGAAAAAGGCTACGATATGTAATGGGTATTTCTTTTATGGTCCTTTTTGGTTATCTTGTTCAATCATTGCATCTTGGTTACCAAATTTGAAACTCGTGCTTTCCATATATGTCGTGAAATAAATTATATCCGTCTCGATCTGGTGCGCAAATCAGATGCGATCATGCAACACAACAGATTTTTTATTTTTATTTTTTTGGGTTTACTCTATTAAGTTCTTGGTTCAGTAGAGAGCAAACTAAATTTGTACACCTCTTTTGAGTTAGCATCCTATTGGTGATACGATGAGGACGTGTATGAATAAATATAAGCTCCCGCACATTGACTTGTTCAAAAGGCAAAGTCAAATTTCAGCTGTGATCTCGATGTTCGATTTCGTAAAAATGAAATATAAAAAAAGAGTTTATTTGGAGCATACCTAATCAAATCAAACTTATTTCGATTAGTGCGAAAGAGGTGACTTGTCTAGACGAACGATAATTGTCGCGAGTGTGTTCGACGTGTTTTATATCTACTTTTTATTCCTTAGGCAATGCCATCAATGTTCTTTAGGTTTACAATGTGGGCTCGCCCTTCCTTGAGCCTTAGCTCCGTGGCTCCTTTTCTTGAGGCATAGTGCGTTCCTTTCGAAAAAAAAAAGAGTGATTTTGAACAACATTTTTCGAAAGGTGATTGCTTATATCGTTTAAAAAAATTAAAAAGCAAAAATAATTTTCTCATCAATAACAATCTATGCCTGACTATTTTCGTGGATGCCAAAGAAAATTTTTATTTTTTTAAATGATGTAAGTGATAATTCAAATAATTCATTTTTTGCGAAACGAACTCACCTAAACTTTAATTAAATGGAGAAGTAAAATGTCTAATGTTAGTTTACTTTTTTTTACCACCATACGGACTATTTTCTACAAAGTGAAGATTAGATGAACATTTGGCTGGCCTTTGAATGATTAAGAACAAAAACTTTTTTTTTTTCAGAATCTAACAGAAGAAAGTGAGAAAACGATGGAGTTGGTTGTTGCACCGCAAGAATAATTAGAGAATATTCGCCAAGTGTAGTTTTTATTGGAAAGTGGGTAATTAACATTTTATTGACCTTTCTATCCCCCTTCTTTTGCCGATTTTACTTTTTTTTTCCTTCAAAGCTAAATAAGCATTACAATATCAGACCAATATATAAATGCGGGTCTAATTCAAAGATTTACAAAACCCTTTTTTTAATTGAGAAAAAAATTGAAAAGAAAGAAACAAGATATTTCTTTAAGCGGAAAGCAAATGAAACCCTTTTTTATTTGATCTTTTCGTGACAACATGCGAATAATTTCTTCTTTAATTTTTCTGGGGTCACGAAAATGACCCCTACGTGCGACACAAATTGGTCACGAAATTGCTGTCACACGTGGGTCACGTAATTTTTGGAGTATTTGATCAGACACGCACCAGATCCACAACCTTGTCGCCACCTGGTTAACGGAACGGGCAGACACGTGTCCAATCGGGGCTCCGGAATTGACACCTACGTGCGACATTAAATGATGTCTCGCCACCCTCCCCCTCCTCCTCAAAATAGGCGGTGACCATAATTAAAAAAGGGGTTAAGTACCTGAATTAGCACGCAATCCCTCTAAATCGTTTTTTACCACTTTTTTTTCTTTTTCTTGGGGGAGTCAATTTTGTGTTTCGTTTTTAATTGGACGGAATAAACCTTCTCTTGGATCGGAAATTACAATCACCGCTACACGCAAAACATATGATCAAACTTAGGTATATCACATATATTATATAGTGTTCGATAGAAAGCGATGTGTATTGAAAGTTTAGTCAGGAAAGCGCAATTGAAATTCTAAAACTTTTAAAAAGTACAATTAAGTTTTAAAACTTATCAGAAAAGTACAATCGAGTCCTGAAAATTTTCAAAAAATGCAATCAACAGGAAAGACTTGGCTAAACTAATTTGACATGTTGTAGGACTTGGAAAAAAATTTAGGACTCGATTAACTTTCCCGATAAGTTTTATGACGTAATTACACTTTCTGAAAGTTTTTATGACTTAATTGCACTTATCCAATAAACCTAATATGTGATTGAAACTCTGAAATGGAAAATAGATAAATACTTTCGAAGCTTGGCCAAAAGGAAAACATTGATCCTATGTAGCGGGCAACTATCGAACAAAGGCAACACTACAAAGACGATAGCCATCACGACATTGGTCCTTCCAATACTATTTTTAAAGTTTCTTGTCCAATCTGAATTGAGTAACATTATCTCACTCTTCGTGCCCAGTACTATTTTTCGTAAATTCATTTTTGAAAAATTGCAATACTCATTTAAAATGTCGCCGCCATCGATACAACTTCTCGTCGGTGGCGCAAAAAAAAGAGTTGCGATATTTAAAAAAAAACATGTCACAAGCTTCTCATAGCTATGGCACCTTCAAAACCACATCAGCTTGCAAAACAACAGCCTATCACCTAGTTTTGTATTCTCCATCCCTGCTAGAAGAAACTTCATTCTATCCCTATTTTGATTGGTAGATATCAAACTTAGATATCATTCATGTATCTCGTCGACCAATGACTTGATCGGAAAGAGCTTCCTTCTTTAAAATATGAAATAAAATACGACAAATTAGTTTTGTGCTTGTTACCCTTTTACATCCTCGTCCAATTTATTCTACAAAATACGTTTTTTTCCAAAGAAAAAAAAAAGGAGGACTTGAACACGAGTGCATTTCATTCAAATTTAGACCAATTTCAAATGGTTGGAATGGAAGAATCGATTTACTTCACACGTGCTATTTATGGTTTAAGTTAGGTCCAGACGCAAATTGTCTTAGGCATACTAAAATGGTTCAAATTAATTTATTAAAAATCTAATTAAATCCCTCTTTTTCTGTAAAATAATGGTCACATCACCCTTTAAAAAAAAACCACTTTGAAGTTCTATTCCCTACCAAACTGGAAAATAACGCGAGAGCATCCAATTGAATGAGAAAGACACCCCATACTCAAAAGAAATCTCTTTAAGATATACAACATCAATTGTGCACGCAACTCATAGGGGCATTGACCTAAGTAGTGGCAGCATCTTTTTGCCTTTAGCTGAAAATGGCCAAAACAATAAGAATACAAAAATAAAAGTATGACACGCCTTAAGCTTGGTTACTCAAAATTGAATTGCTCATTCGTGTAAGAGAGTAGTGACATTAGTGTACAAATTGTTAGCTCTATTATCGCTAGGGATTGATGATCCACTTATCTTTTCATTTTATACACGGGAGAAAAGTATGGAAAACGCTACATTTATTAAGCCTGATTTATAAGTTTGATTTTTTTAAGTGACGTGTCAGATTGTTATTGGCAATTAAATGTGACCCATTTGTTTATATGGCGGTCTCACATCTCACTTAGTAAGCCGACTCTATAAACCGGTTCTAGAGGTATATAGCATTGCACGAAAAGCAAATATCATTTAGCGGATGAGGATATACTTGTGGAGCCAATAATTATTTGGGGTGCATATGACCGGTGACGAAAAAGGCGGCTTGAAGCACTTTAAAGTTTCTCGTACCGAAAGGAATGTGGAACATTTAAATTGATGGATTACTACGATGAATTTAGATAATAAAAAAAAGAGCCTATTATGAATATTGCTTAGCGTTTATTCGCGCATTTTGCTCAAACCATCATACAAAAGTATAACTTAAATAGCGCACGAAACATTACAACATAAATACAACGCAATTTAAACTTATGATTAGATGTAAAAGGTATTCACAAAACTAAATTGTCAAACAGAACAAGTAATCAATATACAAATAGGAATCCCTAAACATAATATGAAATACTGTGTATCACGAAAATAAGAGAAGTTTTTGTGTACTAACTAATATATGAAGAACCGTAAAATATGCTATTATGCCAAAATGATAAATATTTTGTTAAATATAAACGTGTTATGATTAAATAGTAAATTAACAAAAGGATGGGAAAATCTTGATAAAAATTGGTTCATTTCTCTTTCTAAGACTATTTTTATTAAACGAGCCGTCGATGCGTCACCATTTTTTTCTCGTTATATTTCAATAATAACGAGCCGTCGATGCGCCACCGATATATGATATGAGAAACCACGGCTGATTTGGACAAAACACGTTTTCTCTCTAAATTAATACATCGACACTGAATAATATGCACGGATGGTCGTGTACCTTCGAATTATATGATCTCTTTATTTTCTTTTTCGGCTCATTCGACAATGATTGCAGGCATTCCGCTAGAAAAATATCGCTATTCCTTGTTGAAGTATCTCGCATCGCTCGTCTAAGAGATTTTTATGCTTTTTGTATTTATATTATCTCCCTCCATTCATTAATGTAATTTTTAGTTCGGACGTTCTAACCCCTTTCTACCAAAAAAAAAAAAGGGGGGGAAAGTCGTAAGTGGCGTGAAAAAATTAGAAAAATAGGGTCCCGATATTACAGTTGTAAAATCTTATTATTATCTTATTCTCTGCCATTTCCATGTACTTTCCCCTATTTCAATTTTTATTTTTATTTTCCTTACGGGAGGGGAGGTTTTTTTATATGTGGGCCCCATCCCTGCCCATATGCATTGCTGTCTTTCGGCCATCGGCTTTGTTCGTTTTCTTTTATAGCGGAAGAGGGGAGGAGGCCTTGTCTGCTCAGGACACGCACCTTCGACCTCAAGAGAGAGAAAGAAGAGAGAGAGAGAGAGAGAGAGAGGAAGAGAGAGAGCTTCATCAGCTGGTTCAATCGCACTGATTGAGGGACCCCTCCGCCAAAACGGAGGGAAGGGCTCCCTTCGTTTACTTATTTAACCTCCATCTTCTCGTTCTTCCGTCGTCGGTCGTCGCCGCCATCCTCTCCGCCGTCTGCGAGAAGAGAGGGAACGGCGGAAAAGAAGAAGAGAGTAAATTTTTCAGAGAAAGGAGCGATCGAATTCGCTTGCAGTATGCGATTGCGCTTTGGTATGGTGGATCTGCGGATCTGACGCTCTCGAGCTGCCGCCCACTTGCTCTGTCTCTCTGTTCCTCTTTGTAGATCTCCATCGCTTTCGTCCGGTGCGATTCAGCCGCAAACCTAAAATTGTACTGTGAGCTGTTCCTTCTTTCTGTCTTCCCCTTCTCGTTTTCGTTTGACCTTGTGTAGTCGCAATTTGAGCGATCGGTGTTCTTGGAGCGGTCATTCCTGGTCTTTGTCTAGCTGCTGACTTTTCTGGTGGTCTAGCTACTGAATTTTCTGGTGGACCCGCCAAATTGCTGTGCTCAAGTATTAGAATGTGACGGTTGGATTTGACCGATTAGTTGTAGATGTGCTTCGGTTGTGTGTTTCGTTGTCTTTTATGGTGTCAGTCTCTGTTTCATGGGGCTATTGGTGGGTTCTCTCTGTTTGAGCTGCAGTAGTCATTGGTTTTGGACGGTAGACCTGAAACTGTCCTATATATATAGAAGTATTGATTGATAGTTGTAGATAGAGTAGACATCCTTTGACACTAACTACTATCAACAAAACTGCACGATGAATAATTCAGCGTTCTTGGTATTTGATTTTGAGTCTGTGAAGCACTGGATGTGACTTGTAAATAATTATGCTGTTTGCAGGTGAGTGGAGGTTATCAGTTTTGGGGTTGGTGTTGGTAGTGCATCCGAATTGGATGTGGAGCCAGACTTGGAGGCTCACTTAGGTGAGATGAGGGATGTTATCGAGGTTGATAACCTTTCTGAGGGCTTGCTGGCCGCCGTCCTCGGACCGTTATGTGCACACGGGTTCGGATTTAGGGGGCCGGCAAGATGGACTTCTTTGGTACAAAGACACTGGGCATCACTTGAGTGGGGACTTCTCGATGGCAGTTGTTCAGGCCAATAATTTGCTTGAAGATCAGAGCCAGATTGAGTCTGGCTCCTTGAGTTTTCTTGACTCGGGTCCTTATGGCACCTTCATTGGAGTGTATGATGGCCACGGTGGACCTGAGACATCGCGTTTCATTAATGATCACCTTTTCCAGAATCTGAAGAGTAAGATAATAAACAATTTTTTTCTATTCATTCTTAGAAGCAATCTTCCTATTAAGCCTGGTCGGTTCTGAATTATCTTTGGTTGGTATTTTCTTTCTTGAAGATCATTATGTCCTCTAGTGCTCAATTCAGACAACATTCTTTGTCCATCATTAATCAGTTGCATTGTCTATGATTTGCAGTGTTTGCAACTGAGCAACAATCTATGTCGGTAGATGTTATTAGGAAGGCTTACCAAGCAACGGAAGAGGGATTCTTCTCTCTTGTTACTAAACAATGGCCGATGAAACCCCAGATTGCCGCTGTTGGATCGTGCTGCCTGGTTGGTGTTATCTCTGGTGGGACGCTCTACATTGCCAACTTGGGTGATTCTCGGGCTGTTCTGGGAAGGGCAATGAAGGCAACTGGCGAGGTCCTCGCCATCCAGCTTTCGTCGGAGCATAATGTGGGTATAGAGTCTGTTCGGCAGGAGATGCATTCTTTGCATCCGGATGACTCTCAAATTGTGGTATTAAAGCATAATGTATGGCGTGTAAAGGGCCTCATACAGGTAAGCCTATTGACTGCAAAGTGTTGAAAAACATTTATCTTCATTTTGGCCTTTCCCATTTCTGGAATTTTTATTTAGGATAAGGTGCTGTAACGGGGTGCAAAGTCATTAGGTTAGTGCAGTTGGGATCCAGGGATGGCCAACAGGAAAGGTGAGTTAGGCGTGAACAGTCATCTAAGCTCTGTGGGATAGGAGCAATGGCTTCCGTTTAAATGTTACGTGTACTGTCCAATTGTTGAGCTGCTTGACGTGACTGAACTTGAGTAATAGTTAAAGTGAATAGTTGCTGATTTATGATGATCTGAATATTTTCACTTCAATGACTGTAATTTTTCATTTTTTGCCATACTTCAATAACTGTAGTTAGCTTTCTCTCTTATTGTGAAGATTGGCGTGAAATGAAAATTACGTTTGTGTCACATTCCTCGCTTTGGAGAGGACATAAAATCTCGAAGCCACAAATGGAGCTATTAAAGAGGGAGACTACAAAATTTTTGTCAAAGCATTCACGTCCTAAGTACTACCTTTAAAATGGGAACCGGAAAATGCTGTATCAGTGGCATGAGGAGTGTGAAATATGAATGATAATTGTTTTATCTGTACTCTATTGTAAACTCGAGAGTTATTTGCGCAGGTTCGTCATTTTGTTTTTTTTCACTAATCACCTAGTCAATGCTAATTGAAAGAAAAGATGTGGACAAGCTCCTGATTTAAGATCGCACTTGGACGTAGTTTTAGAAGGATATCTTACCAGAAGGAATTCATGTGATGGGTAAGCTAGGTGGTACAGTAATGGGACATTCTAAGCAAGATCTGTGCCTATGGATCTATTTCAATTTTGTGATCTTTCTACTTGAATCGTGAAAAAAAATTATTTGTCTTTCAGGATGATTTGCTTAAGCAGTAGAAGTTCCACTGCACCAAAATTCACTGTCAAAAACTAACTTGTCGTGGTCACTTTTTTCTTTTTTCTTGAAAGATGTAGTCTTGTTTTTTCTGCAGGTTTCTAGATCCATTGGTGATGTGTATCTGAAGAAGGCCGAGTTCAACAGGGAGCCTTTATATGCCAAGTTTCGCCTCCGTGAACCTTTTAGAAGGCCAATTTTAAGTTCTGATCCATCTATATCAGTGCATGATCTCCAATCTCATGATCAGTTTGTGATATTTGCTTCTGATGGACTGTGGGAGCACTTTAGCAACCAAGAAGCAGTTGATATAGTTCAAAATCATCCCTGTAATGTAAGATTTTCCTGCAGAGACTTTTCTCTTTTAAAGTGAGATCCCCAGTCCCGTCCACTACCTGTCTCTCTTTCGTTTTTAGTAACTAGTAAGAGTTTCATGCCCTTTTCCTATCTGCTTGAGAGGATGTCATAAGTTTTACCTTTTGTTCCTATTTGACAAAACCATTTGCCTGTTTCTTTTTTTGACGTTTTCTTAGTGTGTATGAATTTTCACATCAATATTCTTGAATTTTGCTGATTTCTAGTCGTATGCATTCATATATCGTGTGAACGCTGTGCCTGTGAGCTTTTTATCTTTATTTTTCTATTTCTATGGGAATTGAGATCATTGAATTGCTAAGTGTGAAGCTTCAGTTTTCACAGTATATGCTATTTTTGGTGTTGATAATTTCCATGCCCATGCATCTTCTCTATGTTTTGACTTTGAGAATGATAGGTGTGGTGTAATCATGGGTGGAGAAAACCTATTTGATATCTTGGAGAATATCTGCTACTTTGGATACCTGAATTTTGCTTGATTTTACCCATAGGACCTGCTCTAACATTGAAATGCTATAGATCTAATGTGACAGTTATCCACTTGCCTCCGTCCAGGGAATTGCTCGGCGGCTTGTGAAAGCTGCCCTGCAGGAAGCGGCAAAGAAAAGAGAAATGAGGTACTCCGACTTGAAGAAAATTGACCGTGGGGTCCGCAGACATTTCCACGACGACATCACAGTCATTGTTGTATTTCTCGACTCGAATTTAGTCAGCAGGGCCAGCTCGACTAAAGGGCCCACCGTGTCCTTGAGAGGGGGAGGTATTATTATACCTGCGAAAACTCTGGCCCCCTGCGCAACACCAGTGGAAGTTTAGTGCTGCCTAATGGCGCTGCTAAACTGGTGCTACTAGGATTTACTGTAACAATCAGCTTGTTGAATCTGAGAGATTGAGAAGGTGCGGCTCATTATTAATTCTTTAATGTAGAATGTAACATTTTACCCAGGACTTGTATGTTATGTTAGCTCACTTGATCATGATGATGGGAAGAATCATGGGGGGAAAGCTTCAAAAGTAACAGTAAAGATTCTTGTGGGCAACTCTTTTTACTTGCATCTGTTTTCCCCTTTAGTTATCTAATTTTTGCATTCTGTAAATCACATTAAGGTTACCCTTAATCCAAGTTCTTTTGGAGTAGTTTACAGTAAAGAACAGCATAAAGGTCGGTATAGAACTTTGATCGTGAAATGAAGTAGTGCAAAAAGAAAAGGCATCTCTAACTATTATGTTTGTTGTCAATCTTCTGTTGAGTAGTTGGTGAACTCTGCAGTGCAGATGCTAAGAGTTCTATTGCGACGTAAGGTATGAATTCTGCTGATGTTTGAATACTTTGCTGGGAAATTTTTGTCGCGTGAACAGGGTCTAGGTAGTTATATACTAACATAGTCGTCGAATGGCATTAGGCCCGCAAGCGGGATCCATCACCATCAGACCATTATGTTCATCCGGTTGGACCATTATGTTCATACGGTCACGATGGATTGGGTCGACGCAAGTAAATCTCACTTACATGGCCTCTGATGCAAACTGCTTGCCTTTTTGGCATGCCTAATTTCCAGCTTACTCATTGGCCTGGTCCGAGCACTTTTGAAGTTTGATGGCGATATAAGGGTGGATATGAGGAGTCCAGTTTGGCAACATTACCTAGACCGGTCGACATCGGTTACCTTGGTGAGGCAATTACCAATTTGCCTGTCCAATTAATGTTGTTTGAGTGAAGGTGGAAAGTTTGAAAGGGGTGTTGAATAATGAACGAATTTCCAAGGCCACATCTATTTCACACTTGGTGCCACCTACATTAGATCTGTTACATAAGAAAAATCTGGTAACTTCGAATTCGGGAGGCTCGAGGTCCTCAAGATTGCGTGACCATTAACTACTTTTCCTCTTCTATTCCTCTTAAACTGCTTCCGTCGAAGTTGACGCTGGGGTTGTCGGCATCCAAACACCTCAAGCTCACGGACCGGAACGAGTCCATTTCCACATGGAATGTCTGATACCTGACTCCATCAATGCTGAAGCTCCGAGAAGCCTCACGGTCCATTGATCTGGGAGGTCCGCTGCCGGCTGTCGGTATAAAAGAGTTGCCATCGGCCAAGCAAAGTGCTTCTTCTAGTTCTTGCCACACTTGAGTCATCGTAGGGCGCTGTCTTGGCGTTTTCACCACGCACTTCAGAGCAAGCTGACCCATCTTCAGCATCACCTCCATGTTGCATGGTTGTGAGAGGAGATTGGCATCCAATATTCCTGTCACGTCTTCTCTTTCTAAGCTCGGTCTAGCCTGCACTCAAATGACGACATGGTATTAATTCCCCTCATCTTCAAATTGCATTAGGCAAAGTGCACCATGTGTCTGTATATTCCAGAGTTGCTGGTTTTGAGATCTTAATACCATGTCGATTACCATGTGGACAATGCATAAAATCTTCAATTACCTACTCTCATACACCCTAAGTGACAATGCATTCAGTTAGCTAGCCTGAATCGCGTGTATGAATCTCCGTGAATCGCTTCAAGCCATGTCGAAGATGTCCTACTGATCGGTCAGTGTATTCAGGAGCAAGACTTTTACACATCCAAAAGACTAATCACGATATCCGAATGGCCGATCTAGCTACACAGATGTGCACAGAGACTTTCTGGCTTGGGATGCTGAACAACCAACTTAGTTGACTCGCGACTCTCTTGGTTACCCTGGTTCTTTAAGGTCTGAAAGTCGATTCTTATGTGCGGGAACTGTAAATCTTGCTCGACTTGTAGGTGACCAACACGCACACTACGCGAGGAACCTCATTTGCGAGGAACCTCATTTGCGCATACCGAATGATAGGCTCGCTGAATAGGAGATCTTAATGTCATACATATTGTGACAATAGAATATGAAGAGACTAATTTTCTTACCCATTCTATAATATGATACCTAGAGTTGTTCCTTCCGGTATCAAGTGCAGGCCGGGAAGAGACCAGTTGCAGAAGTATCACGCCGAAACTGTAAACGTCGCTAAACAGAGTCAAATGAAAGCTGGAACAATATGCAGGGTCAAGGTATCCTGGCGTCCCTTTGATCTGACTGCTGACATGCGACTGGTCCTCAACCGGCCCCGACTTGACGAGCCCGAAATCCGAAACCTTGGCTTCAAACCCTTCTCCTATGAGAATGTTGCTTGGTTTCAGATCGCGGTGGATGATGCTCGGCTTGACCTCTTCATGCAAATGAGCAATGCCTGCAAAATTGGAGCATATCAGTAATAGAACCTCTATTTCGGCACATACCTCAGTTTATCTAAGTGAAAAAATGAGTGAGCAGAAGCTACCTTTAGCTGCTCCAATGGCTAGGTTAACCCTCTGCCTCCATGTCAAGACCCTCCCTCTTCTCCCTTTTCATGGCCAAGAAAGGAAGGAGAAGATTCTCAGTTTTCTCGTTTTCATTTATTATATAATCCAAGTCAAAAGAGGAGGAAAAGAATGCTAGAACAGCAGTTCAAACTTACCCATGATGTACTCAAGCAATGAACCGTTGGGCACATACTCATAAACCAGTATCTTAGCACCTGTTGCTCCTGTACAATCACATGTTCAATTAGGTTTTCCACTTCTGAGGCTTATGCCTGTTGAAACATCAAAATTTGAATTTGATAATCATTTTCGGGTACCAATTCTCTTTCATCTTTACTTTTTGTTAGAAAGTCCAATTCAAAAGACTTGACCATATAGATATAAAGAGCATATATAAACCCTATTGTCAAGCGACGTGAGATATTCAATTTTTTTAAAATTCGATAATTTCAAATTTTGATGTATTACACCAACAAAAATATAGTGCAGTCCTCTAGATAAGGAGTCAAAAAGAAGAAGGGAAGACTTAACGCTATGTTTTTACCTGGTTCTTCACAAAAACCCACCAAGTTGACAAGGTTCCTGTGCTGGACTTCAGAAAGTAGTCTCACTTCTGTTCAAGAAAATTACTGCAGAATAATCAGCCACCTGAAGATATAATCCTCAAATTGGACACCCCAAGAACAAAACTCATATAACTCTTCTACATATACGCGGCACAATACGTCTAGAGCCTAAATTACCATTCCTAAATTCTTCGACGCTCTGGTAGGAGCCGGCAAGAGGTTTCTTGATGGCTAGCGTTCCTTCGTCACGGAACGTCCCTCTATAGACATTCCCGAAAGCTCCGGATCCGACCAAGCACTCCTCGCTGAAGTTGTTGGTCGCCCTCACGAGCTCCTCGATCTGGAACCTTCTCAGCAACATTTTCTTGTCCTCCAAATTACTTTCAGCTGCAATATATTGTCATTCATAGCTCAAACCTTGTTATTTATGAGAGGATATTACGAACAAGAAAGAAGTAACCCTGAAGCACAGCGATTTCTCGTATTGATGAACTTTCGGTAGTTTCAGCTTTAAGAATCACGAATCAGCTCTTGTCATTCGATTTGTAAAAGTCACCGTCCTGCTGACTAATTAATGGAAGAAGTTGTGGATGAATTACCATATGATAGTTCATGCTAAGCTTTCAATACTACAGACTCAACTTCCTGTTTAAGAATAGGCTTACAAATGAACATTGTAAGACAAATACGAATGCATGTTTTGACTTGTGTTGGAGCAAAGACACGACACGACACGACATGCTTTAAGCCTTCAAGCATCACGCTTAGAAGTGTCACTAAATCAGAGTTCCAATTCGTTTTTCACCGCCCTTCATTATCTTTCTTCATCTTTTCTGTTTACTCCGCCGCCACCGATTTCCTTCTCGGGAATGTTTGCGGCTCGCGATGCAGAATCACTGACCTTTGTTCGTCATCCGGCGACGGCGCCACCGCCTGATGGCGGGGAGCAGCTTCCTCCTGAAGAAGAAACAAAAGGTGACGCCCGTCAGCAGAATGGACATGGCTATGATCATCATTTCCAACACATTCGTCCGACGGCTCATCCCAGGCCTGTCCTGAGCTCGCATAGGGGCCGACGCGGAACCTGGCGATCCATCCATTCCAACCCCAGTCGCGCCACCAGCTCCGCTCTTTCTTTCGGATTCTAATTATACTTCTCAGAAACTGAAACCGAGAGCTGGCAGCTCGGCCTGAGGGTGGGATTTTAAATGGATTGCCGGCAGAGAGAGACAACAGCATAGTCAAAAGGAGAGAGTGCGTGTGTTCTAACGTTGTTCGACAGCCTTTGTTGTCTCGTTGTTCCCCCATGTCATCATCAGCACAAGCATGTGCGAGACCTGGTCTCTTTGTCTTTGGACGGCAAACAGGCGAGACAACCCTATCCTAATCCTTATCAGGAAGAGGAACCCACTTTCTAAGTCCGGGGCGAGACGTCGTCCCACGTCTCGATAAGGATCTGCAGTGCTCAACGTACGTAGATTTCCAACAGTATATTGTAACATTATACGTTGACTGGGTATGCATGCCCCGACAATTCTCCTCATGATTTTTCTAATGAATTTACAATTTGTTGTCGTTTGCACCATCGATAAGCTCCTCGGATATATAAAAAAGAAAAAAAGAATTGATTTGAGGAGTAGCCATCTGCGACTTGATTTTAGGATTTGGGATCAGAAAATCTTGTCGTGTTTTTGGATGTTTCCTGTGGATCGTCTCTTGCTTGGAAGATTCTCCGAAATATTAGGGGACAAGATATGGAGGAATTAGTTTTATATATGTTGTGAATTCTGCAGCCGAAGGAAGAAAGGATGGTTATAACAAGACAGCTTGGTCCCAACAAAAGCTAACCAATAATTTCATATAAATTAAAATTCGATTTGTGTGTCAAATTGACATGAAATTTGATTTCAATGTATTTGGACGATACATGATGCTTCAATAAGACACTAATAAGGAAACGAGGGAAGTCCATTCCGTTTAATTTGTGAGTTGCGATAGAGTACTTTAAGGTGACTAATCGAATTACGAAATCGTCCCAAGTTATCGGAAAGCGGCGCCAGGTCAGACAGAACTTAGGGATTCGCGATGCATAATTTTGCGGTGGTGTGACCGTTCGAATATATTTGAATACTAAACGGCCTTCATCTAAGAGCTCAACAATTCAGATCAGTTGACAGTGGTCCCATAAAATACGGTATCAAATTCATTTTCTGCCTCGAAATATATTTTACGCGTGCGGACCTCGTTTATGAAATTCCACGTGTCCTTCCCAATCTAGCTCGCACGTGAGAAGGGTATTAAGCTATCTCCCGTCACTTCTCTATGGGACTCTTTATATATACGTGGTATCGTATGGCTATTAAGTTAAGCTTTTAAAATAGTTGGCAGTGATTCCACACATAATGAAAGCATGCGATCTTGAGTTCAACATATATTCCGACGCTTGATTTTAAGCCAAAATCCAGCCTCCGTGCGAGGGCGAGCGTTTAGATTATTTTAAATAAGCTTTTGAAATGGTCGGCATTAGTCCCGTGAAAATTTTACGGCGAGATTGAGCGTGAGACCGAATACTTTTTGGAAGTTTCCATAATTATCCTTGAACCCAAGAAAATACCCGTCCGGATTGAATTTTCGAAAAGGAAAAAAGAGAGAATTCCCACAAGCTGAGAGAGAGAGAGAGAGAGAGAGAGAGAGAAAGGGGCACGTGATAGTGAGAGAATCACATGACTCATGCTTCTTCAGATCCTTCTTCTT
Source organism: Metrosideros polymorpha var. glaberrima (assembly GCA_001662345.2). Classification (NCBI taxonomy): domain Eukaryota; kingdom Viridiplantae; phylum Streptophyta; class Magnoliopsida; order Myrtales; family Myrtaceae; genus Metrosideros; species Metrosideros polymorpha. The sequence goes on from BCNH02000009.1 coordinate 13,002,221, forward strand.
CTTCTCGTGTGATGAAAAACCTTAAAAAGTCTTCTGGGCACGTCGAGACGAACCAGTCTGGACAAGCTGAAGAAACTCGAGATTCATTCAGGTTGTCAAATTCTCTATGGCTCCCCCTCAAATCTCTCTGGCTTTTCTAATTTTCTCCGGGGATTTCTTAATCGAATTCGTTCCGGAGTAGCTGGACATCCAATCTTGTGGCAGAGCAAAATTCAATGCGGTTTCTAACATTGGAGAAAACGTGGGTCTCTTCGAATTTAGATATTTTGCCTCTTCCTTCCTTTCATTCCTTTTTTTTCTTTTTTTTTTAAATGTTATTTTGGGAGCGTAATTTTAGCAGCGGCAAGGTCTGGCCATGAGAAAAGAGTTTTGCCCCTAGCAAATTGCTGACTCCTGGTGTCCGAGAGCAGTGACGGATGAGAATATTTATTGAGAGAGTTAGATTGGCAGGCCCGGAGTATTTATCGCTACACGTTGGAGCAGAGGCGGTGTCCCCATTTTACCCCTGGGTTTTGGCATCAATTGCATTCAGCCACGTTCGAACTTGTGTTGTCATTATTGACTACTGAAGTTCATCGACCTCGTATCGGTTTGGGTCCAAACCTGTGATGCAGCTTGTTGTTTGGAGAAAATCGGGTACGCGTCTATGTACGCCGTTCTTCGCTGTCTCGCCGCGATTAAGAATTGTTCGTCTGAGTAGACCGCTTGGATCTTCTTCCGTCGTTTCGGCAAAAGAGAGGACCGGCGATGCTTCAAACAGGGTCGAGGGGCGTTTTCCTTTCCATTCGGAGCCGTGTGTTGTCCTCTGCTTCTGGCTGTTGTTGATTCAAGATGGCAATGCATCTGGTGCAAATAAAGCGCGGAACTTGGCGATTACATCGGCAAATGCCGTTCCAAAACACTTGCTCAGATGATAGAACATGTTCTCAAGGCGAGAGATCACGTCGAACTTTGACCGAGAACTAGTCTGAGTCATGCACCAACCCTGCTTCGTCGGTCTCTGTCAGCGAACTCTGGTTAAAGATGGCAATTAGGTTTTGATCTTTTGCCAAACCCCATAACCACCAAACTTCCTACTTCCCACCTATCCAATCTCCTCCCTGTACTTGTCTCTCTTCTTTGTGGTTTTGAATTGAGATATTTCCCCTTCCCTGGCCAAACTCGCTTTGGAGATATCTCCACCCTCTGAAGGAATGGCAGAGAGCTTGCCCATGCACATTTATCACAGGTCCGTATAGAAACCGCTTTGTGTTCCTAACAATGAATTCAGTAGAATTCAGTAATTTCAGCTGGTCAGAGACTCTAGGCATGGGGGTTCATACACATGAACCCAGAAGTCACCTGAAACGACCATTATTGTTCAACTCACAGTCAAGATTTCGAGACTCAACTGCACAATATGCCCGACTACATTTTCACGATCCGCATCGGAGACTCTGAAAGCACCCGCAAAAATGAAAAGAAGCACGGTTCGATGGCCTCGGCTCTTTCCATTCCCTAAGTGATATCACTAATTAACAAAAGATTGATGGGGCGAGTTTAGTCGGGAAAGACAAGAGAAGATGCGATGGAGAGAGAGCAATGGCTAACTCTTTCTTCACTCAAAACTTTTGTACATGCAACTGATCCATCTCAGGGAACAGGGGCTTTACTAAGAACTACAGAAAGAAAATGTATCAGAGTCTACAGCAAATCCTGTATAAGAGAAGAGCCTCCCCAAAAGTGACCGCCTCTGTAAATATTAAAAGAAGAAACTTTTTTTTTTCCCACTGTGATCTGCTTTATAAAAGGATTACAGATCCCTTCTGCATAATGGGCAAGATGCGTGCCGCAAGAGCCACTTATCAATGCACGGGAGATGGAACATGTGATGGCAGTGAGGCAAGCTCCGCACCGTCTCCCCGAGCTGGAAATCCTGAATGCACAAAATGGAGGGTGTTTCGACTTAATTTCCTACTGATAACCCAGAGAATCGCCACAGATTAATGACTTCCATAAAAGGCGAGTTAAGGTGACAAAGGAAGCGACAATCGTACCTGAAGACACACCGAACAAGAGACTCTTTCTCCAGAAGCATCCATATTATTGCTAGTGATGGTTACTTTTGGGATCTTTTCGACCGAATCTCCAGGCAAGCCCTTAGCGCTGCCCGTGTCAAAGATGTTGTGAACCTCCTCAAAGCTTGGTTCAACAGCGCCCATCTAAAACAAAGTGTCGACGTCGTAAGCGACTAACTGATTGCGAGCAATGCCAGTCATAATACATTGAGGGGCATCGTGTTGCAGCGTTCTAATTAGAGGGACAGTACCTGACTTTGCACTGCACTTAGCATTGCTGGCCCGATCCGTTCACGAACAAGTCTCCCACTCAAGAGGCTGACGATGACATCAATCTGCAATTTTCAGGGGAAATGGTCAATTGGGAGAACAATTGATTAGCATTACACTTCTTGGCTGGAGAGCTTAGGATCAGATCCACAACAAAACCGTGATCTGTAAGCAATTGGGTATCTGCGAAATTCCATACATCTACTTTGCTAGAAACAGACGTGATAGAAACATTCAAAGCCCCATGATCAATCAAAGGTGGCTAAAAGTTTCGAATTGTGCGCTAACTCACCAAGTAAAGGAGACACCCGATCCCCGATTCATCTGAACGCCAGAGAACGAGCGACGACTCGAAGACTTCGATCGAGAAGACCGCCCCAGAAATCGCTCCGACGGCAGCCCCTCGAACGAACCCGCTCTCGGTCTCCTGGCCTATCAGAGCCCCAGTCATGGCTCCTAACAGAGTACCAACTGCAGAAACAAGAGACGCCTAAAATTAAACACTTTCAGCATGTGCCTGAACAGTTCTTAGAATATCGAGCAATCAAGATCATGAGCAAAATCTGCAGAACCCTAACACGTCGCGCGCCATTTCCACAAGAAATTCCTCCATCTCCGCGCACCAACGTGGAAATGGAAGCGGCATTGAGGATCCAAATCAAACCAAACCAAAACCCGAGCAGCGCAGTGACCGGCCAACAACATCCCGGAAACCAAAACACGAAACGCGCTCCAATCACAACAAGAAAAGGGGAAGGGGAAAGGGAACAAACCCAGAGCGAAGAAGAAGGTGAAGATGGCAGAGAAGACGTTGCCCACGACGGCGGAGACGGCGGCGCCGCACATTCGCCTGACCCTTTCCAGGGAGTCGCCGATCACGGAGGCGAGAGGCGGGCGGAACCCAGAAGGACACGCGTAGAACTCCATCGCTCGCCTTCGTCACCAAGTTAAAACTATCTCTTTTCCCTGAGAGAGAGAGAGAGAGAGAGAGAGAGATTGAGAAGCCTGAATTAAATTATGGGATTATTGGAGACCCAGGTATATATATATATATAGATATATACAAACACATATATATATATGTATATATATTGAGGAAGGTGAACGCTAATGCTTAATGCTTAGTACTTAAGAGAAAACGAAAAGCGACCGCATCGACCTACTCGCATTTAAGACCACCCCCCCGTCTCCTTTTCTTCTTCCCTTCCGTTTGCTCCTGCAACTTCTCTCTCTCTCTCTCTCTACCTCTTTTCTTCGAAGGAAGGTCTTGTCTTTGTTTTCGTTTTCAAAATTTGCATAGCGTTCGCCGTCAAAGGCACGAGACAGGAGAGAGAGAGAGAGAGGCGCGAGAAAGAAGCTTCTGTTTGACAGCCTCCGACGTGGAGTTCCGACCAATTTTCGCTCTCTCTCTCTCTCTCCAGGGGTTAGCCACGAAAATATCAACTGCGGAGCTGCTCGGCGAGGGCCCCACGGCCCGAACCGAGTGAAACGTCGTCGTGATGAGAAATTCGGGAAAAAATGAAGAGAGATAAATAAATGGGAAAAGGAAAAATCAGAATTATTTTTTGGGTGGGCCCGGGCAGTGAATTCTATATGTCTTGTTTGCGGTTGGGACCCATGTTTCTCTGAAAAATTGGTCGCAATAATTCAATAGATATAACCCGGAAAAAAGCATCGTCGAGCTTTGGTGTCCGAACCAATTTATTGCTATTCCCAGGTTTCGGGTCGGGTGAGGGGTAGATGAAATGTGCCTCTAACAGGTGACTGGATCTATTTTTTACGATAAAAATAAAAAAGAAAAACGAAAGAAATTTCGTTCTTGAGATCCCGGGTAACCAGAAAAAATAATTTCTCAGAATTAGGAGAAAAAGTGCACAGATAAATAGCTCATACCATTAGAATTGATGAGAGGACGAAGTGACAGGATTCGAATCTTCGACGTGTTAGGGACGGAATGACAGAAATACAAAATGTGGAATTTTCTTTGAACCGTCCTTGACTTTTGTCACAACCTTGGTTGGAAACCATTGGTCCCGATGTCGTGATGGCCCGATAGTCATGTCGGGCATATTGCTCGAGAAAAGCTTGTTCATATACACTTGATTGTAAATACAAAGTACTTTTCGCTATCCCGTCGATGAGAGGACGGGATAGCGAAAATACACCCGTATTTTGTTACACAATGCTTTCACTTGTATCTACGCAGGACAGAAAGGCGAAGGGTTTCTCGAAATTGATCTGAAAATTGGCACGTTGATGCCTAGTAATGCAATTTGTATGTCCATCTCCTTTCCTTTCGATTGGTGGAATGTGGGGATTTTATTATACGGTGGCTTTGTTCCCTCCATATTTAATCTATTTATTTGGAAATCCCACAATTTTTTAACCTGCAATTTTCGCACATATCGGCTATTAAATCGAGTTAGAAGAATATCTGCATTATCTTTTCGTCCGGAATTTTGGAATTTAAGTAGCCCTAGAAAACAAATTAAAAAATAAATTTGCAGTGGGGGTTAGTGGGGCACCATCGACTGAGTGAAAATCAGGGGAAAAAGAAAAATTAAGTCGAGCATGTACTCGTTAATGTGCATGTTGCGTCCAAGCAAGGCAACGATTTTATAATTCAACATATTTATTTAGTGCCATAATCCATGCAAAAAACACATTTTAATTAGTTAATTAATTATGAGCTCACGAGTCACGGTGGTTGGAGAGTTCGAGCCTCCCTATCGTCACTTCACATAAGTCGCACCTTGCCTTCAATTTGATAATAGAAGATAATAAGAGCAAAATGGATGAAACCCGCCTTGATCAAATCGCCCTTTCTTTCAAACATATTAACTCCTTGATCACACGAAAATACTAAGACGAAAACTTGTGCTTTTGATCACACGGAATGACAGAATTGAGGAATAGAAGCAAAATTTAAATTTTAAATTCTAAAAAATGAAGAGAGAAATTGGTTCCGAAATAAAAGTGAGGAGGGTTTTCTGAATCTCCCTAATAATAATAAAACAACAATTACGACGGTGGCGATTATTACTTGTCGAGGGCCATCAATAAATCTAAGGACCGTATTCCTACAACTTTGGTATTTTCTCTTATTTCTTCTTCTCCTCGATTTTCAAGAATTAGAAAGATTCCAGTTGAGTCATCCTAATAGATCGGTACATTTAGTGTGCTGCATCATTTGAATATGGGATTTCTATGGCTCTAAAACATATAGTCTCAGTTCGCCTAATATATGATTTATGTTTTTTCTATCATGCTTTAAACGTCATATTAGAGTCAACTTTTCCATCTTTAATATTGTTACATTGTTTGTTGGGAAAATTTCAAGCAGGGGCCTGAAGTATTCTCATTTTTTTCAAATAAGGGTTTAACTTAAGAGCATTTTCATCGTTTCTTTTCTGATTTTTTTAATACAAATTTATTTTAGTTATATTAAAAAAAAGAAAAATTTTATAAAAAAAAATTAAAGTAGGTTGCAAGTGAGGGCTACCCCTTGCTACCATTGCCGCCGCCCCACCATCATCGGGAAGGGATGGCAAGGGCTTGCAGGCCCTCTCCCGAATCTCACCGAGGGTTGCTAGTTGCTAAGGTTGATCGCTAGGCCACTAGAGGCCCTCGGCGAGATTGGGCAAAGGCCGGCGACCCTCGCCCAATCTGGGTGAGGGCTGCGAACCTCGCTGACCATACCCTTATTGTCGCTGACCCTTCCCGGCAACGGTGGGGCGACGACAGTGGTGGTGAGGGTTGCCCCTCACCTCTAATCTTCCTTTTGTTTTTTTTTTAATTTCTTATTTTTAATATAACTAAAATGAATTTTGTATTAAAAAAAATAAAATGATGACAATACCCTTGAAGTTAAGCCCTTATTTGAAATGATTTGGCCACTTCAAGCCCTTAATTAAAATAAGGTCCACTTCAAGTTCTTATTTGAAACGATTTAGCCACTTCAGATCCTTAATTGAAACAAGGTCCACTTCAGGTCCTTATTTAAAAAAATGAGGACACTTTAAGTTATTATTTGAAATTTTTCATTGTTTAGTCCAATTTGCACAGAAAAAGGAGTGTTAAAGAATCGTCCCATGAATAAAAGATTTGGACGCGGGTGGTGAATTTTGTTCCACCTACTGGCTATTTTATAAGACTCTCGGAATCAGTGTGCTCTTACTTTAATTTTCCCGTCGTAAGAGGTAATGTCTCCTAATGACCAAATCAAAAAGAAAGGGCTGGCTGAATAGATATCTTTTAATTGCGACATGGAATGTACAGAATCTCTTGAGAATCGGGACAAGATGTAATGATGACGTAAGTCTGTCTTCTCTCCAAGGTGCTAGAAGCAAAAGACAAATCTCTTGCTGTACCAATCAGAAGATTTGCTTTGATCTCCAGCCCAATCGCCTCCTTCTTTCTGGCTAGTTCTTGGCCTATTGGGAACTCTAAATAGTGGCATTCACTTGATTTTTGCTCCCGTCATTTGGTGGGAAAGCTAATATATATGAACTGAAATAGTCCTTCAAGTTCAAGATGTGGACAATGTCATTAGTCAATAAAGGCACGAACGATAATTATTTTGTTTTCGAAAACAAATTCTGGCAAAAATTAGATTTTTTTATTTTTATTTTTTGGATAAGTTTCTGAGCAGAAAGATGTGTTTGATATCAACATAAAATTTCTATTTTCGGAACAAAAAATCGTTTGATAACCAGCGACAATTGGTGACGGTCGGCACCCGGCGCGACCAATGATGGGAAAGAGAGCAAAGCGAGCCGTGAAGAGAGAGAGAAGAGAAAAAGAGAAGAGTTTTTATTTTTGTTTCTATTTCAGAAATAGAAAGTAGTAGAATTTTTTCTTTTCGTTTCTATTTCAAATCTATTTATGGGCTAAAAAATTGTCCAGAAAATAGAAAAATGATATCGTGTTACCAGACTGATTTTTGTTCCAAACATGTTCTCGAGAATAGAAAAATAGAGAAATATAATGGTTATCATTTGTACTCTAAATCGACCAAAACACATGTATCAACTCGGTAATTATAAGTTCGCGAGTCAAGGTGGTTGGGGAGTTCGAGCATCCTATCTCTTTGTGTAAGTCGCACGATGCCTTTAATGATAATGTAAGATAATAAAGCTAAATTGATGGAAACCCGCCTTAATTAGTTTTGCATCTTTACGACTTACTATACTCTAATTTCAAAACTATCACTTTGCATCTTACGAAACATGACACAAAAAGATCACCTTGTCCTTCCTTTCAAAAGTTACACACAACGTTTATTACCTCTCTAATCACACAAAACCCTAAGCCCTAAAACGTTGCTGTCGATAATCGCGACCTCTCTCTCTCTCTCTCTCTCTCATGTGTATGTCGCGCAATACTTCACGCTCACAGCGCGACTTTTGTTATGTTGTGCTCAAGCGCATTGTGCAACGATCGACGTCGTGACCTCAAGCAACCTTTGGTCCGGGGTCGTGCGGAGGGAGGGAGGGGCGGTATTAAAGAATTAGTTTATTTTACGGGACATGGATATTTTGAGTTACAATGGAAAGAAAAAAAGAAGAAGCAAATTTACATTGATGTGAAAATGGAATTTTGGTGTTTGATAACAAATAGAAGTGAGGAGGGTGTTCTTAATATCCCTAATATTAATAACTACTACGATGACGATTATTACTCATTGAGGCCCATCAATAAGTCTAATATTTGAATATTTGCAAGTTTATTTCTTTCTCTTTCGTTTTAATCTCTTTTTTCTTCCACGCATTCTTCAAGAATCAGAAAGATCCCACCTGAGCCATCATAACAAACGGGTACACTTTGCGTAATGCATCATTTGAATGTGAGATTTCTATGGATCTGAAATGTATTGTTTCAATCCACCTAATATGTAGTTTATATATATTTTATGAAACTCCCGGCGTTGTATCAAAGTCAAATTTCATATCCTTCATAATGTTGCGTTATTCATACAATTTCAGTTGAGATTGCACGTAAAAAGGGGGTGCTGTAGTGTCATTTCACATTCCGTTGAATACAGGATTTTAACTGGGATGGTTTATTCAGTTCCACCTGATGACTATATTATAAATTTTCGGTATCCGTGTTTTCTACTTCAATTTTCCTTTCGAAAGAGGTAACGCATCTTATGACCAAATCAAGCAAGGGCTGTTTTTCAATTGCAACATGGAATATGCAAAATTGCCCGAGGATGGAGGCAACTAAGGTTCAATGATTACGTATTGTCTTGTCTTCTCTCCAAAGTGCTAGAGGCGAAGACAAATCTCTTGCCATGACAACCAAAAGATTGTCTCTTATCTCCGGCCTAATCGAATCCTTCTTTGGGGCTGGTCATTGCCCTTTCGGACAAATCCAAAATCATGGCATTGACTGGATTTTTTGTCCCATTGTTTTGGTGGGTAAGCTAATATCAATGACCCGAAAGAGTCAATCAAGTTGAAGTTGTGGATGATGTCGTTGCTCAATAAGTCAACCAAATTGGATACCATGGTGGAAGTCTCGAGAAAATCGTGAAGTAAACAAGAAATAACCAAACTTTGGATTTGGACCGCCTTGTGATTCATTTATGCAAACAACGTAATATTGGGTTTGTAACAATCATGCACCAGTTTCTAAATGTACATAAGATCAAATGGCATTGGGCAGCAAACACTGTGGTACGATCATCCCTCGGGTTTGTCCCCACAAAGATCCTCTACCTCTCTCGGATTTGATGCCTCGACAAATCTCAATTGTTACTATGCAAGTTAAATATTTCACGACTACCTTTATCACGAGCTTAGTGGTTCGAAATTCAAACAAGCGAGCGGCCAAAGAGGGATAGAGACAAAATATTTGCAGAGATGAGTATGCAAAGTTTGTGTGGCCATTGCCTCGTTTTGTCGTCGTGCAATATTTTCGACTATTACCACGAATAGGTTGGACTTTGGGCCAAAGAATGGTGCAGGGAAACATAGAATAGCGAGGGAAAGAGACATATAGAAAGATTCGAACCCAAGACCACCTATCCCGATACTATTTGAAGTTTTGGGCCAACGATACTATGGACAGCAGTGCAGCCTAATCTTTTGTCAAAATATTCTATGGTAGAAATACAGTCCTGTACGATTTTACAATGCTTCGTTGTAATTAAATTTAAAATGCTGTAAAAAGCGATTTTGCTTTCGATTTTACAACATTCCGTTGTGGTAAAGTGCGGATAGTCAGTCTACGTGCGGTACACCGTTAGCACTTGTGTGTTTTGTGGCTACCGTATAGCGATTTAGAGAGGTGAATCGAGAAGAATGAGAGAGATACGGATCCGTATACCGTACACGAGAGCTGGTGAAGGTAGAATCCTGTTGGACAGGACAGCCCATTTGCTTACCAAATTACTGTTCCGGCCCACATTGGGAGGATCGAGCCATGCCCCCATTCAACCGTTTGTTGGACCTCAATCCAAACCAGATGATGAGAACGAGACCAGGCCCTTTTTGGACAATTCACAAAGTCAAGCCCAGGCCCATGACTGTGCTGCTCAACCAGATTTCGCGATTCCTTTATGTGTTATTGATCTATAATAATTGTAAATTGAGGTTCCGTCTGTTTTTCATGGCAGCGAATGATTTAGAAAATAATTTCTAAAAAATAATGGCTTGTATTGCTTGAATAATTAGTCAATGAAATATTTTTTCATTATCGACAACAATTTATGTCTAAACATTTTCGTGGACGATGAAAATAATTTTCTTTCATTCATTTTTATGAACATATAATTGATCATTTTTAGGAAAATATTTTCAAAATCATTCATTTTTCACGAAACAAATGGAACTTGAGTCTTAATAGGTTTTCCTTTTAGTTCGAATGCATTGTACTAGTAATCTATGGGACAGAACTTATGTGATTCAAGATATGGATAAGAATATATCGTCAGTTTTCTTAAAAGTACGTCAAGAAAGTTTGGCATCATTCCACCAAAATCATAAAATGATGTTAATGTCATTTCACATCAAATACACTAGTAATTCTATTCTTCGTCCTTTTACTTTTGCGTTTTGTTTTTTCTAATCCAGTCAATGTACTTTTAATTTGTTTAATCGAGCCTTTCTACCTTCACAGATTTTTTAATCAAGTCCCTTCGACGCCAACCCCAACCAAACTTGGCTGACGTGGTAAATCCAACACGATCTCAAATAAAAGACAATTTTTTTTTTGGAGGGTACGTATTGAAAGACCAATTCAATATTAGTACTTCTTTTCTTCATTGCTTCAATGAAGGAAGATCAAAATATCATCCGAATCTTCCAATTCATCAAAGTTTCAATATGTGAAACCATATAGTAGATGGGATTGCATGACAATTGCCCACGTTTAGGTAGTCCAGAAGAGAATCTTAGGTCCAAAGCTGTTTTTGCATGTTTAATTTGTTTTTAATATGTGATTTCATAAGTGTCCATTCGACATGCATGTTGGAAGTTATATTTTGTGTTTTTTTCTTTTTGGAGGGGGTATAAAGGTCGGAAAACTTAAATTTAATTTTTTCATTTATCCCCACAAAGCTGGGTAATCTTGCCAGTACAGAAAGACCCTTCATTCAGATATGATTGAGGTCTTGGATTTTATTTTTTTCAAAAAGGCTTTCGGGTAAATTGACTTCTTCTTTTTCTTTTTCCATTCCCTTACTCTCCATTCTTTTTGCCCGCAGGCAGAGAAAATTGCACCGGCCGGTCAAAATGTTTGACCCGATGTGCAATCAAGTCCCTTTTTTTTTTACGGGAGGTCAATTAGTCCTTTTTTTTTTGTTGCTAGAAAAGTGCAATTAGTCCTTACGGCAAGCTCATGGCCAAATTTGCTGACATGACACGCTAGAATATAGCTTTGCATCTTTTAATTTGATTTGCAAATACGGCGCCACATCAGAAAAACAAAAACAAAAATTGGAGAAAAACTTAAAGAACACCATAAAAAAAAAAATTAGGGTAAGAGAAAGAGCCGCTGTCTCGAGGATGGGCACAAGGCCATCTTTGCTCCCGTTGAGGGAAATTCTACCCCGCCACAGCCTCGTGCTCCCCACGCGACGGGGGAAGGCAGCGGCCACGAGCCATCGGTGCAAAGACAAGATTAGCCTTAGTATAAGTCAGGTAGATTTTCTATCTCCTACAAGAACAAGACTCGTGACTTGTGTGACATGTGACACGTGCGTGAGGATATTGAAATGGCGCTGTCCCCGTTGATTGAGAAACGAGGATTACGAATTATTTTATCTTTGAAAAGACGAAGGACTTATTTTTTATGAGCCAACACTTGACGTGTTTCCAACTTCTTTTGAATCGCAGAAGTGTAAAATAATAATAACCTAAGTTATATTAAGTTTATGGCAAAA
>BCNH02000009.1:13015618-13030507 GCA_001662345.2 Metrosideros polymorpha var. glaberrima
GGGGTTGATCGAACTTCTCTAATCTGATCGTTCCCGGCATCATCAGCTTGCGAGAATCCTTTCAAGAGCATTCTGAAGACGCTCCAGAGGCCCGGAGGTGGCGAATTCGGCAACTACTTCTCTCTTCCGGCCCTCGGCGATTCTCGGATCGGTCAGTGTTCTTTTTATTATTATTTGTTCCTTCTCGTTATCGTCGTCTCTTTCGATGTCTTTGAAGCTGGGGACGAAGTGCGAGGCTTGAAAAATGAACGTGTTCGGTCTGGATTTTGTATGGTTCCGTGTTTTGGATTGGAAAATGACGAGTTGATAGCGGTTCGAAGTGGGTTTTGCTTGGTGTTTAGCGTGAACGTTGTAGTTCGTTTCCAGTAGTTTGGAGGTTTTCGAGTGTGCACGAGGTTCGTGGTCCTCTGTTGCGGATAGGAGTGGCGAGTGCCATACTCTGTTAGGATTCTAAGCAGAAACTGCCCATTCAATCCAATCTCCATTGTTTTATACTTCAGATAGGTTGCCGTACTCTATTAGAATTCTTCTAGAGTCGGCTATTCGGAACTGCGACGAGTTCCAGGTCAAAAGCAAGGATGTCGAGAAGATCATTGACTGGGAAAACACTTCTCCTAGACAAGTTGAGATCCCATTTAAGCCAGCTAGAGTGCTGTTACAGGTATGTTGAGCTGTACATTACATCTCATTGATTCTAATTGAGGTTTCAAAGAGTTGCGATGTTTAAATTTTGGTGATGCGGTGTCATTTGTATCAGGATTTTACTGGGGTGCCTGCTGTTGTTGATCTTGCTTGCATGCGTGATGCGATGAATAGCCTTGGGGGAGATCCAAATAAGATCAACCCACTGGTGAGCTTTATATTTCTGCAGATCACTTGCTCCAGCTTGACCTTATAACTCTTTAGCCCATTTAGCTACTCATTGGTGGTGAAGGAAATTTAAATTCATGTAATACAAGTATTTAAACCATCATTTGTGAACATGTAAATCATCGTGCAGGTTCCAGTGGATCTTGTTATCGACCACTCAGTTCAGGTTGACGTGGCAAGGTCAGAAAATGCTGTACAGGCAAATATGGAACTTGAGTTTCATCGGAACAAGGAAAGATTTGGCTTTCTCAAGTGGGGTTCAACTGCATTTCATAACATGCTTGTTGTTCCTCCTGGATCGGGGATTGTCCACCAGGTAGTACAAGTGCATACTGGAGGATAGTCAAATTTGTACTGATCATATGTATGACTTTAACATATTAAGTGCAGAAAACTGTATATCCCCTTGTGGGAACTATTGCATACCTGTTCTATAAGACTCTGCAATTTTCTTTCTCTACCAGAATTTTGACCTGCATCATTGAGTCGACAAACTGAGCTGGAATCTAATTGCAGGTTAACCTAGAATATCTTGGCAGAGTGGTCTTCAACACAAACGGCATGCTTTACCCTGATAGTGTTGTTGGTACTGATTCACATACAACTATGATAGACGGATTGGGAGTTGCTGGTTGGGGAGTTGGAGGAATAGAAGCAGAAGCTGCAATGCTTGGCCAGGTAAAAGGATTCGATATCTGAATTCCTTTCTACTGCGGATGGCTGATAAAGGAGTGTCACTTGACACTAGTATGTCCTTGTCAGGATGTTTCTAAAGTATGAACATACAACCATTGGTTTTTTCAGTCATTTTTTAGCATTTTCATTTTTGACTCTTATTTTCATGCAGCCGATGAGCATGGTCCTTCCTGGTGTGGTTGGGTTTAAATTAAACGGGAAGCTGAGAGATGGGGTAACGGCAACCGATCTGGTCTTGACTGTAACACAAATGCTCAGGAAGCATGGTGTTGTGGGCAAATTCGTGGAGTTTTATGGTACATATTCTGATTCCCCTGCGGTATCATTCCTTTCCGTTTAAGCTATTCTGTAGCCACTGAATCCTTCTATCTTCCTCTTGTTTGATATGTCATGTTGCTTATGCAGGGGAAGGAATGAGCGAACTGTCATTGGCAGATCGTGCCACCATCGCTAACATGTCACCTGAATACGGTGCCACTATGGGCTTTTTCCCTGTTGATCATATCACTCTGCAGTATCTGAAATTGACAGGCAGAAGTGATGAAACTGTAAGTAATCATGGAGATCATCATGATAATTTGTACTGACTGCTGAGTACTTAATCGTATTAACTTAGGCAACTTCATAGGTTTCCATGATTGAATCTTACTTGCGAGCGAATAGGATGTTTGTGGACTACAATGAGGTGAGTTTTATGAATGTTTTTGACTCTATAAGTGCATCATTATTTCTTGCTAAGGATCTTTTTGTCGGAAGCAGCCCCAAGTGGAGAGAACATATTCCTCATATCTGGAACTGGATCTTAAGGATGTGGAACCATGTATTTCGGGTCCCAAAAGGTAATCCACTGTGGATACAATTCTGTCACCATGAAGTACGTTTAGTTTTTCTCCCCTCACCCTTCTATTGGCTAAGAATCAACACTTTCCAGGCCACATGATCGAGTTCCACTGAAAGAAATGAAAGCTGATTGGCAGTCATGCTTGGATAATAGAGTTGGATTTAAGGTGATGCTTCCTGTAATCTTGTATACTCTTCATAAGTGATCATGGGTGTGTATGGTAAGGGGGCTCTTTGTTGGTTCGAAAATTTAGGAATTGAATAACTCTCCACATTCAGTGCTTGTACTCTGGTAAAAATGCGCGAGCAAAATAGGTAACTAAGTATGTCTGTGTTGACTTGTGCTTACTACTGACATCAATACTACAGGACTTTTCTTTTGGTTGTAGTTGCGTTGTGCTGCTTTAACTGGACAGAAGTTGAATGATGAGCAACTTTATCTGTTGAAATCTTTATGCAGGCTTGTCTTACGTACATTGAATTTTTGAGCTATGGTGTCAAGGAGTTTAAGAGCCTTTAGATGGGCAAAATGGCATGGTTTATGGAGTATTATCAATATTAATTTTTTTTTTGTGCGTCTTACTTTGGATTTTGACTAATTCTCATGTGCCTTTGCAGGGTTTTGCTGTACCGAAGGAATCACAGGGAAAGGTTGCAGAGTTCACATTTCATGGGGCTCCAGCTCAACTTCGGCATGGGGATGTTGTTATAGCAGCTATCACTAGCTGCACAAATACTTCAAATCCTAGTGTAATGCTTGGTGCTGCTTTGGTAGCAAAGAAGGCTTGTGAATTAGGATTGGAGGTTGGCTGACAAAGCTCTTCTTCTGACAAAGTAGAATATTATGTTCATATGAAATTTGCTAGACCTGTCACCTGATATTATAGGCTCATGTGCATCTGCATGCACCTCTGCAAAAGTTTGCTCGGTCTATTGTCCACTGAATTGATTCTTCTCTCTAAGCATTATACAGTTGCAGCTGGAATCAATGCAGCATATTTCAATTTTTTTATAGAGTTGCTACATTTGGTTGTACATGAGTTAGTTCTTTTACCTGAACAAAATAAATCTCGTGTCAGGTAAAACCATGGGTTAAGACAAGTCTTGCTCCGGGCTCTGGGGTTGTGACCAAATATTTGCAGAAAAGGTGCCTTAATCGACCCAAGTATTCCTCCCATGTTACTAATCGTTGATCTTCTTGCTAAGCTAGAGGTGTTGTTTTTGCAGTGACTTGCAGACATATTTGAACCAATTAGGATTCAATATTGTTGGTTATGGATGCACTACATGCATTGGGAACTCAGGGGATATTGATGAATCAGTAGCATCAGCTATTACTGAAAATGGTAAAGATTAATTTATAACCCTGCATAATATCATTGAGAAAATGTTATAAGCTCACTTAACTGTTGAATTTGCACAATTTCAGATCTTGTAGCTGCAGCTGTATTGTCTGGAAACAGGAACTTTGAAGGTCGTGTTCACCCCCTAACTAGGGCTAACTATCTGGCTTCTCCTCCTCTTGTGGTTGCCTATGCTCTTGCTGGCACAGTATGTAACATCCAGTTGTATCTGTAGTTAGTTTTTTATTAGCGATCTACTCCAAACTTAGTATTATCCTCGGAGTTCGCTTTTCTTTGTTATTGCAAATCTAGTTTTTGGCACATTCCTCATGGGAGACAACCTTTGCAGGTAGATATTGATTTCGAAACCGAACCCATTGGGGAAGGAAAAGATGGAAGAAAAGTATACTTGAGAGACATTTGGCCAATGAATGAAGAAGTGGCAACTGTAAGCCAATAAATTTGCTACGAGCTTATGGAAATCTTCACTTTGACTATAATTAGAGAGATCATAATTGGTGATTGTGTTTTATTCTCTCGTATAACCTGTCTTCAGGTTGTCCAATTGAACGTGCTTCCAGATATGTTCATGGCTACGTATGAAGCTATCACTAAAGGAAATCCTATGTGGAATCAGTTATCTACACCTTCTAGCACTCTCTATGCTTGGGACCCAACATCAACATACATTCATGACCCACCTTATTTCAAGAGCATGACGATGTCTCCTCCTGGTCCACATGGCGTGAAGGATGCTTTCTGCTTATTAAACTTTGGGGACAGCATCACAACTGACCATATTTCTCCAGCTGGTAGCATCCACAAGGATAGCCCTGCTGCAAGGTATCTAATGGAACGTGGGGTTGATAGAAGAGACTTCAACTCTTACGGAAGTCGCCGAGGGAATGATGAGATTATGGCGAGAGGAACTTTTGCTAACATTCGCCTTGTCAACAAGTTGCTGAAAGGAGAAGTTGGACCTAAAACAATCCACATCCCCAGTGGGGAGAAACTATCTGTTTATGATGTTGCCATGGTAATTTTCTTCACTTTGCAGACCTGATGCCGACACCGCAGCACAATGGGGCCTCATCATTCATATGTTGGTTGGATAAGTCATTCTATTTAGATTGCCCCTGAGAATAATGCGACTTATCTTGTCTTTTACTAGCTTTTTGTCTGCAAATTCTTGGCAACTATGAAAGAAGCTGTTTTTTTTTTTGTTCGGTCTATTAATGCCAGCTAGACCAGCCTCCTAGCAACATCCTTCAGGGTCATCCCGCTGTTAGTTGAGATTCATTTGACAGGTCAATGTGATGTCGTCTTCATTGGGAGAACTTTTTATAGAAAATTGGCTGAATGTAACTGTCTGCCTGCTGGTTAATATTCCATTAGCTGAGTAGGGGCTTCATCGATGACTTATTATTTGATTGCTGGTGCCATTGTGGCTCTCATACTAGTTTTATCACTTGAATGGCAGAGGTACAAGAGTGAGGGTCATGCCACCATTATTTTGGCTGGAGCTGAGTATGGAAGTGGAAGTTCTCGCGATTGGGCTGCCAAGGGTCCAATGCTGTTGGTGAGCTTTTCTATGCTTTCCCATTCAATTTTTCGTCCAATTTTTAACCTTTGGTTGCACCCTAAGCCATGATTCGCATCAGGGCGTGAAAGCTGTCATAGCAAAGAGCTTTGAGCGGATTCACAGAAGTAATCTAGTGGGAATGGGTATCCTTCCTCTATGTTTCAAGCCTGGGGAGGATGCAGAAACGCTTGGACTGACTGGCCATGAACGCTACACCATTAATCTTCCGAATAGCGTGAGCGAAATAAGGCCTGGTCAGGACATCACGGTGGTGACAGACAATGGCAAGTCATTTGTGTGCACACTACGGTTTGACACAGAGGTAACGACATTAATCTGTCACTTCTCTATATCCTTGGAAGATTGATTATCTTTTCGTCTCCTTGCTAAGTCTCGGCTGCTTCCATATGTAGGTTGAGCTCGCTTATTTTGATCACGGGGGCATCCTGCAGTACGTCATCAGGAACTTGATTGAAGCTAGTCATTGAGCGAGACCAGGCAGGCTCACCAGAGGACTCTTCTTGGTGCTCCCAGCATTTTCCATCCCATCCCGGGCAACATGGCTCGAGTAATCTCTATTTTGGAGAGTTCTCCAGCTGTAATAGGAATAAATCGGCGGAATAAATGGGACGATTTCTGCATTCTTGGATAATTATCATTCTGACTCGTGGGTGGCAGGTAAATTTACATTACGAGGTCAGTGTTGGTGCTCATGATATGTCGACAATCCATTGTCGGCCTCTCATTTTGTTCCAAAAGCTTTCGGTTTGGTTTTTATCGGACAAATGATTTGGATTTCATAAACCTACAGGGTTTTTCAACTGTGTCCCGAAATGGGCCTGCTTCTGGTTTTGCCCCCTTCTGGTGTAAGATGATGGTGTAAAATCCATGCCTAAGAGACGTTTTCTTTCAAAGCTATAAACACAAACGCATTGTGTGTGTGTGAGAGAGAGAGAGAAAACATGGTGGAGATCAGATATTCATGTGTTAGGAGTCACGAGTCGGGTGTCTATGTTGAAGTTCCAAATGGCATCCTTACCACGTGACCACTCTTCCTGTTAAATTGTTAATGGCTGAGTAGGAACAAAAATGAAATCCAGGGACCTTCGGTCGTTTCATTGGTTTGGGTGGAAACCGATCAAACCATAACAAAGGCCAAATCCACGCAGGGACGTGCCAGTAAATTGTGAAACACTTTTTGCAGGCATTTTTCCCATATTGCATATTGGAATGGCTGCTTGGATGCGTGCGATTCCGGCTCATGCTACGATTGAGGTCACATCTTGGCCAGAACAGCAATTCATAACTTATGTGACGATATTTATACCCTAATATAACGGGCGGACAATGCAAAATGCGCCGCCCATTGCTTCCAGAAGTTCGCAATTATAGCACTCACCAGCATCCTCGTGTTCTAATCTGATTCCCAAAAAAAAGGGAAGGAAGAGAGAGAAATGAGAACTGCTGTACAAGCTATAATTATTCTGTACTAAACTAGCTGGTTGCTGACGTGAAAGGTGGACATGAGACCCAGAAGAAGGGGGCCGTCGCCCGAGAATTCACACGTTACAACAGGAGTTTACAAACTTTTGGACCTGCAAATGAAAGCACCTATCAGTGGGTGCAAGATGGAGTGGTTACAGGCAATAATCGGTACTGAGATTTAAAATGTAAGAAATTTCAAGGAGAAAAACCAAAAGGGTGATAATTCAGTTTTACTCAGGGTGATACATGCACCGAACTGAAAGTAGTATCTAACCAGGCAATCTTCCTTATCTGTCGCATGACCGACACACAAGGTGAATGAACCTATCCAGCCATCGCTTTCCTAAATCCATTCTAAACATTCCAAAATGTATATGAACAGCCTCAGCAAACTTTACACCTTTCGGACAGTAAACATATCGCATTCATTCAACCTAGAACAGAACAGAACATCTGCTATAAACTGACATAACCTGAATCTGTCTCCATTTACTTACGTGTGTATAAAATAGCGCAAAAGATAAGACCAGAAATATTTCATCCATCGTGCAATAAACAGATGGTTAGAAGTTAGATAAATGGAAATTTCTATTACCTTACTAACGTACGAGGTGAGACGCTTAGTAGTGGAGAAATTATCACTATATCATATATTGTTTACAATGGCTATTGCAAGGAAACATGATCATTAAACACTTTATGTTGTCTATGATACTTATACTGACACACAGAGCATTTGTATCCTACTCATTGCTCCCAGCAGAAAAAAGTTACCTTCTGCTCAGTATCTCAAACTTTGTACTCATGCACACGCAGCCACTTAGTAGATGACCATTTGTTCCCCTTAATAACAGGGCAACCACCTGACATGAATATAATGGATAAGTGAATGGCGACAGAAACTGGAGAATAAATTCGATTACTCATTTACAAGATCAACATTTAAATTTTAGTAAAATTGTACAGACTTTGAGGTGCTATTATATTACGAAATCTAGGCATGAGCAAGAACACATGACAGCCAAATAGAGAGCACAACTAACCATGCAAACTGGATTCATCCAGAGCACCATCAGGTTTCATATTCCAAAAAAGAAGTGCATCACCCATTTTTGGTTTAACAGAAAGTCCTTCTTTACCGCAATCAGAAAGCTCGTTCCGCCAAGGTACTGCACTAAAGTTACCCTTGGCTGCAGGGAAAACTGTCTCACCTCCCTCCTCAACATCAGAGCTGTTATATTATGCAGATGAGAAGTCACAAAAGGAACATAAAGGGACAACACAGTATGTACTAATAACACTATATGCAAAAGCTAAAAGGCCATTGTACTCACAGGTACATGAGAATAGTAGCTATTCGTTGACCACCATTCTTTGTGTTGTATTCATCGAGGAAGTAGTCATAGTGAGGTTCATACTTCTGCCCAACTTCATAGTGGAGAGTTTGAAGTCCCTCTCCATGCTCTACAATTTGCTAAGTTTGTTAAATACATGAAAATTGTTATCACCGTTGCTACAAGGATCTGGTTGATGCTTGGGCAAAAAGATTTATCCCTGTAAAAATGGCTTCGTATCCACGAATTGGCGGACATTCCATCAGACAGATTTTGGAAAAGACAATAGTTTCAAGACATATTAATTTGATAGCTGCAATTGAAGTATTTCAATCCTAATCATCAATACTCCTTATTTGATGCGTAGGTTATGGTGGTGGTTAAGGAAATTCCATCGCACACCTGCAGGTATGAAGGTAAAATCTGCTATCCTTTTCTCAATATCCCTTATTATCTTATCACGCCCTCTAGCCAGAAATGTCCCTGAGCTTGTCCGTACCCTGCATACAATGAGATTATAATGGAATACACTACTGACAAGATATTTAAAGAAGAGGGATGAAATAGAGGTGTGTTAAAAGCTCAATGTTTGACTTTAGGAAAGTAGATGGTATTTGAACCTGCTATCTTTACTTTTGCCAGTAGCACTATCTACAACAGTTGACTTCTGCATATGGGGCTTGGCAAGTTCGATTTGGTGTTTGCACTCGTCTTCAGACTGCACAAAAAAGGCTTGGCAATGTTAAAGGCTATAAAATCCAAGAGCAGGACCATAACAGATGTGCTAATGTAATGTAAAGTCATATAGCCCAACTCCTTCAACTTATCAAATGTTAGGCTAAGGGATGAGATTTTCAGTCAGGAAATTGCGATCAAGCCTGATTGAGCATTGTTAAATTATGGGTAGCCCTGATCCATGAGGCTAGTGAGGTGTTTCATGGACCAGGTTTTACCTACTTAGGCAGGTTTCCTCGTCATTAAAAGAAAATTATGGTGTAGCAAACATCAAGGTCCTTGTCTAATGGATAAAAAGCCTCAAGGATGACTTATTCAATCTGTTACTGAGTCGGGGATGACTTTTTCAATCTGTTACTGAGTCAGGAATTCAAATTATTCAATCGATTCCATCTTGCTGGAAGGTTGACTTATTCAATCTGTTACTGAGTCGGGGATGAATTTTTCAATCTATTACTGAGTCGGGAATTCAACTTATTCAATCGATTCCATCTTGCTGGATTCTGAAAATGTGTCAGCCAGAGGACATGGCCATGCACCATTTAAATTGCCATCTCGGCAGGATTTTTCAATCAAGTCCCAAAACTAGCAACCTGCATACCTTTAGTATCTTGACTTTCTTTCACTACATGATTCCTATGATGTCCATGTAGTTGTTGAAACTACAAAATCTACTGGCAAGGCAGTATTATACCCGACGATAAAGACCCATTCAAAGATCAGTGAAAGTACAAGTAAGATGACTGACTAGTAACAAGAACAGCAAATTACATTCCAATGGGCCAATTTTTGAAATCGGCATGTGAAATGCACATCAGAAGCGAGGCAGATTATAAAACCAAATAATTTATTAATATAAAAATCCAACAACTGGAAAATAGCATTGCCAATATATGAAATGATATGCAGCAAAACTCTCGCAATTCTAACCTGCTTACCAAAAAATTGTGATACACAAACGCTCGAGGTTCCCATGAGATCAACTCAACCCACTGCTCGCCTCTCTCTCCATCTCTCCCAAGTCCACTCCTGCGTCACCATACAAGAACGCCAATTTTCTCGTCAGATAATCGTCACGGAGCCAATCCAGCAAGCAACATTCAGATTGGATAGTCCGCAGCAAGTCCATTTTCACAACATAAAGACCTACCTCAACTTCGCATCCAAATAAATTCCACATTTTCAGTCAATTTAGACGGTACGCACTTTGCGTTTCCATCTAGAACGCTTACGAAGTCGCTTACAACTACTCCATCTATGAGCGAGTCGAGTGAATTCCCAGTCAAACTTGACCAGGAAAATGCGAATTTCCCTTCGGATGCGAAGACGATGCAACGTTTTCAAACATAGCGGCCAAACTACCGGCTAACTCGCAACTCTAACAATCCCGAGCCACATTACCTCTCCGCGGTCTTCCTCAAAATCGAGCTCAGATCGTTCGCCTCAGAGGAGCCGCCGGAGCTGCTCGGGAACGAGAACACGCCGAGCACGAGGAGGACCAGCACGACGAGGCCGAAGACGAGGAGCACGGCGTGGGGCAGCCGCGAGGACGGCGGCTTTCGCTGCGGGAAACGGGAGTGCCTCGGTTTCGCCATGGCCGGTCATGCGATCGGAGACCGGAAGGTTCAAGCGAGATCGAGAAGGACGAAGAGAAGAGAGAGCTCCGTATGGCGAGAGAATTGCTGTGTGCTTCTCTAGAGAGAGAGAGAGATAGAGATAGAGAGGTCATCTGATGCCCGTTCTTCACTTGATGACAGCTGGGGCTGCTGATTATTCCAACAGTGAAAACGTGCTAATTACATGTTAATCCAAAGAATTACTGGTTGGTTCAATTTATTTAGCGAAAAATGAATAATTTAAAAAATATTTTTTCAAAAATAATTATTTGTATCTTTTAAAATAAGCAGATAATCTATGTCCAAACATCTCTGTCAACAATGAAAATATTTTTCGTTGATTCATTTTTTTAAAGGATACATGTGATCATTTTTAGAAAAATCCTTTTCGAATAATTTAATTTTTGCGAAACAAATGGAACCTAAATGCGATTATAAAAGATGTATTTTATGGTGTGTTTTTTTTGTAAAAAATAGATGATTTGAAAAATATTTTCTTAAAAATGATAACTTGTATTGTTTATAAAAGTGGAGGGAACGAAATTTTTTCCATCATCTCCATAACATGTTCAAATTTAAATTGTTATCAATAAGGAGAACATTTTTTATTTAGTAATTATTAAAAGTGATACAAACAATCGTTATGGGAAAATATTATCCATATCATTCATTTTTCGCGAAATAAATGAAGCACGGATTTTGAATATTTAGAACAAAGCAAGCAAATCTTACGAGTCCTTTTAATTTGTTTGCTTTTGCTTGAGATAATTTTAGCTTGAGATAATTTTAGCGAGTTATATTGGCAAAATGAAATAAGAGATTTCGAATTTATTCGTGATTAGGCGACCCTCGAATTTAAAATGGGGAAAAAGTATTTGCAGTCCCCAGCTTTATCGCTCGGCCATGTCGCTAAAATGTATGATACCCTTCGAAATAGAAGAAAAAAAAAAGCCTCCCTTTGTTTTCGTAGCTTCTCAAATGTGGACTCTTGTTTCAAGCCTAACGGAAGTGCGGCTTTCTTAAGACGCAAGAAAGATTTTAGCACGGAGGAACGTCCGACTTCAACATCGACCGGAGAATGGCTATACGCCGAACGGAATCCTCGACACCTTTTCGCGCTGCCTTTTCGGCGTAAGTTGCATTCTCGATAGGCCGTCGTAGTTGAATTGGGCGGCAGTGGCGGCGGCGGCGCCCATGTCAGGCTTTTGAGTTCACTGATCTGCTCTTTTTCTTTTGCTGCTTTGTGAAGGGTTAAAATCTACTAAGCACTAGCACTTAGGTCACGATTCGGATTCTTGTCTGAACGGGGGGATTAACTTTCTTGCCGATCATAGCTTGAGCAGATGAATTAGTCGGAGACTCGACTCGGAGAGCATCAGAGTACAGTCCGAAGCGTGCTTTGCAAACCAAAGGGAAATTTCTTTGACACTGACAAATGATTTTGTACACAAATGAAGATCAAATGGAATGTAATTTTGCAGATGCTGGAGCTAATCGACACGGTGCAAATCCGCGAGCACTCGACTCCGAAGTCGAAACAGCATACGACTCGGAATGAATTTCAAGCAGCCAAACCGAACACAAACCCGAATGACTTTATGGATGCTAAAACACTCCGAGAGAAGTAGGATACAGCGGAACAGGCTTGTACGAGAAACAGTTCGGAGTGTAGGAGGAAGTTCTTCTCGGTTGATCCATCGACTCGAGGGCCGGTTGGTTCAAGTACGCGTACTTGCTCTTCGTCCACCTGCGGATATAACACAGCGCGACACACATCAAGAACAACTCATGGCTTCTAGATCTATCGATCTGCTTGATTATGTCTAGGAGACCGTCTTCGCCAATCTTTTTAATCCAGCACTCATGAAGTAACAAAGGCCAAAGTCCTAGTATGCTGAAGCAAAACCTTACCAGTCTTTTATTCCGATGCGCACTTCTTTCTCCTCTTCGGCGTGGTTCTGCACGTCGTTGGAAGCAGCCGCATCGTTCTCCTTGGCGTCGCCGTTTACGTCTTCTGAAGACTCTACGAAACGCTTGTAGTCGCTCTCCTGAAGGCAACATGTCTTGATGAGCCCTGGATGTGAGGAAAAACTACAGATGTTCGAAATTTATGTGTTGACATAGAGCCAGAACTGTTTTAGGGGTGTCCGTAAAAAATCGAGGAAGCGGCGCACCCTATGCCGCTTCGAAAATTATGACTTTATAGATCCTGCCCGGCGGGCGGCCGCCTCACGTTATCGTGTACACAAGATGAAAACACCTCTCAAAAGTCTGTAATTTGAACTGCTCCAGAAGAAGGAACTAATGAGCTGAGCTTGATAGGGGTCATGAGGTTACGGCATAATAGGAAGATAAGGATATTTGCATTGGCTCTGTCTTCTTGTGCTCAGACTTTGGCCAAGAGGATTTAATATGTAGAATGTTAGCCTTTGCAAATTTGTGTTTGATTGAACAATCTTGACGAAATTGGTGTGGAGCTACATTCATTCTATGTAAACCCTGATCAAGTTTGCAGCTGATGATTTTGATCTCACCGAGAGTTTGCGCGCCCTGACACGTGCCACGGCCTTGATCGCCGCCAAGAGGTGATCTTCCTCCTCGATGCGCTTCTGCCTCCAGAACCTGGCAATCTCCCTGTTCGTCACGCTCGTCTCGGCGGCCGCTCTCCTGGCCAGGAAATCGGGGAGCGGCGGAGGAGGAGGAGGAGGAGGTGGCGCGGCCGCTTCGATCCTCCTTGAAGCCTGATGGTTCTGAGCATCCGCTTCGGCGCGCTTCATCGTCCGAGGGAGAACAAAAGAAACCTTTGACAATTGTCTGCAAGCCTTGCCTACCTTCTGGTGCACACGAGAAGAATGCAACAGAGACGAGATCATTGAGGAAGGCAAGCTGTACCAACTCCCCTCCGGGGCTACCAATCCAACCTAACTTTCAGCACTGGCCCACGACATGAATTCATTTCCCCACAGTCAAACCAGGAACCTGTGCTCCTCTTCTTCCTGGTTTTGCTTCAGTGAATTCCGAGTGGCGTTTGCACTGCAGTAGTCAACTCTGAAGAAATTGTCAAACTTGGCCTGTGGTGTCCTTGGCATGAGAGAGGCAGAGAGAGTACAGAGCGGTTTGACTGGCGGATGGCAACTTCCAAGTTAGACTCACCACGCTAACTGAGCGATCCAAAGTTAGAGATTCCAAGGGACTTCCTATGTAGAGAATGATCGTGGATGGACGACCCATGCCGCAGATTTTCTCCTTGCTTTGGGCGTACGTGGTCGGTGGCGGTCCGTTGGGTCGATAACGAGACGATAGACTTATAGCCCGATGCGTGAAAATCAACTCGAAATTTGAAAACGATGCGACTTTGAGAAAATAAGAGGACCGCCGGAGCGGACATTGTCCTTCTCGAATTGAGTACAAAGATGGAAGAAGAGATAGACCGTGCTATCCTACTATGGACACGCGACCTGAGTAAAGCTTGGTATTAAGTAAAGTTACCTTACGAAATTACGTGATCAAATGCAAGCGATCATCTAAACAAGTGAACCAAGTGAGGCTGCCGGCAGCTAGATTTAGTCTCGCTGGCCTCTCGCTGGCCGCTGAGTCCTTGCCGGTTTTGAGTTTTTTTTTTCTTTAAAAAGAAAATAATGCTTTTCCAAAGTGGGATGTCGTCAAAACATCATTCAAACCAAAATTAATGCTCTTTAAAATTACAATTTACCAAACACTGGTTGCATTCCAAATAGCTACCTTTGCACTTTCCTGAAGACATTTTTCCAAAACCGAACCAAACGCCCTCATAATCACCTAGCAAGAGCTTGTAACGTCGAACCGAATTTGGTAGAGACTAGTCTTTAACGTGCAAGAAATTCATTGCCGTTGTATCGTTGGTGGCGACTACTCTATGATAATTGATCATGGGCTGACTTGACCATAACTTTGCTCACGCTTTAGGCCCATTCGTACGGGCCAAATTTTGAGAAAGCGGGTATGACTTGGCGTGATCCGACCCGGTGGGTCACTCTCACGATGCTCTCAGATCGGACCTATTATTTATTCGAAGCCCTGTATTAAGAGTCTATTTTTGTAAGACTTTTTTTTTGGTAAGTATTTATTTTTCTTTTTCTTTTGTTGCGACCGCCGTAATCAGTGGCAGAGCGAAATAACTTTTCAGTAAGGTCAATTAAATAAAAGGCACAACCTATGTTCATGTACAAATATGAAATAACTAGTGCGCTACATAGACCAACCCTAAAATATGAGCAAAACTATCAAAGATAATGTATGCGAGAAGGACTGTCCAGCTATGCTTAATTACATAATTCTACGAGTAAAAGCTTCTAAACAAAATTATGTAGTGCATACAAGGGTCATGGGCCAACACTTGATATCGAGAT
>BCNH02000009.1:13030902-13042670 GCA_001662345.2 Metrosideros polymorpha var. glaberrima
GATCTACGGTCGCGTAAAACCCAAAGTGCCAAACGGAGTCCATCCGTGGCTGCGCAAGGTCAGCGTTAAACCAGGACAGGGATTGCGTAAACCTAGGTTCCAAACAGGCTCAATCTCTATGGTTGGCTTAGGGCGGTTTCGCCGAAGGGAAGGTCGCATCCTCCCTCTATAAATACCGCCTCACCCCCCTGGAATCCATTCTCTTCCCACGACTCTCTCTCTGCAAAGGAGAGAGCTCCTCGAAACTCCAGAGGGAGATCTGAGCAACCTCTGCTTCTTCTTCTAACTGCACCCGCCAAAATTTGAAAAACGAAGAAGGGAAAGATCAACCAAGAACGAATTGATTGGAACTCGAATTGTACCGGACCCGCGATTTTTTTTTTTTTCAGCTTCGAATCTCCGGGACGACCCGTGAAAACCCTAGGCGGCGTCCGTGCGCGGCGGAGTCGGATCGGTCATGGATATTCGGTTCCCTTTCTCTCCGGCGGAGGTCGCCAAGGTCCAGATGGTCCAGTTCGGCATCCTCAGCCCCGACGAGATCGTAATTTCCCTCTCCCGAGAACTTTCTCTGCGAATTTTCGTTGCGTTTGTTTTCCGGGGGATGGGGATGTTAGCTCTGAAAATAGCGCTGTCAGTGACTGAGTAACGATTGAGCTAGTGGTTTTGAGGTTGTGGTTTTTCCTCTCGGTGTTGAGTTCGGGAATTGGAGTGGGGACTGTGGTTCTATGAGCTTCAGCCGCGTTTTGAGTGCTCACGTGCTGATTGAGCTGCTGTCGCTTTTTGTTTAGAATTGGAATCACTTGAAAAGGATGTGGTTTTGGCTTTGTTTTGAGGTTCTGGTATCCGCGGTTATGGTTTCAGGGTTTCTGTGTGTGTTCTGATTGTGCTGTTGGTTCTGTTTGGTTGTGCAGAGGCAAATGTCTGTGGTGCAGATTGAGCATGGCGAGACGACAGAGCGGGGCAAGCCTAAGATCGCCGGGCTGAGTGATCCTCGTCTCGGCACGATTGATCGGAAATTGAAGTGCGAGACGTGCACGGCGAACATGGCCGAGTGCCCTGGGCACTTTGGGCACCTGGAGCTGGCGAAGCCAATGTTTCATATTGGCTTCCTGAAGACCGTGTTGAGTATCATGCGCTGCGTTTGCTTCAATTGCTCCAAAATACTTGCGGATGAGGTACTTGGGAGAATTATTAAGCACACACTCTTTTTACCAAACATCTGCGTATCCAATCACAATTGGTGGAATATTGGGCAATCCGAAACTTACTTTTATCATCTTGAGCTTTGTAGATATTAGACTTGTGAGGGAAAATGTTGAAGTTCCCAAAGTTTCAATGCTGAAATTCCAATTCCAAGTTGTTCTTTTTTCTTTTCTTAATTGATCTGTTATGGTTGGGGGGAAGGAAAGAATTAGCTGAGGAGCTTTATCGTCTTCTGGACTTTTGAACAGGACTGAGCTTTGTTGATGTAGAACTCTCAGTTTGGTTCTATTGCTGATACTGCATGATTTTATTTGATGGCCTAATTGGACATAGGTGACTCTGACATCACAAAGATGAGGGAGCAATACATTGTTCCTTTTGAGTGTTAAGATTTGACTCCTTCCAGATATGATCTGGTGCAAAACTGATTCTTGTGAATGTTGAAGCTGCAGTATTGTGGATTCTAATGGGAGAGTTTTGAACAAATCAGGGTTGAATGGAGTATTATTTATAGATGAATGTTGCTTTTACACCACTCCTGATGCCAATTTAATGTCGTCTCAAACATATGAACCTATAGAAAATGCAAGCTTATGTCATGGTAATAGGTTCTTACCTTTTGGACTTCTTGCAGGAAGACCACAAGTTCAAACAGGCCCTTCGAATACGAAATCCTAAAAATAGGCTTAAGAAGATACTAGATGCGTGTAAAAACAAATCAAAATGTGAAGGTGGAGATGAGATTGATGTACAAGGTCAAGGCTCAGAAGAGCCGGTGAAAAAGAGTCGTGGGGGCTGTGGTGCCCAGCAGCCAAAGCTTACCATTGAAGGAATGAAAATGATAGCAGAGTATAAGGCCCAGCGGAAGAAAAACGATGATCAGGATCAGCTTCCTGAACCGGTGGAAAGGAAACAGACACTTTCTGCTGAAAGGGTAATTTTTTCATTTGCATGAACAGAGCTATTTTTTCTCTTACTCTGACAAGCTCTAAAGACTATTAATATGAAAATTAGGTACTCAGTGTTCTCAAGAGAATAAGTGATGAAGACTGTCAGCTATTAGGCTTGGACCCGAAATATGCTCGTCCAGATTGGATGATTTTACAAGTTCTACCTATTCCTCCACCTCC
Source organism: Metrosideros polymorpha var. glaberrima (assembly GCA_001662345.2). Classification (NCBI taxonomy): domain Eukaryota; kingdom Viridiplantae; phylum Streptophyta; class Magnoliopsida; order Myrtales; family Myrtaceae; genus Metrosideros; species Metrosideros polymorpha. The sequence continues at coordinate 13,033,236 of BCNH02000009.1, forward strand.
TGTGAGGCCCTCTGTGATGATGGACACCTCTTCCAGGAGTGAGGCAAGCATTTCTTCTTCGTCTCTCAGCTTTCGTATATTGAATTATCTAATATTTTGCTTTCTTTCTTTTCTGGATTTATTGTTGGAATCAACTTGATGAGTGTAGCTCTTATTCAAATGAGATAATATACTTACATTTTTCCCATTTTTGTATACAGGATGATCTGACACATCAATTGGCAATGATCATAAGACATAATGAGAATTTAAGGCAACAGGAGAGGAATGGTGCACCAGCACATATCATATCGGAGTTTGCACAGTTGTTGCAATTCCACATCGCTACATACTTTGACAACGAGTTGCCCGGACAGCCAAGGGTATGCTGACTCTTTTAAGCCATTTGTAGAATTTGTAGATGGAAATAATTTTGTCTTTTATCCTGTATCATGGCTCAAGTGTCAAAGGTACTTATGCATGTATTTCTTCTATTACTTCTCAGGCTACCCAAAGGTCTGGGAGACCTATCAAGTCAATCTGCAGCAGGCTTAAGGCAAAGGAAGGCCGGATTAGAGGGAATCTCATGGGAAAAAGAGTTGACTTTTCTGCTCGAACAGTCATTACACCTGATCCAACTATTAATATTGATGAACTAGGCGTCCCTTGGAGTATTGCCTTGAATCTTACATATCCAGAAACCGTGACTCCTTATAACATTGAGAGGTTCATAAACTTAGTTGTTCTTCTTCTTCTTCTTCTTCTCCTTGTTCTGCTTCTATATCGACTTTTTTTTGTCTTAAAACAGGTTGAAGGAGCTTGTTGAATATGGGCCTCATCCACCACCTGGTAAAACTGGGGCTAAATATATTATAAGGGATGACGGACAGAGACTTGATCTCCGCTATTTGAAGAAAAGTAGCGATCATCATTTGGAACTAGGCTACAAGGCATCCTCCTTTATCCTTGTTCTTCTTCATGGATTTTGTTTTTGATAAATAAGAAGGATTTTGCGATTTAAATGGCTTATCTAACTTGGAATACTCTTTTGCAGGTGGAGCGACACTTGAATGATGGAGACTTTGTGCTGTTCAATCGCCAGCCTAGCCTTCATAAAATGTCTATAATGGGTCACAGAATTAAGATCATGCCATACTCGACTTTTCGTCTAAATTTATCTGTAACATCACCATACAATGCTGATTTTGATGGAGATGAAATGAACATGCACGTGCCTCAGTCTTTTGAAACCAGAGCAGAAGTTTTGGAGCTGATGATGGTGCCTAAATGTATTGTTTCGCCTCAATCTAATAGACCAGTGATGGGAATTGTCCAGGATACACTCCTAGGTTGTCGTAAAATCACAAAGAGGGATACTTTTATTGAGAAGGTGATTCTGCAGAATGCCTTGTGATAGTTTTGCAAATTTATAGTATTTTTTTTTTCTGTTTGAGTTTTGACTTTGGAACTCCTTCGCTTTTTTTTCTCACAGGATGTTTTTATGAACGTCTTGATGTGGTGGGAGGATTTTGATGGGAAAGTTCCCACTCCTGCTATTTTGAAGCCTAGGCCTCTTTGGACAGGAAAGCAAGTGTTCAATCTCATCATACCCAAGCAGATCAATCTCCTGAGAAATTCTGCTTGGCACTCAGAGTCTGAAACAGGATTTATAACTCCAGGAGATACCCAAGTTCGAATTGAGAAGGGGGAATTACTTGCGGGAACTCTTTGCAAGAAGACACTTGGGACATCTTCGGGAAGTCTCATACATGTCATCTGGTACAAACTCTTGACTTTTGTTTTAGCTGGATGATTTATTGGCAGATGAATTCTCTTTGAAAATTTCTACCTGCGTGAAAACTTTTGGAACTTGGATTTGCTATAACATTTGAGTTCAGGATACTCAAAAATTCCTTCTTCCTGTCCACAGTAGAATTTCTTTGAAGACTCAGCTGGCTACTTTGTTAGTGTTGATTGCAATATTTGTCTGTACAGGGAAGAGGTTGGCCCAGATGCAGCCCGGAAATTCTTGGGACATACTCAGTGGCTTGTCAACTATTGGCTTTTGCAGAATGGTTTCAGCATTGGTATTGGAGACACAATCGCTGATGCAGCAACAATGGAAAAAATTAATGAGACCATTTCTTCAGCTAAAGATGAAGTGAAAAGGCTTATAAAAGATGCTCAGGAGAAAAAGTTAGAGCCTGAACCTGGACGAACAATGATGGAATCCTTTGAAAACAAAGTGAATCAGGTCTGCATATCTTTCCCCCACCCCCATTCCTCTCCCTTTAGGCTCTATAAATCAAAAAATGACATGCTTGTGATTTTTCAGGTGTTGAACAAGGCTCGTGATGATGCTGGAAGTAGTGCCCAAAAGAGTTTATCTGAGAGTAACAATCTCAAAGCAATGGTTACTGCTGGATCTAAGGGAAGTTTCATCAATATTTCTCAGATGACTGCCTGTGTTGGTCAGCAGAATGTTGAGGGTAAGCGGATCCCGTTTGGATTCATAGATCGAACTCTGCCCCATTTCACAAAAGATGATTATGGGCCAGAAAGTCGTGGATTTGTCGAAAACTCGTATCTTCGTGGGTTGACTCCACAGGAGTTCTTTTTCCATGCCATGGGTGGTAGGGAAGGTCTGATTGATACTGCTGTCAAGACTTCTGAGACTGGATATATACAGAGGCGATTGGTGAAGGCTATGGAGGATATTATGGTCAAATATGATGGAACAGTTAGGAACTCTTTGGGAGATGTTATACAGTTTTTGTATGGTGAAGATGGTATGGATGCTGTCTGGATTGAACAGCAGAAACTGGATTCTTTGAAAATGAAGAAGTCAGAATTTGATAGAGTTTTCAGATATGAGATAGATGATGAGAACTGGAACCCTGATTACATGTTGCCTGAAAACGCTGAGGATCTGAGATCGATTGGAGAATTGAGAGATGTCTTTGATGCTGAAGTTCAAAAACTTGAAGCTGATAGATTCCAGCTTGGAACAGAGATTGCTACTACAGGTGATAATAATTGGCCATTACCGGTCAACCTCAAGAGGCTTATTTGGAATGCCCAGAAGACTTTTAAAATCGACTTAAGGAGGTCTTCGGATATTCACCCCGTGGAGGTTGTGGAGGCTATTGATAAGCTTCAAGAGAGGCTTAAGGTTGTTCCTGGTGACGATCCGTTGAGTGTTGAAGCTCAAAAGAATGCAACTCTCTTTTTCAATATCTTACTTCGCAGCACTTTTGCTAGCAAGAGAGTATTGAAGGAGTATAGGCTTACTCGCGAAGCTTTTGACTGGGTGATTGGTGAGATTGAATCGCGTTTCTTGCAGTCATTAGTGGCTCCAGGGGAAATGATTGGTTGTGTTGCTGCACAATCTATTGGTGAGCCAGCCACCCAGATGACTCTCAATACCTTCCACTACGCTGGTGTGAGTGCAAAGAACGTCACTCTTGGTGTTCCTAGGTTGAGAGAAATCATTAACGTTGCCAAAAAAATCAAGACTCCCTCTCTCTCTGTCTATCTGAAACCTGAGGTAAGCAAGACAAAGGAAAGTGCAAAGAGTGTTCAATGTGCCTTGGAGTACACTACTCTCCGCAGTGTAACTCAGGCCACTGAAGTATGGTATGATCCAGACCCTACGACCACACTAATTGAAGAGGATGTTGATTTCGTCAAATCTTACTATGAAATGCCGGATGAAGAGATTGCCCCTGAAAAGATTTCTCCTTGGTTGCTTCGCATAGAGTTGAATCGGGAAATGATGGTGGATAAGAAGCTAAGCATGGCCGATATTGCAGGGAAGATCAATCTGGAATTTGATGATGATTTGAACTGTATATTCAATGATGACAATGCCGATAAGCTCATTCTTCGCATTCGTATCATGAATGATGAAGCTCCGAAAGGCGAGCTCAATGATGAATCTGCAGAAGATGATGTGTTCTTAAAGAAGATTGAGAGCAACATGCTCACAGAAATGGCTCTTCGAGGGATCCCGGATATTAACAAGGTGTTTATCAAGAATGGCAAAGTGAACAAATTCAATGAGAATGATGGCTTCAAGCCAGAAACTGAGTGGATGTTAGATACTGAAGGTGTTAATCTATTAGCTGTCATGTGTCATGAAGGAGTTGATGCCACAAGGACAACAAGCAATCATCTAATAGAAGTCATTGAAGTTCTTGGTATTGAGGCAGTTCGTCGCTCCTTATTGGATGAACTGCGTGTTGTCATATCATTTGATGGATCTTATGTGAACTATCGGCATTTGGCTATTTTGTGTGATACCATGACATATCGAGGCCATTTGATGGCCATTACACGTCATGGCATCAATCGAAATAATACTGGGCCACTGATGAGATGCTCATTTGAAGAAACTGTGGACATTCTACTTGATGCTGCTGTCTTTGCAGAATCAGATCATCTGAGGGGTGTTACAGAGAACATTATGTTGGGTCAGCTTGCACCCATTGGCACGGGAGACTGTGCATTGTACCTCAATGATGAGATGTTGAAGCATGCCATCGAACTTCAGCTGCCTAGTTATATGGATGGTCTTGATTTTGGCATGACGCCTGCACGTTCACCAATCTCTGGAACTCCTTACCACGAGGGTATGATGTCTCCAAGTTATTTGCTGAGCCCAAACCTCCGGCTCTCTCCAACTACAGATGCTCAGTTTTCTCCCTATGTCGGTGGTATGGCCTTCTCGCCTGCTTCATCTCCGGGGTATAGCCCTTCTTCTCCTGGATACAGTCCCTCATCACCAGGATACAGCCCGACTTCACCTGGTTACAGCCCCACATCACCTGGGTACAGCCCCACGTCCCCTGGGTACAGCCCCACGTCTCCAACCTACAGTCCCAGTTCCCCTGGTTATAGCCCAACAAGTCCTGCGTATTCTCCTACAAGCCCTTCATATTCACCCACTTCTCCCAGCTATAGCCCCACTTCCCCATCTTATAGCCCTACATCTCCATCTTATAGCCCTACATCTCCCAGCTACAGCCCCACTTCGCCAAGTTACAGCCCTACGTCACCTAGTTATAGTCCAACCTCTCCTGTTTATAGCCCCACATCACCTGCGTATAGCCCCACCTCCCCTGCATACAGCCCCACCTCACCATCTTATAGCCCAACATCTCCTTCATACAGCCCAACATCTCCATCCTATAGCCCAACTTCACCTTCTTACAGTCCTACATCTCCTTCCTACAGCCCAACTTCGCCAGCTTATAGCCCCACATCTCCTGGTTACAGCCCAACATCACCGAGCTACAGCCCAACTTCACCGAGCTACAGCCCTACTTCTCCAAGTTACAACCCTCAGTCGGCGAAATACAGCCCATCATTGGCGTACTCGCCAAGCAGTCCAAGATTGTCACCATCCAGTCCTTACAGTCCTACATCTCCAAACTACAGGTAAACTATGCTGGCACGCATGGTGGAGAAACTTTCCTCTGATTTTATCGATTTTTGCATGTTTTCCACAGATTATCATTGTGCCTTTCCTGTAGTCGTATTAGTCAAGCTATTCTTTGCTAAGGCAGGATTTAGTTTTAGAATGATCGAATATGTCTGTCTTCTTGCAGCCCCACATCGCCATCGTACTCACCAACGTCTCCGTCATATTCTCCATCAAGCGCAACATACAGTCCTAGCAGGTAATGGTTTGTCATTTCAATCTTTAGTCTATGGGACATCATGAAGTAGTAATATCTGGACATGGCATTCTGTCTGCTTTCAATCCGGAAGTCAAATTGTCTGATATTGTGTACTCATGCCGAAAGTTAAAGGTTATTTAGTCCAATTCAAATTGTCTGCCGTGCTTATCTGATACTACTGTCAAGTACTCTTTCCCAAAAGAGTTTCGTTGAGTAGGCACACATGCATAGTTCATGCACCATTGTCTAATATGTCAGCTAATTGGTATTTTTTCTTCAGCCCATACAATGCTGGTGTTAGCCCAGATTACAGCCCAAGTTCTCCTCAGTACAGGTGAGTTTACCAGCCTTGGGTGTTGCAAAATGTGGATAGCACATGGTTCCTAATTAGATTAATCTTTGACTAATATGCAGCCCGAGTGCTGGATATTCTCCAAGTGCACCTGGATATTCACCGTCTTCCACCAGCCAGTACACTCCGAGCAACAAGGATGACAGGAGTAAGAAGGATGACAGGAGCAGTCGCTGATGCAAACTATTGCTAGGAAGCTCAAAATAGGCGATGTTTATTTCCTTAGCATAAATGAGGTTTGCAAGGATTTTACATGGATGACTATTGTCATTTGCGGTGGCTTTTAGTTTACTTTTTCTTTATTTTGTTTCTCGTGACGTTCTTTTGGAAGTTAATAAGCTGGCATATCCATTTTCAAAATGTTATCTCAAAAAGAGTTAAAAATGCGAAGAATTTCCGCCTTATCGGTAGGTATATTTTCCAAAGCTGATATGTTACTCTGTTATTCAATTGATCTGCAGGTGGTTTGAACCTTCGCTGGAGAAAGCTGTCTAGTCGTCAACGAAGTGGATATTGTCGACAGCGAAAACCTTTTTTGGTTCCATCAGCTATATATGTTGCGACAATTCATATATGTATTTGCATGTATTGTCCGTCCAAGGGAATAGGACGTTTGTCAAAATGGACAATACTATTTCGCTGCTCGTTAGACTCTCTTACCGTCGAGAGCGAGTTTGTCTTACAACATACTAACCAGTATCGAGTTCAGGATAATTATTTGGCCATTGTATTTAATGACAGAATGCCTTGTTGCAATCTTGATTGCGGCAAGTGATCATTGTATCAACCTGAGTCGACGAGGAGGTTTTCTGTTATTGCTGTAGATAGTAAAGAACAACGAGAGGCTTCAGTATAGAGGCGTGATCAATTTGATGCAATCTGCCAATTGTAGATTCTGTTTTTGAACCGCAGAACCTGATGATCAACGAGAAATTGTATCTTCTGGGCAGCTTCGCTTATTGCAGGGATAAGGAAGCTTTAGGTCTTTGGTTGACATTTTCTCGTCATGACGTTTGAAAAGAATTTCGTTAATTTAGGACGTGCCTAGTAACCATTTTGCTTCAGAATTTAATTTCTAGTCAGAAGTAAATTTGCTCCAGAATGAGAAATGCATTTTTGGAGTATTACCAAATACGTCCTCATTTTACTTCGGCGATCAGCGGCCGGTGGTGGCAAGGGTTACTACCCTTGCCCTTGATGTGGGGGAATAATCACTTCTAGAGGGAAAGAGAAAGAGAAAGAGAATCACTTATGAAGTAGAAAATTTTATTTTATTTGCCAAACGCAATTATGCTCTAGAAGTAAAAAAATGCTCTAGAAATAAATTTTTTACCAAATGCATTTTTCTCCAGAAATACTTCTAGAGCCGAATTGGAATTTCTTGAGTGTTACCAAACGTGCCTTTAGCTTTCACAACAAGTGAAACTGGGGGAAAATTTCAAAAAAAAAAAAGAAGAAAAGAAAGAAAGAAAGAACTCATGAAATGGGAGAATTTTATTCAGAAGAGCTCTTGAGCTGTGTTTGTTTTAAAGGAATCTCAATGTCGCTCGTGGGCAGCTATTTAGATTGTGAATTGCGTGACAGTTATAATCTTAAATTGTCTTACTCGAGAAACTGTCGAGACTGCTTTATTGCTCGTGCTCAAATGCTTTGGATGATCCAACTGAGGAGGATGGCACCCCTCAGTTTTATTAGCGGCATAAATCTTTGTCGGACGACGACCACACGTGTGGCATGTGCCGTTATTCGCGTTATGGGCAGATCAGCAGGGGCTTCTTTCTCGTTTGAAATTGTCCGAACTCAATGTTTAAAATTCCCAAATTACACCTCAATTCCCAAACTCTCTAAGCTAAACTGTAATCTCCAAATTTTTAAAATGTCACTTTTTAGTCTCATTTGTTCCGAGATCCACATTTACATGACCAGCGTAAAATCGACGGTGCCCCAAGATAGTTCATTATCATTTGGTTCAAACAGCACGGGGTTGGTGAAAATGGGGAAGGATACGGAGGATATTCTTTGCACACGTGCTAAGTACTTGATATTTGGTCTTCTCGTTTTGGTTATTTTTCATTTCACGTCCAATGCGTCATCGCGTAGCATTATTGTCAGGATATTTAAATATTAAATCACACCTTTATCTAACGGCGTAAGTTTTTAAAATAGTTAACGGTGGTCTCACAAAATCCTATATAATATTAGAACGTGAAGTTGTAAGCTCAAATCTGTTCGGACCTCTATTTGCTTGCCACAAAATCTCGTAATTATCATGAATCTCTTGGGTTACGAGCAATGATAGATACATAGAAGTGGGAGAGACGGAGGACATGCCGCTATTTACCACTAAGGCGGCCTTGGGTTGCATCAAGAGAATTAAATTGAGTTCAGACAAATTCAAGTGAAAATGTCCCGATTCATGGCGTAGATAATGGCACGTGAAATGTAATCGGTTGTTGTCCGGCGAAGATTTGTGCGTCCGGTGGGATGGGATGTCAATTGAGACGAAGTCACCAGTTTCAGAGACTACTTTGGAACAAACACCGCTGTGAGGTGCTTTGAGAAAAATGCCTCGCTTCAAGAGGTTTTTCGAAATTACCACAAGACTCAAATCCCTTATACGTGCGAGGCTTTGTGATGTAAATCGGCTCAATCCTCTAAAACTCCTCCAAATTTAGATTCAATTCAAATTTTGTCCCCGACTTTTTTTTGTTTAAGAAAAAATCACCACATTTCATTCTAGTCCCAAATCTGCCTTACGTCCAAAAATCGCCATTGATTTTTTCGAAATTATTAACATGAGGAGGCTGTTGTTATTCCATACGAAGCGACGATACTGGTGAAGACGCAGGTTCTGATAATGAATGTCAGACTGGCTGTGATGTTGATAATTTCGAGTAAACTAGCGGCCATATCTGGACGTGGGGGCAGATTTGGAAATGTAGCGAAAGTTGGTGTTTTTTCATATTAAAAAAAAAATTTCCAGGGTAAAATCGGGATTGAACTTAAAGTTGAGCAAGAAATTAGGTCGATGCTGTTAGTAAGATCCAACTCCAAACGATCACCACATCGTGTGACGGTACTTCGAATATTCTTTCTGTAACTGCGACTCGGCGCGAAACGGGCCGGATCCTTTAAAGGGTCTTGTGTACGGCGCCAAGAGTTTGGAGACTATATAGAAGAGAGGAAAGGGTATGACTGCGCGATATGCCCAGAAGAATTGGAGGAAGAAATTGTCAAAGAGGGGGACATCCCCCTGTATTCACCTTTACAAACGTTCTTTCCATTTTCATCGATGCGGGTCGTAAGTTGCGTCCCCCTCTTTTGCTGTCCCCTCCCGACACACGGTGGTTGCTCTTCTCGGTGGCGCTTCGGGAGATCGAAAGTGACGTTACAACCGTCGCGCCGCGGCCGCCCCCCCCCCCC
>BCNH02000009.1:13068380-13090399 GCA_001662345.2 Metrosideros polymorpha var. glaberrima
ATCGGTGGCCCAAGGAGAAAAAAAATAGAAAATTTAAAATGTTATTAATAATATTAATTTAAAAAAAATCAAAAAATGTCACATTAGTTCGAGATATTAATAAAGAAAGGCCATCTCAAATTTTCAGCTAAACTCGCCAAAGTTGGTAGTTAAATGATTGTTTTTAAAAAAAATTGGCACTTAAATAATCAGAAAAAACAGTATTGATTTTTAGCACTTTTAATGTCATTTTGTTCTCGATTCTACCTTGAAACCGTGCTGCTGCTGCTGCTGCTGCTCACGCTCCAACAACCTTCGCATGCAGACTCATGTCGCTACCATGCACGCGCCATCGCCGATGATTTCTCCGTCCCTGCTCCCTTCGCGTGCTCCTCCTGAAACGTTGGAACCTGCAAAGTGCCTTGCTTTCTCTCTATCTCTCCGCATCAATACCTTGCTCTTTCTTCTTCCTCAAGCAAGGCACCTTCTCTCTCTTTCTCTCTCTCCAACCCAACTCTCCCTCCACCACCCGTCCACCATGTCCTTTCTCTCTCTCCGCATCTACCCTGCCATCCCCACCATCTTCCGATCTCTCCCATGGCGGATTCGCCTCCAGATCATGCCGTCCTCCTCCACGGCGACCTCGACCTCCGCATCATCTCCGCCTCCAACCTCCCCAACATGGACATCGTCTCCGGGCGCCTCCGCTGGTGCCTCACCGCCTGCGCCGGGCCTCCCCGCCCCCCCCCCCCCCCCGCCTCCCCTCCCCGCCGCCGCCGAGACCCCGACGGCGGCGGCGGCTCCTCCGACCACGACGCCCACCGCCACGGGAAGATCGTCACCTCCGACCCCTACGTCACCGTCGGCGTCCCTCACGCCATCATCGCCCGGACTCGCGTCCACCACAACACGCAGAAACCTAGGTGGGACCAGCGGTTCCACATCCCCCTGGCTCACCCCGTCGTCGACTTGGAGTTCCGCGTCAAGGACGACGACATCTTCGGCGCACAGCTGATCGGCATTGTTAAGATCCCGGTGCGGGAAATCGCCACCTGCGAGGTCATCTCCGGTTCGTTCCTGCTGACTGGACCCTCGGCAAAGCCGAATTCCACCCTCCAGCTCGAGCTGAAGTTCACGCCCGTGGAGAAGAACCCGGTGTACCGGTTCGGCATTGCCGGCGATCCAGCACATCAGGGAGTGAGGCAGACTTATTTCCCCTTGAGAAAAGGGGGTGGCGTCACGCTGTATCAGGACGCCCATGTGGTCGATGGGCTGTTGCCTGATATTGAGTTGGATAGCGATGCTGGAGGCGTTTATAGGCCCGGGAAGTGTTGGGAGGATATTTGTCACGCCATATCTGAGGCTCACCATTTGATATACATTGTCGGTTGGTCCGTTTTTCATAAAATTAGGCTCGTTCGAGAGCGTACCCGGCCATTGCCGCGAGGCGGGGACTTGATGCTCGGTGAATTGCTCAAATATAAGTCGGAAGAGGGGGTGCGCGTTTTGTTGTTGATTTGGGATGATAAGACTTCGCACGACATGTATTATATTAACATGGTGAGAAGTTGTTTTATTTTATTTAAATTATTGCCCTTGATCACATGCTTCCATCTGCTTATTTTAGTAGATTAAGGTGGCATATTGCATCACTGATTACTATATTGTTGTTGGCTGCCCAGACTCTTACAGTGGTTAGTGTATTAGTCGTGGGGACCCCTTGTCTAGTGAGGAATTAGGTGATAGTGTCTCTCTCTTTGCTCCCAATATTTGTCTCTACTGATATATAAGGGTACACGAGCGGCATTTCTTGCAGGCAGGGGTGATGCAGACACATGATGAAGAAACTCGAAAGTTTTTCAAGCACTCATCGGTGAGCTGCGTGGTGGCCCCGCGTTATGCCAGCAGTAAGCTTGGCTATATAAAACAGCAGGTATGCTTTTCCTTGAATTCTTGCACTTACGCCACATGAACCATTTATCAGAATCTAGAGATTAGCGCTAGCATTGGACAGCAAGGGTCTCTTTGTCGTTCTTCATATTGTCATAACATCTTTCGCATTTATGAGCTACATGGCTTTAGGACGTATTGTTCCTGCCTCATGTCTAGGCAATTAGCTGCCTAGCATATTTGCAGCTGGAGATGCGTTTTGTTGTAGAATGTCCTATGAAGTTTGCTAGGGTGACTTGGCCCTGGAGATGAATGTTCTTTATAAAGTTACTGATGGACTCTTTTCGGCTCTTTCACTTAGCCCATTCGTAGAGCTAATGTTCTTTTTCATATATGTAGAGTTGACCTCTTCTTTAGGAAGTTTCCCTGCATTTTTTGAGCTGTTATGAAGGTACTCTACTTTCTAAGGAAGATTCTGTGCAGTAAATAATAATCATTCCTTAACCTGGGATGATTATATTAAGGGATAACGTTTGCTTTGTATTCTACATTCATTTTACGTAAGCATGCACGATTCTGGTGAATAATCTTGGGAAAGGGATGGACCTTGTCCTCTTGCTTGCTTGAGTTCCTTATGTGATGTCATGGTAATTCTGATATTCTAAATAATGCTTACAAGTTTGGACTGAATTATATTTTTCTCTCCAGGTTGTTGGAACCATGTTCACACACCATCAAAAATGTGTCCTGGTGGACACACAGGCGTGGGGTAATTACCGAAAAATAACTGCATTTATAGGAGGACTTGATCTCTGTGATGGTCGATACGATACACCCGAGCATCGGCTATTTCATGATCTTGACACTATTTTTAAGGATGACTTTCACAATCCTACATTTCCTGTGAGTTATTTGTCTATATATGTTTTAGCTCTTTTTGCCTAGTAGTTCTTCGCTAGTTAAGTGCTCTTGTGTTTACTGTCTGATAATGTTGGTCAAATTTTGGACTTTGACTGATAGAAGTCTTTTGAGTCTGTTTCTTTCACCTTTCCTGCATGAAGAGTGGCGGGATACTTGCACTCTGAGAACTGGCATACCTTCTCCATCATAACAGTCCTCCTATTTTTGGTTAAATACATCTGATGAATTAAAATCATAGCTGTGATGGTAGCATTTTAGAAAATATTAAGACTTGAAAGGACTCTTACTGTTTTGTATGGGAATCCATGAAGAACTGGTCCAGTTGCTAAGCAAGATGCAATGAGGATGCATTGATAAGATTACAATCTGCGAACTTCAAGGGGGTGATTTCCTTGTTTCAGAATTTACTGCCACAGTCACACATTGGAAGCGGATTGGATGTTTTTAAGATCGAGGGAAGATTGATGCCTATGTTTAATGATTTGGTGGAAAAGATTTTTACACGAAGCATATAGTGAAGTTAACCTTTGACAGCCTTGCTGAAGGAATAAAAGCTTTTTAAAATAAATAAATAAATTGGATTGTTGAAGTGGCTGCATATTCTAGTCTAATTCTTAGAATTGTCATGATACAAGCGAGTTCTTTCATCATTTCATTCTTAATTTGTGCATGGAGAAGTATAAAATGACCCATATATATTCAGCTTAAGTATTTTTTTTGTACGTGTTGAGCCAAGCCATCTGTTGAAAATTTTGAATATGTGTGCGGAAGCATGGTGTTAATATAGATGATAGTTTGTGGTTAGTAATGTGCAAGTGTGTATGTGTAGGATATAGTTGGTATAGAGGATTGAACAAGGGAACAAGTTACATAGTTTCGTGTTCAAGGCTTTGGGAGAGGAAATATACTTTATTTAATTTTTGGTAGAAATGGGTAATACAAGAAGTTGGAGGAGGTATTGGTATTGGTGGAGGGGTACACCCCACACATAGGATAATGCCCCCCACACGCCCTTACAAGAATGAGCATTAAGCCTATTTATAGGCTTATGCTTTCCATGTACAACTTTTCTAGAATTATCTAGAAGTGACTTAGATTTTTTCCCTAGATACATCTAGACTCTTCTATAAATATATATTCCACAAATATCTTAATTATGCTAGATATTTCTAGACTTCACTAGCAAATGTCTATCCTAGAAGTTTCTAGAAATTGGATCACAAATTCCAACACCATCAAACTTTCTTTAAGCTAGAAAGATTGTGCTTATTTTGAGGTTCTGAACGCCCATCTATATTCTATGCTATTTTCTTTCAGTTTTAAGTCTTGTGACATGTAGGATCTTGGACTTTGGTACCTGTAACCATGCACTGGTAGTTTGTGCACAACTTGGTATTATATCTTGATTTTCTTCCAGTGACGGTCTTTACTTCGTATCTGTCAGGCTGGAATGAAAGCTCCAAGACAACCATGGCATGACTTGCACTGCCAGATTGAAGGGCCGGCTGCATATGATGTACTGATGAACTTTGAGCAACGTTGGAGGAAAGCAACAAGATGGAAAGAATTCAATCTTTTTGTCAAAGGAAAAAAACATTGGCATGATGATTCCTTAATTAAGATAGGCCGTATCTCTTGGATACTGAGTCCTACATTGACTGAGTCATATGGTAGCACCACATCTCTTTCAAAGGATGGCCCCCGTGAGCGTATTATGAAAGTGCCTGAGGACAACCCCGATCTCTATGTCTCTAATGAAGATGATCCTAATAACTGGCACGTTCAGGTTGGAAATGCAAGTTATGTGTTGTTATTGCATGTTCAGGTTACCTTTCTTTTATTTAGCCCTTTTGCTTTGTGTTTGCTTGTGCAGATTTTCCGGTCTATTGACTCTGGATCAGTCAAAGGAATTCCCACCAAAAAGAAAGATGTTGCTGAGGAGCAGGTCTACATGAGATCTATGTTTCTTTCTTCATTTGATTATCCCTACTTTTCTTCCCTTTTTGCTTTTGTTTAGATGAATGAATAGCGAAAAAGGAGAAAAAAAAATCACATTAATGGACTTGGGCTGGAGTAGGAATCATACATAAACTAGTTTCTACCTTTCCAATTGACATCTTTGTAACAGAGTTTTTTTTTTTATGTATATCTGCATCCTCTTAATTATCGGCATTTTTGGGTGCAGAATCTTATATTTACAAAAGATGTAGTAGTAGACAGAAGCATTCAGACAGCCTACATTCAGGCGATCAGATCTGCTCAACATTTTGTATATATTGAAAATCAGTATTTTCTGGGATCATCGTATGCATGGCCATCGAATAATGATGCAGGTGACTATTGTGATTTCTTTTATGTTGCAAGTATGAGTTTCCTATTTATACTCGTGATAATCGATTGGTGGGCTAAGTATGCATTGTTTAATCACCATTATGAGCTTATACACATATATGACTTACAGAATGAATCGACCTACTGAAAAAATGAAGCATGGCTAATTTCACCCCAAAGTATCGGTTAAATCTTTTGTTTGTGTGTCAATTGACCATTTTCATCACTTTTTGGCATGTTTAGGAGCTAAGTCTTTAACTAGTACTGTTTGCCTCGTCAATGAAATCTTAGTAAGCGGTAGACTTCTTGTAGTTAGTTTTTTGTCCACAGACCAGTCTTGAGTTGTTTGTAGCATGGTCTGAGCAGGAGCTGATAACCTCATTCCAATGGAATTGGCTTTGAAGATTGCTGGCAAAATTAGAGCTAATGAGAGATTTGCTGTATATATTGTCATCCCGATGTGGCCTGAAGGAGATCCGAAGTCACCTACATTCCAAGAGATTCTCTTTTGGCAGGTGAGTCGGTCCATGAATGTGTTTTTGCAGATGTGTGTAGACTTTGGTGCTTTTGTTGGATAGGTAAGGCGGCGAGAGGGAAGATATAAAATTGAACCAAGACCTCTTGGTTCTTGGTGGGCCAGCATTATGCCAAGCCCTTTTTCCTATAAAGCAAAGATTTCTTATTTGGATGTTAAAGTTTGGTGATGCAGTACATTAGGAGATCTCGTTGTTTTGATTTGTGGTCTATGCACTTTTGGTCCTTTTTATGTAGACACTGAGTAAGCTTAACACCTAAAAATAAAATTAACATGTGGAGATGTTTCTTTTACCATGGTCTCAAGATAACATTTATTTCTGTCTTTCTCTAGGTACCTTTTGGGGTTTCAATCATGTACAAAAAAATGCCAACAATATAATGCTTAAGGTGTCAGGTAGCATGGAGTGGTGTTGAACTCATCTGATTTTGCCCACCCTAACTGTCTTGCTTTCCATGACATGTATGAAGTGATTGGTGGATTTACATCAAGCCACCAGGATTGGTGTTGAATTCAGATGGAGACAATTGGATCAAACTTAGCATTTCATAAGTTGACTGTGTTGTTCTTGAGGAGTATTGTTGGAAGGCTTCAAAGAGGCGACACATGCTATAATATCTCGACTCTAAGCAATATTTGTCACAACCGGTTATCTTGGGTTCATTTTTTTTTTTTTCTTTTGCAAGAAAGTCCACGTTAGGGAGGTAAACTTGAGCAGATGAAATACCCACTAGTTTCATGAACCATGTATGATCCGAGCCAAAGTCCAGGTGAGTGACCCTGGACATGAGATTGTTTACTCTTGATGATATCAAGGTTCAAGCCTCTGGAGCGTGCTTATCACACATAAACACATTTATTGCTTAACCACAAAACTGACCCAGTTGGGTTCTTGGGTTCATTGTGTTCCATCTGGCTGAGGATACATGGGTTAATTAGAAACTTTATGGGGAGTCATTTTGATGAAGCGGAGTGGTGCTGAGCTGCATTGTGCAGAAGTGGTACCCACTCATATATTTTAATGGGTGCTTCATTACCTTTATTCTATATATACAGCTAGATAAAGGAATGTGCCGCGATTTCAAAGTTGAGGCAGCAAGATGCCTGTACATATGGGCTTTTATGCACTGAATAGAGCTTTAGGATGGGATGCATTAAGTAGTCAAATGTGTTCTGTTGCTTCAGTGCACTTGTTTGGCTTATGCAGTTTGTTGGCTATTATTGGCTTATAAATCATTACATTGTGTCGATAGTTTGTCTATCGAGAGAGAGAAAGAGAAATAAAGATCTTGGTGAATGTTACCAGTAAACATGGCTGATGCACAAATTGATCTGCAAACAGTAAACACGCTTTCAGAAGTTGCATTGACGTTTTTCTGTGGCCAATAGTTTTGTAGTATTGCAGTGTGACTTGTATAAACAAAACTGTATTGTTCTTAATGCCTTAAGAGGACAAGGACACTCTATAGAGTATCAACAACCAAGTGATTGATTCCATTTAGGTCTTGGAATAGAGTACATCAGGTGTCCAGCCAAATAGAGAATATGCTTTCTCACTAGTTCCCGATGTCCATGTTTACTGCTGTGCAAAGTATTCTCTAGTATCATCTCCTGCTCCTCACACATCACATTAGCCGTAAAATAGTAAGTTGAATAATATGATAATTTTTTAGGACAAGATTTGCTGTGTTTCTAATTTTTTGGAGACTGCGATCTTACATAATCTGATTTTTTGTTTTTTGGTGCTTTTGCCTTATTTCTTTTCCAGAACCAGACCATGCAAATGATGTATCGAGTTGTTGCACTTCAACTCAAGCAAATGGAGCTCAAAGATTCTCATCCTCGGGACTACCTTAATTTTTACTGCCTTGGCAAAAGGGAAGACATTTCTGGTCAACCTTCTCCAGATAACGGGGTAATGCGTTTTGCAGTACGATTTTGACTTGTTTTCAGGTCCTTGAAAGTAGAATTCTGACTAGATGCCAATGGTCAATTTCACTAATCATTGAGTTTGCAAGCTCAAGACCCTGTTCAGCAGTGCATGAATGCATAGACAAGCAAGCATGGTTCCATAGGGTGGTAATCGAATTGAGCTGAGTTGAGTCGACTCAATACTGTGCCAAGCTTGAGCTCGACTTGACTCACATACTTGGGGGTTAAAACTCGGCTCAAGCTCAATCGAGTATAAAAAATTTAGGCTCTCGTTGGACTTGATCTTGACTCGATTATAATAGAGTTATAGATCAACTCGAGCTTGAGTTTAATAAGCTCAAACATTGTCCATGCATATTTGTGTATGAGGGTTAATATGTAATTTTAACGGCTTTTTTGTCCATTTTTTTGTAATTAAAAATTACTTTCGAAAAGAATAATTGAAGGTCAATCAGGCTCGGGAGCTTGTTAAGCTGAACTTGACTCAACAAGACACTCGAGTAGCTCGAGCTCAAGTTCAGCTAGCAATAAGGTGAGTCGATCTCGAGTAGTCATCGAGTGGAGCCCAAGTTAAAAACGACATATGGTTAATCAGCTTTTGTCATCATATACATGGATGCACACACCCAAACATACGGTCAGTCTGCTTTCCTCATGAAATAATTTGATGTTACTTGGATCTGATGGTTTCTGTCATGTTATAGCAGGTCTCAGAAGCGTACAAGTCCCAGCGATTTATGATATATGTTCATGCTAAAGGAATGGTAGTGGATGATGAGTACGTTTTATTGGGATCGGCAAATATTAACCAGAGATCATTGGCCGGTACCAAAGATACTGAGATTGCCATGGGTGCATATCAGCCCCATCACACTTGGGCACAAAAGAAGAGGCATCCGCGTGGTCAGGTTGTTGTCTTGTGGCTTCTTTGCATATAAGCTTAGTTTCTGATTTTAGGATGTTTGCATCGGCTTGCTTAAGCAAATATTCACCGAGTCTTTGGAGTACAAATCAGTTCACACTTGTTAAGCTGGTTGTAACAATGCCAAGAACACCATTTCCAGTCAGATAAATTAGGAAGTTTTTTTTTTTTTGCCTTTTTCATTTTTTCTCAACAACCTAATTTTACATCCTAACTTTGTAAACAAAAGAATTAGAAACGGTTTCGACTCTGGTATTTGTTTTGACAGGGCGAATGCAGTCGAATCTAAAATAGGTCGCTGTGACTTGTGAATGTAGCAAACGAGATGCATGTTTTTGGGTATGATTGTGGTGTGTTTGCACTTCTGCCCATCTGTGCAGGTATATGGATACAGAATGTCCCTGTGGGCAGAGCATCTTGGGGAAGTGTATGGATTCTTTAATGATCCTGGCAGTTTAGAATGTGTGCAGCAGGTGAATGAGATAGCTGAAAATAACTGGAACAACTACAAGGCTAAGGGCTCGTTGCAGGGCCACCTTCTCCGGTATCCCATACAGGTGGACCAAGATGGGAATGTTGGGCCATTGCAAGGATCCGAGGAGTTTCCTGATGTCGGCGGCAACGTTGTCGGTGCTCAATCCAATACAATCCCTGACGTTCTAACAACTTAGGTTCTGTCCGGCGCCTCCATGTCCATCCAGTCCCAGGAGCCGCAAAGACGTTTCCCGGGCTGTCGCTTCATTCTTGATGTATACGAGTTGTATGAATCCGTCCTATTGCTTTTGGGAGGTGCCATAGTACAGATTATTCTTTTGTTGTTTCGTTTTTTCCCAGACCCCTGCATATTGAGGATCCTTGGTGGTGATCGCGGCCACGGTGTGAATATTGTATTCCAGCGGTTTGGTGTAGTCGAAGGTTTCCGCAATTACAATCTGGGAGCGTCGGTGCTCGCGTTTTACAGGATGAACATGTGATTTGGAAATTGCTGTACAAAAAGCTATAATGTAGTCGAACCCTAGCTATTGATGCCTTCAGTTTGATGTGAGTAAAATCTCAGAATTGCAAGAATCATTTCATGAGGGAAGTTCTTGCACAGATTGATTCCATCCTGCCGCATTTATTTGGGGCGATTTCTCGGCGAACGTCATGTCACGGCTCTCAAATTTTACTTTTGTTTTGCGGGGAGTACTCGAAACCTTTCGAAATATACAGATACTTGTCGGCATATGGGAAGTTAGAGATTCAATATAAACCTTTGAAATTGTCTTTGCCAAGCCTATTGTTTCTACTCAAAATACAACTTGCAAGCTCATCAAATTTGTGCAAACTCCATTATTTTAGCCACAGTAGGTCAAAAGCATGTTCTTTCGTCCGCTTATTTTACGAAAAATGAATAATTTGATAAATAATTTTTTATAAAAATGAATAAACGAAAAATATTATCATTGTCCAAGAGAATATTTGAACATAAATTATTTATAATAATAAAAATATTTTTTATTAATTAATTATTTTAAACCAGCATTTTTTTCGATATTTTTCTCGAAATAAACTGAGCTAGTGTACTTCACGCGGGACCCTTATAATCCGACGGTCCGATTTTCATCTCTGCGCTCTTCCTATCTTGGCACGGCCTTCGTCTCCCTCGCGAGTGGCCTGGTTATCTCTTCAGGTGTATCGTATTGTCCTCTCTCTCTCTCTCTCCCTCTCTCTGCGTGTGAATAGCTTTCTCTGCTGTCGGAGCCGCGACCTTCAACCTCTTCTCTCGCTATTCAGATACGAGCTCCGACGGTACTCTCTCTCTCTCTTAAACGAATTCTTGCTGTTCACCGAATCGAATGATACTTCGGCGAAGGCCGCGAGGCCAATCTGCTTATCCGCTCGCGCGCGCGCACTGGACGTGCTTGTGAGAATGCCTAAACTAACCCTGGCGACGAACAACCTCGTCCAACTCCCGGAAACGTCCGTCGGCTCTCGCTGCGTTAGCTGGCGAGTTCTCTAATTCGCGCGGCCTTGGAATATCGGCTTTCGAGCGCGGCGGCTTTGAGTTCTGGAAGAGGACGGTTGGAAGAACGGTGTTGATTATGCAACTGTGCACCAGCTAATAAGATGTTTGATTCTCAAGGATTCGTGTGCTTTTCCGATTCGGTGAATTCGTTCGATTCATATTTGAGGGAATTGTGTGATTTTTGCGCATGGTTTTGTTGTTGAAGAGACCAGTATAGGAGATGATGAACGCGCCGGCATAATGTGTGTTATTTAGGCTTGAAGTTAGCCTTTTATATAGCATGGGTCAGGATCCATGAGGCCAGCAAAACGTGAATTTATGAGCTTCATTGGTGTTAAGTGTATAAGTTCTTTGGAGAATGATGCACAACCAGAAAATTACCAGAAATGCAAATATAGTGTCTTGGTCAGCATTTTAAAAGCTTCGAATGAACAATTCAAACAGCGCAAAAGATTTCTAAATTTATTGCGCTGAAAGTTCATGTCCTGCTATGGCGATGTTAACGTTTCTTTCTGAAATCTTTTTTTATCTTTTACCAGTGCAATATGTTCATATCTTGAGAACTCTTGAAGCATGTATGCCGATTTTAAACTTCTAATAGTTTTGGAAAGCAAATAATATGACTAATTTTTTTCAATGCTACAGTTTCAATTATTATATATATTTTACTTTCCATTATGTCACTAGCTATAGTCTCTCATAATTCGATAAAATCATGAGCTCAATTGCAGCTCAGTGCTGATTAAATTGAGTACAGGATAGCAGAGGGATGTGGAAGATCTGTTACTTGAAATTGCCTCTTATTTTGTGATCTTGTTTTCTCTTTTGTAGAGTTGAGGTTGAATTTTTTACTTTTTAACTCACCATTATATTCTTTACATGGTATGTAGTTTTTATTTTGTAAGCGTCATCTGCTTTTTGTAAGTTCTATGATGCCTAAGCTAGTTTTTTTTTGTAAAATGGTTGATAGTTCATTGTAATGTCATTTTATTGGAAATGTTTCTTCATATCATGATGGATGTGTTATCATCATGTAGGTGAATGGTGATCTAGCCCTGTGACAACAGTATGAGCTGATTTGGATGCCATTGATCTAGTAACAAAAATAAAGCTAGCCATGACAGTTTTAAATCTGCAGAAGCCCCAGTTTCCGAGACCCTTCTGTTCAATTCCAATCTGTCCTTTATCTTTGACAACCTACCTCCAGTTGCCATTCTCTCGAAGTATTCGATTCCCGAAAAAGCTGAATTGTATTTCACCTTCTTCTGGATCCTCACTAGCATGGCAAAAGGACATCATTGAGGAAGAACATATAATTGGTGACTGTGTTGTATTTGAAGATGGTATTTTCGAAGACCCATACCTCCAAGCTGAAACCAACCTTGACAACTTTACTCCTCCTAAACGCAAAGGGAAAAGGATGTTAAATGAAGTTGAAACTGAAAACTTAGTGCCAGAAAATTGGAGAGACGTGCAAGCAGAGATTAACATTACAAAGAAAGATAGGCGCAAGATTGCACAGGAATTAGAGTTTGGTCGCAGAGTGGAGAAGAGAAAACAAGGTTATGTGCCTCTAAGGACTGTGAATTTAGAAGAATATAAAGCTTACAAAGAGGCGAAGATGGCACAGTTGAAACCAGTGGTTCTTGACAGTCCTTCTAGTTTTCCAGTGAAAGAAGAGGATAAGGAGGCTAATATAGGTGCAGAAAAAGAGTTGCTAAGTGAAAGAGCGGCGCCACGGAATCCAAGATGGGAAGTTTATGGGAGGGGCTTGGAGGATGTTACTGAATTTTTCAATAGTGGAAACTATGAACCTGGTAAAAACCCTGAAGGTAAACGTGCTATTTATGCATCGCATAAGTCTTATGTGTGGCTTTGGTTGACTTGAATTAATTGAAAGCCTCAAAGTAGCTGGAATTGTCTTTGTATTAGTGTGAAAGACATTGATACAATATTGCTGCAGATGATGTATCTGATCCATATTTTCCCTCCTCTGCATGTATCTAACCCTTTTAGTTCTAGTTTCTAGTGTTTAGGATGCAGATGACTGATTTTATTCTGGTCTTCCAGATGGTAGTAATGCATAACTCAAATATTTAGTTCAGATTTTGGTTGTTTAAACTATGGAGATAGGATATTAACTTCAAAGAATGAAAATAGGTCCACGCAAGCTGTTTACTAAGGAAGAAAAGGTTCTGCTGAACAGACGGATTCCTAACGTGGCCGTTGCCACATCTGTAAGTTCTCTGTGTTCCAGTTCAGCGTTTAGTTACACTTTTTTATGTAATTACTTTTCTTGTTATATTTTAAGTGATTACTCTATAACCGTCTCTTTGGCTCAAAAAGTTTCAAAATTGGAGATTTACGGACTTATAGGTGTCTAATTATCCTGTTGGATGAGAAGAAAATGAAGCAGGGACTTGGCTACTCCTGTGTTATGTCATTTTCTTTTTAGCAACAGAAGTTGAGGATTCGGTCTTTTTTGGCTCATGATGAAAGTTGCTGCAGGACAAATGGCTACCCCTGCACGCATTGGCTGCATCAGGAGAGTTTTACCTTATGAATGCTTTGCTAAAACACAACGTCGATATCAATGCTGTAGATAAGGTACGATAGCCTGATTATTAGATGATTAATCATTGAGAAAATTTCTCAGTATTGAACCCTCAAGTTGTGGACTTGTGATGTTAATTTTGGCACGTGTTCTTTCTAGGACGGTTTGAGCCCACTCCACAAGGCAATTATAGGCAAGAAGCAGGCAATTATGAACTATCTTTTGAGAGAATCTGCTAATCCATTTATTCGCGATAAGGTATGGATACACAAATGCTGCATGGTTTGTTTCTTGTTCATTGACATGATATGAATGGCATTTGATATTCGGCATGTTTCACTTCATCCTAATATCAGTAAATTATAACGATGACTGAAATATGAGGGTGTTAGTGTTCATGTTCCATTAGATTAATGGCTATTATGGCTACAGAGGAATTTTCTTCACTAACTTGTTTTGGCTAGACTTTAGTCTGTATGGGTCGTTGAGAATAACTGTTTATATAAGTCATGGAAAACTCGGCTTCTCTTGTGTTTTGCTTATCTGAGTCATATTAATCTGGATCTGTATTCTCACATTTGTGTGTTCTATATAGGAGGGGGCTACATTGATGCACTATGCTGTCCAAACAGCATCGAGTCAGGCGATAAAGATTCTTCTATTGTATAACATTGACATAAACCTCCAGGATAACGTGAGGACCCTTAATATTGATGGGCACTCTTACATTTTTTTGGTGTCGGGCCCATAGCTTTATATCTGAAGAATTTGTCTCTATACTTCAGGATGGATGGACACCATTGCATCTTGCTGTCCAATCTCGACGAACTGATGTGGTGAGACTTTTATTAATCAAGGGAGCTCATAAGACAATAAAAAACCAGGTAGACTTATTTGGATATTTTATATTGCACAGAATTTTTAGGGAATTTATTTGCTCCCAGTTTTCTTGGTATTGCAAATTGCTACCCAATTGTTTCTTTGATCTGGAGGCTGTTCTTAGTCAGGTGCCATTCACGGTTGAGCTCATGGTAAAAACTAAAAATTTTGCACTGTTCTCCAAGGAGAATGTTTGTGGTAGTACCCCGCTCCCTTATAAACCATGTAATCACTAGAGGGCACCTTTCTGTATTCCTTGAGTGTCCTCAAGAGAATGCACTGATGTGTTATGATAGGTCTGTGCTCCACGCATCGGACAATTACTGAGCACACAGACCTGCGCTCCTAAGGATGGCCTTGGGAATTGCAAGTGGTGATTTGCCCTTAAAATTTTAGCGAGGAAGATGGATGGACACTGCTTGAGAAACTCATTGGGTTTATGGTTATGGACACGCTTATCTTTAATAGATAGTTGAACAACTAGCGGTTGAAATGACATCTTATGGTCTACGTACCTAAAATACCATCCTCTTTTCCTGTATTCATGCCCTTAGTTTGCTTGGTCCCTACTTTCTTTTGATTCCTTACTTATATGAGCTTGAAACTCGAAAATCTTTTTACCTGATGAACTATTGCTGGAGTGAATTTAGCGTGTAGAAAATAGTCGTGTTGTTTTTTGGCCGGAAGCATGTAGTAAATAGTTTGATGTGCTCTTAGTTTCAATTCTCTGTGATGTGCAATTATCCTCTTGCAT
The DNA here is from genome assembly GCA_001662345.2 of Metrosideros polymorpha var. glaberrima. Lineage (NCBI taxonomy): Eukaryota > Viridiplantae > Streptophyta > Magnoliopsida > Myrtales > Myrtaceae > Metrosideros > Metrosideros polymorpha. Next base: position 13,083,086 of record BCNH02000009.1, read on the forward strand.
TCAGCCAAAAATAGAAGCATTTCCTTTTTCAGGATGGTATGACTCCACTCGACCTTTGTCTACATTCTGGTCGAGACTTGAGGACTTACGAGCTCATCAAGTTACTGAAGCAGCTTCCCAAGTCGCGCCGTGAAAGTGATTGAAGCTCTCGGTCTCGAGGGCGGCCCTTGAAGATTTCTTCCTCAGGAAAGAGGCAAAAGTAGAAAATGCATATACATCACTGGCCATGAGTACAGGACTGGCACGAGGCAAATGTAGCACCGCACGACTAACTTCAGCCGATAACCGCCAGGCAAATGTTCTCAGAAAACCTTTGTGCTTGCGCAGGAGCAGGACGGTAGCGACAAGTCTGACTCTTCTTCTTGATTCTTAGTGAGAAGCTGCCGAGACTTAAACGCACATATCCCGTTCTGTAAAATCTCTTCCACCAAGATGATCTTATCTAATGTCATTGTTCTTAGCATTCGAGCACTAATGTGCATCTCGGGCATTCAAAGGGTGGGTACAAACCAATCCGACATGTCGGATAGGGAAGAGTTGTCTTGTCTTATCCACTTTATAAAATCAGACAGCAGTTCGTCGTATGCTGTTTGTTTATTCCGTCGTTTCCAAAGTCGCCCCATTGGCTCGTCCAGGAATAAAAATAGATACATGCGACGGACAGATAAACGTTCCATTTTATAAAATTCCGTAGGGGATATTTCACTCCTCAAGGTCTGGACATTCAGCACTGTCACCTTCAATTTCGCAATTTCTTCCCACATCATTAATAATTAGCTGGCGCATCGAGCCCATCCCATGGCCGCGGCCCATATCGTTACTATTTGCCGCGGTCCCTGTGGGGGACAACCTACTAATTTGATCGAGGGATAAGTAATTCGACTTTATGAAATTCCTCTTGTATAGGTAATAAAGCGAAAAAGGTCGGGAGGAAGGATTAATTTTTTTTTTTCTGAGCATGGCGGGTGTCACGAGCCGGTCACGGAGAATTTTAATTTAAGCCGCATAATTTGAATTTCGACGTATTATTTACGATCTTTAATTTCGCGCGGCGAAAGTATGAATAAGGAAATAAGATAAAATATCTTTTTTTTTCATTAAGAAAATTTAGAAATTCCATATTTGGAAAAAAAGGGGGAAACTAGGCCGACAAAGAAAACGAGAAAGCAGTGTTGCGATATGCGTGTCTCCATCTCCAACCCCAACCCCGGAGTCCCGTTCTCGTTTCCTCCATCCGAGATCGCCTGCCTTCATCACTAGGCTCTCTCCCTCTCTCTCTCTACAATGCTCGCAGCTCATCCGTGCGTCCGCGCGATCTCCGGCCGCGGCGTGGCCGAGCAGTGGCATGCCGGCCGGTTGATCGCGGCCCCATGCGCTTCCGCTTCCCTTCGCGTGTCGGTCCGGCTGTGTAGAGGGAGGAGACGGTGTCGCGGCGCCAAATCCCTCCTCATCTCGTGCAAGTCGTCCGGCGGGAGCCTTGGCGCCGGATCGAGCGGCGCCGGCGACGGAGACGACGGCGGCGGCGGCGACTATCTCCTGGCCTCTCTCCTCCTCGCAGGTATCGCCTCTGCTTCCGTGGTGGCGTTTGGCGCCTTGCATGGGGATCTGGTGTAGCACGTTGACTTTGAATTACGTGCCTTTATGTAGATAGCAGTGTCCTTGATTGGAGTACATACCGTATTGCGCGACAAGGATTGGGAAATGCCTTGATCGTGCTGAGTATCGTTGGCTGCGAGTCTTAATCGTTTTGAACTGTTGAATGCGAGTGTTGTCTCAGATTGAGCTCAATTCGATCTGGTCATTCTGCCGGGAGTCTGATTGGGAACGGTCGGTGATTGGGGGTGGGGAGGGCTAAGGCGATGTTACGACGTTGGTTGCACAAGAGATACCTATGTATCGAAGGCTCAAAGATTATACTTTTCTACTTACTTCAGATTTACTTAACACTTCTCATAACTTGTGACAATGTGGTTATAATTCTCTTTGTGCTTCTTCTGGTGATGGAAAATATCATAAAACAGAAGTTGTCGATGTATCGAAAAGTAAACTTTGGAGTAGCTGCTTTTGGAATTTGGATAACCTTCTTCCTGGAACTTTTTACACTATATCTGGTTTCAGAACCCATGTCTTAACGGATCTAAGATTTTGTGTCGACGAAGCTTTATATGTGTTGGTTGATGCTGAATACTATTGGGGCAGAAACCGTTTCTCACTACCGTATGCGGAGGAGAGGATATCAAGTAGATGTGAAGAGTCAGTTATCAAGCCAATTGCATCCATTTGCAATTAAAGCAAGGGGTCCTAGTGTAGATCAAGGGTTCCTTCACCGGTTTCAGAGTCCTACAATTTTTCTTAAGATTGTTTGTGATGGAGATTTCCTGCTACCTATTGTAGTAGGTATACAAACAGTTTTCTGCACAGTTTTCTCCTGTCCTTTCCCTTGTTTTCCAGAGCTTCTGGACTAATGTATTGGTAATTTTTCTTTTGTTTCTTTAGGAGAATATGCCATTGAAAGACTAATTGATGCCCTTCACAGTGGTGAAAATGGGGTAACTAATTATTTGTGGCTTTCGCTGAATGTTGTATTTCTTTTTTTAATCTGAATGTTCTATGATGGTCTTATGCAGGATTGTACAGATCAATTTGATTTGGTGAAGGATCTTACGGACAGAGTTGGTTTTGAAGTACGTACATAAGTTTCACTTTTAGGAACTGGTTGAGGCTTAATTGTGTTTTGCTAGCTTTATGTAAGCACTGCGACAGGATAAGCAAGCATATGGGTGTTTTAAGATTTTTGATGGGGTATGCAGAATGATACATTGAGATTTACCAAAAACTGATACACTGTACTCCATTGTTTCATTTAACTCCATTTTATATCATAGACTGGAAACACAGTGATTTATTATATTTTGCTATGATAATAGAATCCATCAAGTGGCTTTTGTCTCAAACATATGCTCTTTTTTAAATCTTATTAGCACAGGCTGCTTGCTTTGACATATCAAATTAAGGGACTGTGAAGAACTGAGCCTTAAAGACATTAACTTATGCCCTCAAATAGTCCCATCACTACTGTGCTGCAAATGGCATTGGCTTGACGTTGTTGCTGTTATTGGGGCACAATGTATGGACGAAACTTTATTTATTCAGTTGTTAGAGTTACTAATCTAGTACCATGCTCCATACCTTCAATCCCAAAGCGTGTTGTTCGGAAGATTGGTTCTGAAATGAAAGTGTGATTTGGTCTCCGTGGAATTTAGGCATAGGAAACATCGATTCAAGTTTGGGTAAGTGAGGTGTTTAAAGAATTCACTAGAGCAACGGAAGAAATCTTGATTAGAAACTTTGAATTAACTTTAGAGTTATGAATGAACACTACATATGTTGCTAAAACCCTGTTGCTCCTCTCACATCTGCGTTTGGCGTTGGCTTTCTGTTGCAAATTGACTTATTCAACATTACTCATCCAGAGATGTAGTTCAAAGGTTATAATAGGTGAGTCTTGTTTCCCTTCTTTGCAGATAAAGATGGTAAGGATCACTCAGAGAGTGGCAAATACCTACTTTGCAAGATTGTATTTCAGTAAGGTAACTAAAAGCTTGTTGCTTGTAGAACATGCTTCATCAGCCTTACGGTTCTTTATTTAATGGTCCAACAAAGTGTTTCCTTTTGTGCAGTCAGGGAAAGATGATTTATTAAGTGTAGATCTTCGTCCATCAGATGCCATAAATGTGGCTTATAGGTGCAAGGTTTGTACTGTGTCTCTCCTGCTCGCAAGTGTCTATTTGTTATGCAAATATTGGATAAGAAACCCCCCCTCAAAACCTGACATCTGAAGTTTTGTGGATACATGCTTGTACCACTAAGTCTGGTTAGACTCAAGTTCCTTCTAATTGTAAACTGAATGAGCAAACGCGAAAGGGGAAATTGCTCGATGGATTGATCTCATATAGATTTGTGGTGTTGATGTGATTCACCAGTATAGTTCTGGAATAATCAGCTGAGCTTTCTTTAGTTTTTTGGTTTTTGCTATCATTCAAAAAGACCTTTTGCTTTATGTTTCTTGTTGATTATATGGTCCATTTCGTTGGTGGATATCCATTGTCACCTACCACATTTTGCCTCTTTTAGGTTCAGACCTTGTCTACCTTTATCTGGATCGAAATAAGTAGACGTGGCATTGGTGGAGGTGTCTAGTGTACCAATAAATTGTGCCTCTTTGGCCTGGTGGGGCTGGCAGCTTCATTATTTGGACTTTGTTCCTGATAGGAAGCTGTGTTCTGCAGGTGCCAATATATGTAAATAAGCAAATTATCCTCAGAGATGCTATCAGATTTGGTTATGGAACAGAGACAAGGCGTAACAGAAAACCAGTCTATGACGTCTTACTTGACAGGTAACTGGATTTATGAGCATAAGTTTTGTATAGTGATGTAGGAAACTCAAAGTATGTTATTATACACGAAATTTCTTCATCTAAGCATGACTTACATCTTATCCAGTGCTTCAGACAGTCCAGATGTGCTGGCTGAAGAACTTGATTTGGTCAGAAACATGAATCTAGCTATCAAAGAGGAACGATACAATGATGCAGGTACATTTGGAGGCGGTATATTTTTGTCCTTATTTCGCACAAAGTTTTTCTACATCAAGCATGAGTTTCCTGGTTTTATAGTAATTCATGATCAAGTTCACGAATAGTTCTCTCTGGGTTTCTTGTTCTTGACTGTTAACTTTTTGCAGCCTTGTGGAGAGATAAACTAATGAAGCTGCGTAAATCAAAGACATAAGAATTAGGCAAATACAAAGGTACTTCCTCTTTCAATGAATTGTTACCTCTACTTCTTGTGACAATTGAGGAGTGAAAAGTTTATGGGTTATCTGACTCCTCCTGATATCGTAAGCACATTTTTAGAATCTAAGGGGGTGTTTGGGGTGGTTTTTGTTTTTAGAATTTTTTCGAGCCTTTGACTTTTATTTGATAAACAGGACATCAGAAACATACACGATGTTGACTTTTTGTTTCATCCCTTAATCTTTTAAAATACCAAATAAATACTTTTTGGGTGGAAAACAAACAAGTGATTGTTTGAAGCCTCAACTCATATGCACTAAGATTTTCACTTTTAATTATCCACAAAACACTAATATTGACATATGCATGTGCCCTTTTTGTTCTCCACTTTTTACCAAACTAACATATTTGAAATGCTTCCAGTCAAAAGTAAAAGGAATCCACTACGTGGGATGATAGTTCTGCCACAATTTAAGCTATTTTTATATCACTTTTTACGATGATTGTGTGATCGGAGCATATACCGATGATATAAATGGTTTGAGTCCGATTATAGCAATATTTTCTAGAATATGATATTAAGTGTGAGTGGCTTTCTTCCTTGTCATTGTCATGAAATCACTTTTTTTTGGCTCATGTGGAGGAAATCCATTACCTAATAGGCCCACGCGTTTTTAAAATCTCTTCGGGGTTGCCCCATCCCCAATCCCCATACACCTTGGTGACAGTAGAGATTGAAAAGGTGTAGGGGTGAAAATTCAAGACTTGCCCGTCTTAATTGTCAAGTCAAGTCCTTGGTGCTGCGGCATCACCCTGGGTGTTGTGGCACTCATCACTCAAAACATATTAGTTTGCAACAGATTTAATTTTAATATTTGTTTGCCTTCCCAAGGCATGGATTATAAGTTTAGTCTCCTTTCCCAGACCTTGAAAATTGGACATGTTTTGAGATTTTTAAAGTAATATCTTGATTCTCAACTAGTATCTCATTTTGGGGTAAATATTTTCAGTGATTACTTTACTTTGGTCCCCTTTTCAATTGCAAAATTGAATTTTGATTTTGATCATTTTTATACATACATTTGATGTAGTTCGCCTGGATTTACATAGATAAAATGTTGATGTAGCTTTTTCGGGGTGTACATGTGGTAGCAATACTTCGGGGAAAATAAGGGAAACCCAGAAAAGAAGAAAAAGGAGAGAGAGAAGAAGAAGAAGCCACATTAGCATTTGGCTGATAATTAGATCTGACATCAGCCTAGCCAAAGTATATCAATTGTAAAGAAATTAACTTCGGTCCATTTTCAGTCCATTGATGACCCAATAGCAAATGAAACGAAATACAGTGATCATTGATCAAGAATGAGATCTAGCCTCAATACCAGAACAATGGCACAGGAATGCATTGCGACCTTTTTTTTACAATAATCTGTTAGAAACTAATGCTTAGATCTATAGGTTAGTGGTGGCTTACTACAGGCTCTGCTGTAGCAGACATCCTTCATTATACTTTTATCTTTTATTCTTTCACTAAGGTACAATTTGTGCTATTTGACATTATTCTCCTTATTAATTTTCCTTTTAGGATTCTCTTGTACAAAAGAAAGTGTCTACCCTTCCCAAGTACTCGGTCGTGATGGTGGCATGTTTCCAGACTTCACTTGGGTAACTCCCAGAATTGACCGGGGTAAAACGGTATAAGGGATCAAATGCAGGTCGATGGGCGGTTACAGTTAATTTCTGAGTTCTAAAATATCGAGGCGACTCCCGAAATGTACAGCTTTGGATTAGATGGGTGCTGCCTCTAACTAGACTCCGCATTCATGTATGCCTACCTCCTTTTTATACTACAGAGCCCCATTATTAATCGAAAGTAGCGATTGTATTCAATTGTATAGTTAAAGATATATCGCCAAATATAACCGATATGTTATACCACATATCAGTTGAATGCAAATGTCTGTGTATATATGTGTACGTGCACTCATTATTTAGCAGAGTGTTGGATAAGTTGAGGAAGTGTGGCTTCCGAAGTTTGAACTATGCTATATTAGGAATTCAAGTTTGTCGGTTTCGGCCTGTTTCTAGCCCATCTTTTGTTCCTCTTTTCTCAAAGGCTAGTCTTAACTAGTCGGGCCTGCATGAAAATCATTCTTGCCAAAATTTTTGATTATGGCAAGAATTCATTATTTCGAGAATCAATTCTGACAGAGAATGAGTTTATATTTACCAAACGCACTCTCATTCTACTTTTGGCAAGTTTACCAAATGACGCTCGGAGATTGGCGGCCGACGTTCGGCATCTGCGTGTCCGGCGACCTACGAGCGTGAGAAGAAAAATGAGAAGTGAAAATAAAAAGGGAAAAAATCATAAAAAAAAATCCCAAACTTATGATTGTGTAACATATTTACCTCGCTTGAAGTAAAAAGACGCATTTACCCTCGAACTTTTTTTATTTACTTTTTTTTTATTAAATAAAATATTCAAAACATTTAAAAAAAGAAAAATCAGGGCC
>BCNH02000009.1:13090555-13117461 GCA_001662345.2 Metrosideros polymorpha var. glaberrima
ATGGCCCTAGAAAATCAATTCTTTACCAAACACAAATCTCATTTAGAAGTAGAAAACTGTTTCAGAAGTCATTCTTTACCAAATGCATTTCTGCTCTAAAATCACTTTTGGCAGAGAATTAAAAATTCTGGCAGATTATCAAACGAACCCTCAGTTTTCCATTAGTATTTTTGACAAATCTCAAATTAGTACACCTGTGACAAATTTATCTCAAATTAATTTTTTGATCACAAAAAAATTCCAAACTGATGCACCTGTGATAAATTTACCCTCCGTCAGTTTTCATTAAATTTTACCGTCAAATTGCTAAGTTGATGGACATATCAATTTGGGGTTCTTACCCTCCATTTTTCGTGAGTGTATCAATTTAGAGTTTTTTTTTATTATATTAAACCAATTTAACGGAGTATAAATTTGTTATAGGTGTATCGGTTTGTAATTTTTGGTGGTTGAAAAATTAGTTTGTGGTAAATTTGTTACAAGTGTACTAATTTAGGGTTGTTTGGGGTAAATATATTACAGGAGTATCAGTTTGGAGTTTTTCGTGGTATTAACTCTAGTTTTTATCTGCTGCTATCTCTCGACAAGCCTAAACTTGCATCCCCAAAACTTAATTTTTGAGGCTGACCGATTGAATTGTGGTGTGGTTCCATCATGCTCAAAACCCATTCGACTTTGTAACTATTACCAGGAACCCACCTCTGACGATGGTTGATCCGCCACCTTCACCGATCGACCATAAAAAATCATCATTTGTTTTGACAAGAAAACCCCATGGGTTGGCAGATGTGTAGAGAGAATTCTCATATTAGAACCTTTTGAGTAATACTAAGGCTTCATTTGTTTAACGAAAAATGAATAATTTGAAAAATATTTTCTTAAAAATGATCGTTTGTATCATTTACAAAAGTAAATGAAAGTTTTTTTTCATCGTTCAATAAAATGTTTTAACATAAATTGTTATTGATAATGAAAATATTTTTCATTGATTTATCATTTCAAACGATACATGTGATATTTTTAGAAAAATATCTTTCAAATCATTCTCAGAGCTTTTAAATATACTAAGATTCTACTCAATTCGTTTACTGAGTTATGTGGCAGAAAACTATCGGTGCTTGCTTTAATGGACTCACTAATAAGAATAATTGCTTCAAGAGTGTCATATTGCTTAATAAATTAATAAATGACTTTTAGTCTTCATATGTTTTGCGGAAAATGAATGATCTGAAAAACATTCTTTTGAAAAATGATCGCTTGTATCACTTATAAAAAATAGACGAACGAAAAATGTTTTCTATCGTCCATTGGAGTGTTTGAAGATAAATTGATGTCGACATCGAAAACATTTTTTACTAATTAATTATTTCAAGTGATACCAATGATCGTTTTTAAGAAAATATTTTTCAAGTCATTTATTTTTCGCAAAATAAATGAAGCCTAGTATCTCTACATTTGCTCAAACCTATTGGGGGATGCCCTCAATTTCCCACAAAAATTAGTTGATGTGGACCTCCTCATTAAACATATTTGCTCAGTTCATGTAATCTTCTGCACTTGTGATACTACTTTCCTTCTAGGGTTGTGCATGGTCCGGGCCGGTCCGGTCCCCGCATGGAACCAAGGACCGGACCGGTGATCCCGGTCCCCATATTTTCAGGACTGGAGACCGGACCTGTAAAAACCATCCTAAGTTTTTCGTGGTGACGTGGTCCGGCGAATTGGGAGGCCACCGCAACCGCTCATGTGGTTAGGGTTCAAGCTTCGAGCGACGCCACTGTGTTCACCGCCATCATCCATCCCGTAGGCAACTACAAGATAAGAGACAAAATTTGTTGTGTCCCCATCACATGTGAAACACATGAAAAGTGTATAGCAAATGAGACATTATATTCCCTTAAGAAACAACACTAATTAAAAAAAAAAAAAAATACAAGCAGACTACAAAAGGAGCTACTAAAGCAAAAAAGAAAAAAGAAAAAGTACATGGAGAAGATGACTATTTCTCATCATCATCCAAAGGAAATCTCTAAAGCATGAGATGTGTCACCATATAAATCTAGAGGAAAAGATCTGTGAGACCCAAATCTTTGGCCAAGAACTAAGAAGAGGAAGGTGAGAGAAATAAGTTCGGAATTCTCTGTGACAAAATTTGACATTGTCAAAATGTCCACTACACAATTCATATGTACAACAAATTCTTAAAGTTCAGATCCTCTCTTTCTCTTCTTTTATTAATTAATATATATATTTTTTATCGGTCCGGTCTGGGCCCGTCTCCCCCGGAACCGGGGACCGGACCACCAGGTCTTCGGTCCCGTTTGTTGGGACCGGTACCCTCAAGGACCGGACCAATCCGGCTGGTCCGGTCCGGGCGGTCCTGGTCCAGTTTGCTCACCCCTATTTCCTTCCAGAAAAAAAAAAAAAAAAATTACTTTCCTTGTTAAGCAACAATCTGTACAGAACGATTGACTATGTATTTCATGAAACCAGAAATCGCACTAGAACACATCCAAACCGGAGCAAATGCTGGAGTAACGAGCATTACTGCCTTAATACAAGCTAATATATCAGAGAAATTTCAGCTCGAGCATCACCAAGCAGTGATGATCATCGACCTCGGAGGGGAAGAAAAAATTCAAAGCATGCGCCGACAGATGGAGGGGATTCTCGGAGTTCGAAGACGCAGACGGTTCGGCATTTCCTCCCCGTCTCCCCAGAGCGCATATGCCTCCTCCCCGTGCGCGGCGTCATCGCCTACTTCCAGTTCGTCTTCTACCATTCTCAGGTTGACAATCCTGCTTATGAGAAGGCAAACGAAACTTGTGGCGACCACGTTCCATGCCGTGATGAAAGCTGCTCCGGCGAGTTGGTGCGACATCTGCCAGAGTCCTTGGCTGGTCTTCCCTTCGATGATGCTATATAACAAGCCTGTGTATTTGTCATTGCCGTAAAACAACCTCAGGAGATTGGGTTTCGCAAACAGCCCCGAGAGGAGGCCCCCCAAAACTCCGGCCACTGCGTGCGTGTGGAAGACGGCCAACGTGTCGTCCACTTTCTGGAAGAAAGCCGATCTTCTGTGGAGTACCATCATGGTGTACCACGGTACTGAACCGGACACTGCTCCCATCAAAGCTGCTGCCCACGAGTCCACGATTCCTGCAGTTGCGATCAGTTTAATTTATGCAGTGATGCAGCCAGTTTAATCACAAGATACCGTACCTTGCGACTCGCGCACTTTAACTTTAAGTGAGTGATTGGTTGAGTTTAGCAAACGGAATGCGGCTGTAAAAGACATTAATAGCGGGAGCAAGTGGATAACAAGATTGGTGACCAAAGTAGTTCGCTCGGTGAATGATGTCGACTCTCGACAGGGTGTGCAATGCTTCAGAAACTGTACTCAGTTGGCGGCGATTCCAGGAAACTACTGGCCGCATTTGATACAGTCCAAACATTTCAAAATCTTGTGACAGTTTGCAAAACGAAAATAGAGCGTTTTCACATTTTCAATATGCAAAAGAGGAGATTCAGAAACCGAAAACGTTTTCCGATGTGAAACGGTGCGGCTCCGAGCTCGGAAGAGGGTCAAACCTGCCCCCGGCGTGATGCAAACGAGGCCAGTGATCATTCCCTGCACAGCACCAATGACAGAGCTTTTCCTGTAGAAGATCATGTCGAGCGAAACCCAGACGATGAGGCTTGTGGAGGTGCAGAGATGGGTGTTGAGGATGGCCAGAGACACAATCCTACTAACGGCGAACGGCGAACCGCCGTTGAACCCGGTCCAACCCAGCCACAAGAACCCTGCACCTCCCAACATGTGTATTATGTTGTTTGGCGGGAAGTTTTGCCTGTCGTGCGAATGCCTCGGTCCAACCTACACGCACGAAAATCGCCCGCCGAAATGAGAAGTAATGGAACAGAATGTAAGATGCGTGTACAGACACTGCACTACGTTCATGGGAAGATTGAACGAAGAACAAGCAGAGAGATTCCTAGGAAAATCGCAGCAGTAATCAAAGATGTACTGTTCGTGGTAGCTTGGCGACGGCGCAATTTGTAAACTTATGTATTGTTCAGCATTTTGCTAGAGGATGTTACTATCTGTCCCTAGATGTACCGTTCGCGGCGTTGCTCATCTGAGCATCCGGCAAACAAGGGCCGATAGAACACAGTTTCGAGCAATCGACTTTGCTCTTTGTGATCACCACTCAGAGCTTATGGTGCATGATCTAACAGTTTGCACAGAAATCATTATAAGATTAATTCTACACGAATCAAGTCTATCTGAGAATCACTAATGATGATTTAACTATCCTAAGTTTGATCTTGAGGGTTGGTTCTCACGATGGCATTTCTTACTTAGGAAAAAGCATGGGGGATGGACTTTTGGTCATTATTGTGAGTATTGTCGTTCATTGATGTTGTGTTTTATTACCCAGTAAGCAGCAGTGAAGCCGGCCACACCAGAAGAGAGATGGATCACGAAACCACCCGCATAATCAATGGTCCCAATCCCACGCTCTACGCCCAAGAAACCACCTCCCCATACACTAAACGCGCCAATCGTGTAGCTACACGTCAGCCACAGCGGCACGAACATCATCCAGGCGTAGAAGTTCATCCTCCCGAGCAACGACCCGGCCAGCAAGATCACTGTGATCGCCGCGAACGCGAACTGGAAGTAGACGTAATCCGCCGTCGGCATCAACCAGGGCTTCGATTGGGTCAGGAGGAGGTGCTGGGAGAGGACCGGGTATGGCTTCCCGACCAGCGGGCAGAGGCGGTGCCCGAACGCCATGGAGTGGGCCCAGAGGACCCAGCAGACGAGGACAGCGGCGAAGGCGTAGAGGGCCATGAAGGCCGAGTTCACAGCCCACTTCTTCTTGACCATGCTCCCGTACAGGATCACGAGGCCCGGGATGCTCTGCATGCCCACCAGCGTCGCCGCCGTCAGCTGCCACGCGCTGTCGGCCTTATTGTTCCACTCGGGGGACGCCTCGTTCGGCGAGAGGCCCTCCGGCAAATATACCAGGCTGCCGTCGGTGTAATTCATCGGCCCTAATAGGTATGCGCGAGAGAGGGTGTAATGGAGATGGGATTGAAATTTTGGGATTGGAGTAAGAATGGGAGTAATAAAGAAGAGTTGAGAGCTTTGGAGGGGGGTCACATCGTTATAATCTAAGGGGAGGTTTCGGCTGCTATCTGGATCCTCTAACATTCTTTGCTGTCTATAGCTCCAAGATTCAATTTCGATACTTCTTAACAATCCATCTGACTTTAGCAAATTCTCTTCTCGGCCAGTAATAATGTACAACATCGTTTCGCCCACGGTTGTCTCGAGTTGTATCTGTACATTTCTTGTTGGTGCGGTTGATAGAAACTAAAAAGGATGATGGTGTTTGTGGGAACTAGAAAGCGATATTGAAGTTCGCCTCATGGCAGTTTTCACCATCGAAACTCAAGAGCAACCCAACAAAAAAACGAAGGGAAAACGATCTATATGGTTCATGAACTTTGGCCTGACGCGCGATGTCAGTCCCTAAACTTTAGTCTAACATGCAACGTCATTCTTGAACTTTTAATTTGTTCAATATAGTCAATGAACTTTTTGTGTATGAACAATTTAGTCTCCGGATTACATGGAAATGTTCAATGATGTCCTTTGATTAATTCAAATTAACGAATATTTTATACGAAAGTGATCAATGAAAAGTGCTCCTTTACTTGGTTGTGTGGGGGGGATGAATAGAAGTGAATGGGGACGAATGAATTTGAATGATTGACTCCAATTCCATCAATAATTAAGTTTTGAACTCTGGCAATTTAGAAAGAAAACTTGTCATGGCTGGTACATGTTTTGACTTTATTGTTGCTTATATTCATGGAAAATTTACAATCACAATCTGTAAACATAAGTATATTCATTCTCATCGCTCCATTCCCGTTGACTAAACGAGACCTTAGCCCTTTCTCGTTTGCTAGTCGAAACTTTTCAGCACCTAGCTTCGCGTTCATGAGCAGTGACAACTCGCTTTCGCTTACGCATGGACTGCTGCTGCACACTCCATGTCTCCCCAAGTCCGATCTCAAAGTCCTAGGTGATGGGCACTAGGGTCCTTGGTCCAACCCTGAGGACGAGACAAGAGCAGCTGCTTTAACCACGAGAGTCCTCTAAATGTAATAAAGCTTTATATTGTAACAAATTAGAGGATTTTTTTATTGAAGAAAAAATGGATGATTGACATAAAAGGTTCCTGAACTTTGGTCAAATGTGTAATGTAGTCTTGAACATTTAATTTGTTCGATGTGGTCCCTTAACTTTTGGTAATATTCAATTTAGTCCATAAACTATATGAAAATGTTCAATGTCATCCTTGCATTTTTCATATAGTTCAGAGGCTAAATAGAATATGTATCAAAAATTCAGGAATCACATTGAACAAATTAAAAATTCAAGGAACGCATTGCACCTTAGGCCAAAATTCAGATACCATTTATGTCATTTTCCCAAAAAAGAAAAGGTAATTGATGACCAAATTTGAAATTGCACAAACTATGAGGCTGAAATTTACTTACTCCAAGATAAAACATCACATGAAAGGTGACCTGAAAATGATGAATGCTTAGGTAGTAAAACAATTAAGAGTTACCTAATCACCACGAATAAGAATAGGGCAAGAGAAGAACGTATACGGGGTCCCTCGTGAAGCTCTCTCATCCTTCCACTGGCTTGAGGCTAGACCTTACACTTACAAAGGAGTCAAAGCGTATTGGACAGAGTAACCTGGACATTGCTCTTTTCTTCGTTAAATAGAGCGATTCTTGCCATTGCCAAAGCTTGTAGGTTGGAATGAATGTACCCATCAAGCCATCAAGATTCATTTGCTAATCCGGATGGATTGTGTGCAAATTGTCTAGGTTCTTGCGACAGCTATATATATAAATTAGTAAGAAATTGGCTTGTGAAAGTATGTTGCCTTAGGAATTGGAACGAAAGATGAGTTATAGGTGTACATTCCAATGTACTATTTGCTCGATTCCCATGATGTCGTTTGTCAGCTATCGTTATAGCATGGGAAAATTGTCCAAAAAGTCTTAAACCTATTGTACGACGGCCAATCTAGTCCTAAACCTTTCGCTTGTGCCAGTTTAGTTCTAAAATTTTTAACGATTTGACAATTTAATCATTTCATCTAATTTTGGTCTAAAATTACTAACATGGACAATTTTTTTAAATTTTATGAATCTTTTCCTTTTTTTCTTTTTCTTTTTCTTTTTCTTTTTCTTTTTCTTTTTCTTTTTCTTTTTCTTTTTCTTTTTTTTCCTCCACTGGCGAGGGTCCCCTTCAATACATTTGGCAAGGGTCGCCCTCATCCGCGCTCACCCTCGCCAGCCCAGGTGCTGGCGACCCTTGCTAGATTTGACAAGGCCCAGCGATGGTCGGTTGAAGGAAAAAGGGAAACAAGAAAAAAAGGGGAAGAAAAGAACTTGAAATAAAAATGGAAAAGAAGAGGAAAAGTGAAGAAAAGAAGAAAAATTCAGAAAATAAAAAATCACAAAAATTGTCCATATCAACGTCGGTCGTGCCACGTAGGGTGGCCAAAGCTGACTAGATCGTCACTTTAGCGATATTAGGCCAAAATTGGCGCGAAAGACTAAATTGGCATATCGTTAAAATGTTTACGACGAAATTGATAAACCGTAAAAATATTTAGAACTAAATTGGCACAATTGAATTGTTTAGAACAAGATTGACAAATCGTCAAAATGTTTACGATCAATTGGTACAATTAAAAAGCTTATAACCGAATTATCCGCCATATAATATATATTTATGATTTTTTTGGATAATGTTCCTATTACACCATTGTTATTAGATGTAAGATTCTTACTGTATTTGTTGTTAGTAGAGCTGTATCACAAGACAAGCATTCGCTTCGTCATACCCTTACAAGTCATATTTGTATAAATGTTCTTTTTAATATTTTTTTCATTCGACAAAGGGAAATTGGAACGAGAAAAGACGGAAGTATGTTGTCCAGTGAAAATTGCGTGCATTGAAATAATTTGTAAAAAGAAGGGGAAGTAAAAGGACAATTGCATGCTCGGGTTCATTCTAGGACTTTTCGGGTGGGTTTGGTTTAGCTTTGAGAATTCAACATTCCCAAGGTCAAAATTTGGCCAAAAGCTGCTTACTAAACACTCCAACATTTCCTTAAAGAGTTTTAGAGGCTGAAAGCTCTTTGAGAATACTAAACCAAACCCACCATTCATTCAAAAACTTGGGAGAGAGAGAGAGAGAGATTTAGGTATCACTCGTGCCATTTATCTTGAAAAAATTACCAAAAAGGTTTTAAGTTTATTGCATTTGTGTCAATTTAATCATAAATCTTTTACTTTGGCCATTTAGTCCTAAAACTTTTGACAATTTGCCAATTTAGTCATAAACCTTTCAAATTTGTTATAAATCTTTTGACGATTTGCCAATTTAGGCTCTGTTTGTTTCACAAAAATGAATGAATTGAAAAACATTTTCCTAAAAATGATTGCTTGTATAATTCAAAAAAGGAATGAATGAAATAGATTTTTATCGTTCACAAAAATGTTCAAATAAATTGTAGTCGATAAGTAAACAATTTTCATTGATTAATTATTTCAAATGGTACAGGCAATAACTTTTAGGAAAATATTTTTTAAATCATTCATTTTTCGCGAAATAAATGTAGCTTTAACCTTAAACCTTTTTATGATTTACAATTTAGTTATTCTAGCCAAATTGGCTAGCAAATCGCTGAAATGGCAGTCTAGTAAACATTAACCGTCATACATGGTATGGGCGGCGCTGACACAGACAATTATTTAACTTTTTAAATTTGTTCTTGATTTATTATTATTATTTTTTATTTTTTGCCAACCTAGCGACCCTCGCCGGCCATGAGCAAGGGCGTCAAGCACTAGCCTAGATCTAGGCATGGGCTGCGACCTTCACTTGTTGGCTGACAAGGGTCGCAATGCCCTCTCCTGGATTTGATTGAGGGTTTGACACCCTTGTCGGCCAATAGGCGAGGGTCCCCGGCCCATAATTGGAAAAGAAAAGAAAAGAAGAAAAACTAACAAAAAATTCCAAAAATCTAGATCACCAACCATCTTACGATTTCCAACAAAATTGGCTAGAAGGACTAAATTGATAAATCATCAAAATGTTTAGTATTAAATTGGCACATTGAAAAAAGTTTAGGAATAAATTGGTCAAATTTAAATATTTATGATTGAATTGGTAATTTGACACAAGTGCAATATTCCTATAAGAAATTTAGGTATCACTTGTGCCATCTGTCTTGTCCATGTTGTATTATTGGGTTAATTATGCTTCTCCATATTTCGCCGACCGCCAAGATTTTCGAATTTCACAAATTCATGAATATCATGATTGATTCGACAATATCACGTTAGTTTGACAAGACGTTTAACGAATGCAAAAGACACTTTCTCGGGTGAGAGAGTTGGCTTGGAAACTAGAGGATGGGAGAGTTGAGGTAGGCCTAGTTACCCACGTGTGCCAACTTCATTTTGGATTGTTCCATGTTCACCGCATGTCACCTCATATTCTTTCCCTACTTCATGCTAAATATTTTGCTCCAATCTAGGCATGGATGACACTGGCTGACTGCCAAAAGAAGAAAGAAAGAAAGAAGAAGGTTGGTTTTGCCAGGATTATCCAACATGTCTCCAATAGATCAAATGTCTTGTACATGTTCTAATTATGTACTTAAACCATAGTGGGGTTAAGTACAATTGCGCTTGGCAAAAGCTAACATGTTCGATCATGCATAGGTTTCACTCGAGCGCATTGTTCTTGTAGGCCCAAATCTATCCAATTCCTATTTGTTAGAGTAATTAAATATTAAACTACAACTTCATATAATAATTTAAATTTTTAGAATAGTTGGCAGTGATCTTGTCAAAATCTCATATGTTATCAAAGCTGAAGGTCCTGAGTTCAAATCTTTCTAAACTCTTATTTGCCTACCAATTGAAATATCTCCATGCTTAGTACTAGGTAAAAAGACCAGACTTAGTATACATTTTCATCTACCAGCTTAAACTTTTAAAATAGTTGACAATAGTTCCATAAAATCTCACATGCTCAATGCAATGATACATCGGCCTGATATAGACACTTGTTTGTTGGTGTGGACCATACTTGGCTTGATTGATGTTTGAAGCCACGTTTGTTTGTGGGTCACTATGCTAATTAACTTCTTGTACTCAATCATATCATGCACTAAACCATATTGTATGCCTGGTTTGCATGCACCCAAATGTATTTGGATCACTTCGCATGGTAGGGTCCATGTGCTTTACATGTTTAGATTCATTATATTTGACGGCTCGGGTTAGTTACAAGGGGTGTGCCAATGATCCGCCTTGTTCTTTCTCCTACTATAGTGTGGTTCCGATTAAATGTGATAGTCTTATTCATTATCGTTAATAAGAAAGATAAGTTAGATAAAAGTTGGTAAAAGATGAGAAAAGTCCGTAGTTCAAAGAAAAAAGACTCGATAAATTATTTCAAAAGAGAGGTGGTGACCTAATATTAGTGATGCCATACAATTTAAAACCCATAATATGATTCGAGTATGGACAAGGGTAATTAAATAAATCTTGACCCAAAAGTGATTCTATTCCAAGAGAAGGTGAGTGGGGCATCTGGGATGTGCTGTGATCAGCCTACGGCCCATTGCCTGATCTATTGGAACTACTTTTTTAAGATGCTTTTGTGCTCATATGGAGGTAGACATATGTATAATTGGTGCCTCAATTGAAAACAAGATGAATACAAATGGACCCAATTATTTGGTTATGTTTGTCCTCTTGGCATTGATGCTGAACTTATGTGCTTAAATATAAGAGATTAGTGCATCGGAAGTCCCAAAACATGTCACGAAAGTTCAATTAAGTTCTAAAACCTGTCATGAAAGTGCAATTGAATCCTAAAACTTTCAAAAAGTACAATCAAGTCCTAAAACTTGTAAAATTGATGAAATCAAGTTCTTCTATTGATTGCACTTTTTAAAAATTTTAGGATTAGATTGCACTTTTTGACAATTTTTTACAATCATATGTCATTCTAATGAAGATTGATAATCTCAAAAAAGAGTTGCTAAAATTTAGGCGTTAAGAAAGATAAATAAAGGTTTGTAAACGATAAGAAAAGTTGGCAAATTGAAAAAAACAACATGTAGACATCCGTAAGTAACTCAAATTAGAGTTGGTAACCCTATACGATATGGCATTTTAATGGGAGAAAAGTTGGTAAGTCTTGCTAATTTAGGTTGGTAATCTCTAAAAGAAAAGGATAGTAATATTAAGGGGTTATCGTCCAAGGCAAATAAACGGTGGTGACTCAATTGTAAAGTTGGTAAATAAAAGAAAAGAAATAAACGTTTGTAAATAAGAGTTAGTAACCAAAAATTAGTTGGTAACATAATAGAATAAAAGTTTGTACGCACGTTGATTAAAATTGGAATTTCCACAAGTTTCGCCCCATGTCCTCAAACAGTTGCCCTTGTCGTATCTGAACTACTTCATGGTCCTCTTCCTTATAATCATAGTTGTCTCACGATCCTATCTTCAAATGGTAACTGCTCTCTTTAGAAATACATGCCCTCAACTTTAACTGACTCGTCGATAATCCCAATTTTAAGTGGTAATTGCTCCCTCCAAGAACACACGTCTCTGTCAATAACTGTCTTGCTAGTAACTGTTCCCTCGAAAAGTGCGCGCCTCCGTCTTCAATTGTTTTTGTTGATTTCAAACTTCAAAATGGTGTTTTGATGTCCCTCTACGGCAACCAATCATTCGTCATAGTATTTCGACAAACTGAATATGTGGCATCAAAGTATCTTAGCGCCAATTGGCCTATGTTAGGCAAGTCGATACTTGTGTGTCTTGCACGTGGTGATCCCTATTCATGTGCTATTCATGTGTCTGTCTTTACATACTAGTTAGGCATGTGCTTGTCGATAACCAGATTATTTATTTTCAACATGACAACAATAACAATACATAACATTACCAAATTACTTGCATTAATGTTCTAGGTCCCTTGCATTTAAGATAAGGTTTTGGCAATACAACACCTACCAAAGAGCAAGAATTTAAATCACTACACACCTTATCTCGATTCAAATAAACTTTTTATATGATCAGAATCATTTAACACACGTATGCTTTCTTCGTCTGAATCATTTCTTGTGACAGGTAACCCTACTTCTAGGGAATAATAACCCATCAAATATCTCGATTGTAGAATCATAACCAATTCCTCCATTTGTACATGTAACATCGTTTTAGCACTTGGGAATCAAATTCTGAAACCCAGTAACAATTAATTTGACCTGGAAATCCACTTTTACTCAACCTCTAGAGAGAGAGAGAGAGAGAGAGAGAGAGAGAGAGAGAGAGAGAGAGAGAGAGTTGAGAATCCATACGATGAACATTTCTGGGAGACAACTCTAGCAGGGATCCACCAGTACTAGTGGATACATTGCCATAAATTATAAGAATAAAAGGAACAGGGAGATCAGGAGAAGAAACAAGACATAAATGAAATGAAATGAATGAGGTTTTCAACACTTGCCGTATTTGTGCCAACAAAGCAGCATCACGATGCATCTCCTAGCAATGTAGAACCTGCATCTTTGCTCCCTCACCATGCCCCAACACCCATCCCTTCCCGGGCCGCCCGAGGAGCCGCCGCCGCCGTGCCCCTGCCGCCTGTCATCTCTCGATGCTGCCAGCCGAGAGGCGCATTGACCCATTTAAATTTGCGTGTGGACGAGGCTCATTACTGCCGCCGCCCGTCCGGGAAAACATAAATCAGAACAAGGAATCGCATACGTGTACCTATATATGTATACAGAAGAGGAATCGGAATTTCTATGATACAACCCCGCACTTAGATGATAAGGACACAACCCTAGAAATCAAGATTAATCTTCTACGTCTCCAACTCCTCTCTCTCTCTCTCTCTCTCTCTCTCTCTCTCTCTCTCTCTCTCTCTATTTATATATTATTATCCAGTTTAATTTTGGTGTACGCGGCTTTGTACGTGTGAATTCATCCGCTCATTTCCCAGAAGCAAGCCTCACCAGCTTTCTTTCTCTTGGAGATGAAGGGTGGGGAGGGTGGGGTCCATCAACGTACGGCTGAGATTCGATCGAGACAGTTCACCGTCTTCTTGAGGCCCACGTCGCCTTTAATTTAATCTTAGTTAATTAATTAATTTATTTGTTTTTTTTTCCGTAGCTGGGTCATGGCGTATTTATGCGCATATATGAAGAAAGTAGTTCTGGGGGCGGAAGGAGGACGACTTCCATGTTTTTCCCCATATGTGAACATTACCTCGGACAGTACAGCTGGATTTAATAATTTCTTTTTCTTGTTTTTCTGAAACTCTATTTCGAGTTGGAAGGATAATATCGGGATAAATTGTGTTCGTTGGGAGATTGCATTCGTTTGAAGAGGATTGTTTTGTTAAAAATTCAAAAAATTTTAACTTGAGAATAGGCTTAATTGAGCCGTACCGACCGATTCGAAGCCGGTTCTAAAAACAACTAGCTCCTAGATAGAATCGGGAACCGGACTGAAATCGACCAATTCAAGAAACGACAGTTTCACGATCGACCAGTTAAACGTGAGGGTTACAAGGTCGATTTTCGATTCTAGATTGGAAACCGACGAATCTTGAAACCTAAGCCTTGCTCTGCGCCCCAAACATCTTGGCCCATCCCAACCTTACACGACATTGTAGACCCATTACCCTCACAAAACTGATTCATCATTATGACCTTAAATGTTACTAGAGGTGGCAATATGGGTCACAAATCCATATTTAACCCATATTTAATGATAATGGGTTATAAATTGATTGCTTTAAAGGCTTAAGTGAGTCATAAATGGGTAAGTTAAAACTTTAATGGGTTCTAAATGAGTTTTAAATGGGTCCTAAATGAATTAAACATGTTAACTCATTTTTAAATATTTTTATTATCTTTTTATCTTTTCTTTTTTCTTTGTCTTCTTCTCTGTCAGTGGCCAGCCATGAGCTCACCAATCTAGTGAGGCTGAGGTCTCACCGGTCTCTGCGAGCATTGGCGAGCCTTGAGCTTACCTTGGTGAGGTCGAGACCTTGCTTGCCTCTGTGAGGCTTGAGCCTCGCCGATTTGGCAAGGCTCAAGCTTGGCCTCGCCTGAGGTGAAAAAGAAAAAGAAAAAATAAAAAATCGATTTTTTAAAGAAAAAATTATAAAAATTGTCCATTAGATTTGTATTGCATGAAATTGTTTTAGCAATATAATTTTAAAAAAATCATAAGAAACAAGTTTTCTTAGATTTTTAATTAAATATAGAAATGTTTTAGCAATAAAGGTCTGATCAGATATGGGTTGGGTATGGGTTGGGTATAGATTGGGTATAGGTCAATGAATTTACATTACTGATAAATGGATTATAAACGGGTTAATGCGTCATTTTGGGTCAGACCATTTATGACCTGACCCAAACTCGACTCAATCCACTCGTTTAACGGGTCTGGATATTACTAATCTAATAACACCTTCGAAGACCCCCTTTTCATTTTATTCCATCCCTTAAGTAGTAAGAACCACACAAAAGATTAAATAATCCAAATATTATAAAAATGTTTGAAAATATGATTTTAATAGAGGCAAATCAGGAATATTTATTATATATAGGAAGAATGAGTAAAATAGGTAAACAATATCAATTGAAAGGAAAAAGGAAAGATATAACCTTGCTAAGGCAAGGCCTAGATGTCCACTAGACGGGGCAGAGAGAGTCCCATGGATCGTGGCAATATTGGCGTCCCCTTTTTGGGCGTGGAGATCCGGCGGACTTAGGAAACAAAAGTAAAGATTTTGTGCCTAACCCAAATCAAAAGCTATTTAGATACAGTTTTTGGGATTCAAACGGATGATTTCCACATTATGAATTAGAAATCTCCCAACGCTCCAATCAATTGCATCAATCTTGGGAATCGGCATAACATATGTAACTTGCAATACATGAAAATAAGTTTGTCGTATCCTCTAATATGAATTGGCATTGTACGTAGGCAAATCTTGTGTTACAAGGCATCTGATCTATAAATAATACCTGGATATGAAGATTGTGATGTGATAGACTTTCGGAATACTTAAATACGATCTGGCCATTCGAAATTTCACTTACCGATTGTCGAATCCTTTTGTGAAGTAAATTCATGCTAGTCTTTATATTCCTAACATTTCTTTTTATCTTTGAAGTCGACATAGAAGTTTTGTACACTCCATTGAATGGTTTGTTTAGATGCATTAATTGGTCATGTGACTTGCTATTGATGCTAGCTTCGGACAAAGTCACACGTACATCACATGCCGAAGCAATTGGGGGGACATAAAGTTTGAGATAAGGAGAGAAGGTAAAAGTTTGCTAAATCTTACTTTGGAAGTTCTATAGGGTGGACAGATTGTACTTGAATTTGAGAGAGGTAATGCTGGATCTACTTTTCTTTCACTCACCAAACATTGCGAACGTTTTGAGCACACCACGTGCGAAAGTAATTGGGTCCCCTGTTTCGGCTTCTAAAGAAAATATGAACTCAGTACACATCCTGCGGATTCAATTGGTTGAAACCCTTCTAAAATAGTATAAGGATCGGTCTTGGTATTATATAATATATAGTTCTCCATGGTTTGTTACAAATAGAGCTTGATCAATGGGCTAATTACGCTAGGTCCAATACCAGGTCTGAATGACCGGATCGATTTTTCAGGTAGTTAGGTCTTCGTTCACATGACCTTGAGGTATAAAAAAAATGAGCGGACCGAGACTTGCCTGATCAGGTCTAAGTGGGTGGGCGCCCCAATGTCAAGGAGGAAATTGCTTGCCCAAGTCGTCGAATTTGTGCTTCAGGCCTAATGCTGATCTCTTCATAAGTGTTAGCGCATATAACAGAAGGCCACACTCGATAAGTGTCATGGTCCGGGCTGTGGACTCGATTCAAAGAACCGTGTGGCATGTACTATCCTTGGTCATGAATAGAACACCAGCCGGCTCCAGTGCGTAACACCCATTGCTAAGATACATGTACTGTTCTTAATTCAATGTCGAAAAGATGACGACTTTGTTGATGAGAATCACTCATCTTACATATGGGGAAAAGGAAAAAAAAAAACATAAACTTAAAACTCTTTGACTGTGTTATGATGGGAAATCAAACCAAACCAAACCAATCATCGTTTCTAAGTTATACTCATGTCGGACGGACTAAAAAACCATTTTATACCAGTTTTCTTTTTAAAGTGTCTGATTCTCACGTTAAGATGAAGTGAATCAAGAACTACAAATGACAGACTTCCTCCAAGTTGATGATCTTATTGAAGTCGGGATTCGAGAACATTGATATAGACTGACAAAATTCATTACTAATTTATTCTTTCATATCATCATGATACATATAGCGGAGGCTATTTTTTTGGATTAATACCACGAAAAACTTAAATTGGTACACCTATGACAAATATACCAAAAACTAATTTTTTGACCACAAAAAACTCATAATTAGTATACTTGTGACAAATTTAGCTCAAACTTAATTTTTAAAAAAAATAAAAATAAGTTAGTTAACGTTTTTTCAATTAGCTCATTTTCTAGCGACATGGGTCGATTCATCTTCTCCAACAAACCTTATAATTTGGGATAAATTTGTCGTATATGTATTAGTTTGAGGTTTTTTTTTTATAAAAAAATTAGTTTAGGATAAATTTGTCACAAATGTATCAATTTGGGGTTTTTCGTGGTAATAACCCATTTATTTTCTTCTCTCAAGTAACATACATTTATAAAGATTTTTATATATCTTTAAGTTACTTGCGGGTGTTTCATTTGACTTTGAAAGCCTATGACCAACGAAAGTAAACGGCAAGGAAATTATCCTGCGATTTACATGTGATGAGCGCATGAGATTCCCCTACAAGGCATGCGTTATAAGGTCACATATCATAAGCCGCTTGCTCCAAAAGTACATAAAGTGATCATTACGTGTGAAGTAAAACTGGCTTGCGTTAATATAAGTTCTTTTGCACAAATTAAGAAAGGGGAAATCAAATTACTGATTTGGTTCGGAAGGATGGTAGCTCATACGTACATACTGAATAGCCTGTCTATAGATGAACCCACCTTTGCAAGATGATATTTTAATAAAATTTTACTTATCGATGCTCCGAATATTATGGTGCTAAATTGATGAGGCAGTGTACCGGAAAGATGGGTTCATGCATATTTCGTACATCAAACCCTACCTAATTAAATGGGTAGCATACAAAAGTCGACGTGCATTGCCTTTATTGAAAGATTTGGCTCGAGCAACATAAGACGGGTATTTAAAATGAAATATTCAACTGGGATACACTTGAAGGAAGTTAACTACGCAAATGTAAATGCGTTGGTCTTTTTCCTAGATGACTACTAAGAATTCGACAATATTTAGCTATGAAACCTCGCTAGATTCTCTTAACCTAACTTTTCTGTTCATTTGAATAGATGCAAACTCCTTGTTTTCACGAGAAAGCGTCTTATGCATCTATCGCACCATTTGACATAACAGAACACATATGGCCATTTGAGTAGATTGCATGAACCTGAAATCTGGCCACGACTTCATCAAAATTATATCGCAATCCGGGAGAGGATCAAGAACAAATTCAAAGACACGCAATCAACAATTAATTCGAAGGCCATTCAGTCAATGTGACTTACCAAGTAGATGTGATTTCGAAATTGAAATGCGCTCTCTGTCTCTCTGTCTCTCTCATAATAAATTCTAGGGTTTTGATGCTGCTGCTGCTTTAAGGGGAAGACCGGTACAAGTGTACCGAACATATCCGCATGTGGTGGGATGCAAAGTAGCTTTTACTGGACACCACCATAACTTTGCATGGTTCAGTAAATAAAAAGCAACCCAATTCGCACAGAGCGTCAAGAAAAGGAAGAAAGAAAATACCCGAGACCCCCTCCGTTGACTCTGTTGTTTTTGTTTTCATCGCCCTTTGTAATCTGTTTGCAAGAAACCCATTTTAGGTCAAGTGTCGAGACGACGAGTTCTCTCATGTAATGCCCCCTTTTTTCATTGCTGAATCAAGGCTTCAAGTATCCTCATCGAGGAACGACCTAAGTTTGGCAGGATCTTTCTTCTTAGGGTTACTAATGCGTACATGTAACGTCGACGACATCGCGCTCGTTGCGTTGTTACGGAGTCAACCGCTAGCATTTTATTTCCTAATTGAACTAAGTAGCTTCACATAATCGACCGTTTACATGATTGACGACGACGAGGACAGCAAAGGTCAACTGTGCTCTACTTCCCTTCCTTCGCTCGAAAGAGAAAAGTCCAAAACAGGAGCCGATACGGAATTAGGGTTCATAAAGAGAGATCTGAAAAGAGGGAAATGGGCCATGGGCACCTTGCTTATTAATGTCTTCTTTTGATTTATTTTCTTCTTCTTTTTTTCTCTTTTTTTTTGCAGGGACTGTGCGTTGCAGAGAGAGATTCTTTCTCATTTAAAGCGGGGGGTGGTTCTTCTTCCTTCTTCTCTCTGGTTCGGTACTGGAAGTATCGCCATCATTGTTCATGTGGTTGATCGCTTCGTCGGGTATCCCAGGTTTCTCTGGCTTTTTAGGGTTTTTTCTTTTCTTGTCCTAGCCCCCCCTCTATTTTCAAAACTCCTTGCGAACCCCATGAGTCGAGAACTCATTTTCCATCCAAAAAGACATAATCCCTCCATTCTTTTCGACGTGAATTTCGTCGTTTCAACCTTGGGTGCGATTGATTAATGTCGATGAAGAACGAGATTTTTTTTTTCCGCCACGATGTCTTCGTGCCGATCCTTCGACATGATTTGTAAACTATTCCTCTATACCGCAATTTAATACGGTGAAATAGAGAAGTCGACAGAAGTGGCAAACCGTGTCTTTTTCCCCAAGATGTTGATGGAATTTCTCCATGTTATGCTATAAAAAAGGATGGGTTTTCACTGTTTTCACTTGACATGCTCTAGCAAATTTAAAAGTCTCGACGAATATGGCAATGATGTGTATGGTGGATGGGGAAAACAATAATTTGCTATTCTTGCATAACTAATAAGTGTGCCTCTTTTGTTAGCTTACCCTGGTGACCCAAGTACTAGATGCCTAGTAATTATTCACTAATATCTTTGATATAACGATTTTGGAAAGTGTTTTTGACTCTTCTGGTCTGTTAGTAAGTATCACCTCGAAAGTCATGACTCTCCGAAACCGACTTTTGGAAAACATGCCTTGATTTTAGGAGAGCTGTAAATCTAATTGAAGTCCCGGTTTTTATATGATATGAAAAAGTAAATTAATAATTCACGACATTATCCCAATTCTTTTGCTATAACTATGTAGTCCTCCATTTTTTTTACATAGACGGTCGGTGTAGTCTCTCTTGACATGGCTTATGAGGTTGATGTCCCATATAACAAAACTAGGGTTTTACAATCCCCCAAGGTGGCGTGAATAAATGGAGTCTAGAGGTGAAAAAACAAGCCGAGAAAATAATTTAGAGAGAGAGAGAGAGAGAGAGAGAGAGAATAACACAAACATACACAGGGGGGTTTAAATGCAGTGGCCCAAATTTCTGCTTTGGTAGTCGCGGGTTTTAAATGCTCTCACCCCTCTTTGCGTCTTCTTATATCCCCCTCCCTCAGACATTCTTACCGCTCCTCTCCTCTCCCCTTCACTCCTCTCTCTCTCTCTCTCTCTCTCTCTGAGCTCTTTCTTTACTCTGTTTGTTTGCTGTTCTCTCAGATCGAGAGAGATGCATGGACGAGGATATGAAAGAGATCATGAAGAGAGACTCTCTCTCTCGCTCTCTCCTCGAAAGAGATCATGAAGACGAGGATATGGAAGAGATCATGAAGAGAGACTCTCTCTCTCTCTCTCTCTCTCTCTCTCTACTATGATTGTGTACATGGAACAGTTCACTTGGATATTGGCCTGGTTCACTCAGATACCACCTGAAGGTGTCTCCTTTTGCAGCAAAAGACTCGATGAGAGTGGTTTGCCATCTCCGTTTCTTGGTTTTTGATTGAGCCGTGCCAATATCTCAGTGCTCTTCCAATTTCTCCGCCCTTCCTTTTCCCGCGGCGAGGGTTCACCGAAGCCCTAAAATTTTTTAGGTCCTCTCGAAGCACGATCCGAAGCAACGTCGGTGGTAACTTTATTACTAGGTTTTGCCGGCAACACAGGTAATAAATTGTCCTTTTCCTCTTCCTGGCCTCATGGATTAATGTTTGGATTTTGTGGGATCATCAAGAAACCCTAGCTCGATGGACATGGTTCATATATGGTATGTCTTTGTCTGCTTTTGAGGCTTCTGGATGATTATTGATAGGTTGTGGTCCTATTAAGGAAGAGGAGTTGCAGAATATAGTCACGCAATGATGTGATTTGTTGTTTAACCATTGATGTTTATGGTTTAAATTAGACAAATCTCGTTTGCAGATCCTCATTACATGGATTGTCAGATGGAGAACATTCATAACTAAGCTCGGACTTGGGTATTTAGATGTACAATTTTCTATAATCAGAAGCACAATAAATGCCAAAAAAATAAAAGAGGAAAATAGACAATTTCACCGCATGTGTAAGTTCAGGTGATTAGGAGAAGATATAGTCGTCCATAAATCTAATGAATTATTAAAAAAATTAACAGCTAGCCATATCCTGCAAGTGCATTTGTACATGTGTACTTGGAGAAACCCAGCTCATGAGATTTTTATTAGAAAAGGTATAGTCATATGCACTTTTGTACACTAACTCGTGTTATTTGCATCAAATAAAATCAATATATAAAGTGGTTTTGTGGAGCCTCATTGATTTCTGAATATTTATTTAGATTATCAACTATAGTTTGTCACCACTTTTGGCTAGCATTGGTTATCAAATCATTTTTATGCTGAGGACCATGGCTGGGTTCACGGGACATCCCACATGGTTTTCTGCTTCCGGTCTAGAAATTTGGAAGGAATCCCGCGAGCGTTCCTTCGATTGATTATTGCATTCTTCGATCGAAACGGTCTAAAATCACGAGAAAGTATCTTACACAACGAATACGCCGCACGCCATCAATCAAAATTTTGAGATTGTAAAAATGACTAATATTTTAAATATCCAATGTCGTGCAAAGTCGGTACGTTGAATAAGTGATTGGTTTGCTTGTTATGATATTGTGCACTTGTTGTACCAAATGAAAATTTAAAACTTGAAAAGTACAGTGTACCCCACATACTGTAAAAATTTCGTAATTGCTTTTTCAAATTTATTCTTTTTGCAAGAATAAGCAATTAGCTCCGAGCAAAGTCGATTATGTAGTCGTTGAATCCGATGGCGCCAGTTGTAAATCTGACTGGACCGCAATGGACATAAATGGTGCAAATGTATCTGAGAGTATGCAATGACTTCTAGCGTTTTTTAATCTAGAATTTTTTTAATAATTGGCCACAGGGCATTAAGCAATCAAATAACGAAATTTTGCAATTTTCAATACATTTGCATGATTTTTCTTACATAATGTAGAATCGGCGCCTTGAAAAATTGCGCCATTTTCACCTTGAATGTGTTCAACAAGTGTTACGGAGCACTCGAAAACGCCACCCTTTTAACCCATATGACATCATGTATTTCCCTAGAATTAACACCATGATTATCATCTATAATTCATTATTTGAGTACACTAATGAGAAATTCTTCAATTTGATACGAGGTGTTTCCATCGACAATCGGGTTTTCATCTATATGTCCGGGCTCAATGAATTTTTAGATGCGTATATTGATCCTCAGAACATGATCTCTTTCTAAATTCAATTCGTTGACATCATCTGTTTCCGATTTTCAACATTGATTTGCTCGCTTCAAACCCACTTCAAGTGCTAATCTACACGTCGAAATTGCACTTATTTAATGAGATAAAATCTAAATGTACATAATTATAATTAAGTAAATTGGCAGTTTTGCTCGACAAAGGGAAAAAAAGAAGAAGCTCATGATTTCACGTTGACCAAACAAAATGCTACGATATTTAAGGAAGCACTTTCTTGGCTTTTTCCATGTTCGTAGTTATCGACATGCTTTTGAGTTTAAAATTGACTCAGCTCAACTCGATTATTCTACTGGGTGATTGGGATGAAAGCTCGAAGCGAAACTAATTGGAAAGTAAAACACATAAATGACCCCAAATTTACTCGCCTAAGATAAAACTTCTAGTCATCAAAAGAAGTTTAAAAGCGAGACACATCGTCTGTGCGTCTCGTTGTAATAATTCTTCGTTCGTGTTTAGAATATATAACTTATATATAAGTCGAACGGTCGAACTCGTTGCGAGATCAAATCGCCAAAGAGTAGCTTGACTCCTTTTCAGTACACCGAGCCTTAAAAGATACCCATGATTTTTTGGTCCAAAAAGTGAGTGTCCATAGTTCCAAGGTGCGAATGGCAATAGCCATATGCCATACGCACAAAGCATTAATGTAACATAGACCAGTTTCGCTCCTCGTTGAAGCCCACCTAACTATTTGGGGAACTTGACATTTAATCTCCAGACGTGACCATTCAGAAGCCCCATCACCAAAAAAAAACAAGACAATATTAATAATAATAATTTTTTTTTATGTATTCATTTATTTAATTTCTGCAGCGGAATGTCATCTCCTTCATGTGATACTATTCAACCACACGGGATCCTCCGAAATTTAATGGCTTTGCATCGTCTGCTGCCCTACCCTGTCCCATCAAGCTTACCTAGTGCGCATGTTTCTTTCAGAAAATTAATGTGTGTGTCCAATTATTATATTAGAAAGAGAGATATATACCTTTTCTTTTCATTGAACTTTCAAGGTTTGGAATGATTTCCATGCTTTTGATCAACTTGAAGTCGTATGCAAATTCTCTCATCACTCTGCTTTCTTTGGTGTGAAAAATTAAATTATTGGGACAAAAAACTTATAATAATTACTATCCCACGTCCCTTTCATCCATGAATAACGAAACAAGAATTCTACAATCCGATGTTCAGGGTCTTAAACATTGTCAAGTGATATTTCCCAGTTTGATTCGTGATGTAATTCATTCAAGGGCACTTGTCATCCTAGAAGCCTAATAAAAGTCACATCTTACTATGTTTACTTGAGGGGTTCTACTTTGTTACCATTTGAAACTATTCAGCCTCTTGTCACGTGGATCAGAACCTCAAAAGGAGTGTTTAGATGTGACCACTTAAGGTGCGACCATTTGAGAGGTAGTCTTATTTATTAATCGCCACAAAAGATCTCCTTTGTTTCGCATGGAACTTAAGACGTCATGCTTTGAGAGTGAGGCTTCCTTATAAATCACTAAACGGACTTGTCCAAACCAGTCCACAAAATGCTTTTCGAGCCCATTTTGCTCGGGTATGCCCCTAGGCCACAAAACCCATGACTGGATCTGGATTACTCAAGTGCGACCACTCAAGATTGTGACCATTTAGAGATTAAGTCTCACGTATGAATAAATACTAACCTCTCTCATTCAAAGTAGGACTTGAAACGCCGCACTTCGAGAGCAAGACATCTTGGGAACCATCCTACGCTCACCCTCCATTCATGGTGGCCCCTTTTTTATCTACAAACCCCTCGTGAGGAGCACGTGTCTCGAATTCGAAAGAGAGGGGTGTTTCCCACGAGTCATCTCCTAGTGTGAGGCATCTGATGGCATCCCATTTACGGTCCTCACGGTCCAAACCGTGGCCTCCCGATCGAGCCACGGGGTCGGTTCTTCCTTAGTCTGGGCTCGTACCCAACCACCATGCATAAACTATGAGGCAGAGCGCATATCGACCACTAAAGAAGAAGCAGAGAAAAAGACTGCAAACTCTAAAATTTGAAGTGAGGGTCCATAAGGCTTCCTTAAGATCATAGCGTATCAAAGATCAAAACCCCAAAGTTTTCATGTCTTTGAAGATGTAGTTAGGATCCTTGCCACCTAAAATTTAAAGTTTCCTATGATGGAAATGACAAAAAGTACCAAAATTTTGAAAAGTTTGGGCTCCTCTAGCATGACTTGGAACTCTTTGATCATAACGTAATTGATAGATAAATCCCGTGCAATCTCAAACTAGCACGGCGTGCCACAATTAAAGCCTGTCCGGTCGTTGCTTTTTTTCTTGTTGATCAATCGATCGATCGAGAGAGAGAGAGAGAGAGGCAAAATTGAAGTATCTCTCTCCTTATTCTGTCTGTGATTCAGATCAGGTGATGGAGGAATAAACATATGATTAGTGCAGCGTTTACACCTTGCCGCATATGGGAACAGTCAGCTCCCATCTCTTTACAGCTTTCAAAGGTTGTCGCCTTTGCAATTTTTTATATGTCACCCGAGGAAGGCCGGCGACTTCGTATGTGTCGCCCGAGGAAGGTCTCATCACAGATTACGAAGTAGAGAGAGAGAGAGAGAGAGAGAGAGGACATTCTTCATGCGTGGCTCTGGCGATGGCTACTAAGAGAATAAGACACTTTACATTGGTGGGAGAATGATGAGAAAATAGGTTGACATTGCATTGATTTTTCGCTTCGAATCGTGCCGTTGATTAAGCCACCGGAGGATGTACGAATAGAAGTCGGCAACCCTTTCATGGTATCAAGATATATATGTTAATGGAAGTCGTCCAACGCGATGATTATGCGGTTTGAGTAGCGATTCATCTAGTGGTCTCTGATGTCGAATTTGATACGTCCCGTTCTCGATATTGATGGTATACTAGCTTGGCACTCATGTATGAAAAGTCAATGTCTTCCTCCTTTCTTTTCTAAGCGAGATTTGCTCTTCACACCATTCAAAAGAAGCTCTGATACCATATGAATAATTGTTCGTTAGCGTGAAAGTGCATAGCTCCGATAAAATAAAATAAAAAGATGATCTCAGTTGAGAAGATTTCAAGGGTCCCTTGACCAATTTATCGACAATGATTATTGAAACTTTTCATTTTGCAACTTCCTTGATCTAATGCGTTGAATCAATTCGTAGCAATTAATAAGAAAATATCCAATTTTTCTCCTAATGTTTGCTAACAATTTACTAGCGTGAAGTAAAGTTTCGGAGAGATGGTGTACATATCCATATTATTATTTTTCATTACTTAACTAATTATCCTCTTGCTATTTTTTATCACTTAAACAAAGAGCCGGGCAATATGAAAAAAGAAAATTGAGCGAGCAATTGAGAGTTGCATCGAATCTGGAGACAACAAAAAGAAGCAACCTGTAAATCCAAAATATATTACACCAAAAGAATGAGTGAGTCCATTTTTATATTTCTTTAATCTTTCTCGATTACATCATTGCGCTCGTCATGACGGAATGAGTTGTGTCCGGTTTGGACCGGTCAAATCGAGTCTTGAACCGGCATTGAACCGCTCGTGGCCTAAACAAATAATTGACTTGGTGTGACTTACACGTTCAACCAAGCTTTTTAAACCGATGCTTCCATCATGGAATTAATCAAGAAGAATCTGGCTTTCGTGCTTTTTCAAGTAACCTGACTTAAGATTCACCAGTAGTTCTTGAAGATCAAAGAATACATTGTGAAATTAAAATTACCATCGTTGATTGAAAATAGGTTCGAATCGACACTATAAGTATCCCGATACAACCGCCAAGAGGATAGTCTAGTGGTGAAGCAATTGAGCTTGTTGTGCCTTTAGAGATCGACATCTCGATTTTCAATGTCTACTTAGAGCGACCATTTGGTGCTTGGACACAAAAGAGATAATTTCTCGCGAATTGCTTAGTCTCGACGTGAATGACCTGATTTTGACCAAATGTGAGAGGTAAGCTTAGTTTGTTTTGTGGACACTAGCATAAGGTACGGCATGATTGCTACACAAAAAAAAAGGATATGTAAATATTAGCATAACAAAACAAACTAAGCTTACCTCTTTTAATTTGACCAATTTGATCATAAACCTTTCAATGGTGCCAATTTAGTCCTAAACTTTTAAAGATTTGCTAATTTAGTCCTTTCGATCAATTTTGATCGGAAATTGTTGACATGGCAATCTAGTCAACGATGGCCTCTTACGTGGCATGACCGGTGTTGACATGGACATTTTTTGTAATTTTTTTCTTTTTTTATATATATTTTTCCAACCTTGGGTCAGAGAGATTGCCAACTACTGAAAAGGGTTGTGACCATCGCCTAGATACGGCGAGGGCTGGCCTCACCTAGAGTCGGCAAGGGCGTCCCTCGCCCAAGTGAGGTCGATTCTTGCTTGGGGACCAAAAAGGGCTGCAAAGCCCTTGCCCAGACTAGGTGAGGGTCGACCGTTGACCTCGTTGGCCCAAGGTTGGAAAAAAAGAAGAAAAGAAAAGGAGAATTAAAAATTTACAAAAAATAAAAATTCTAAAAGAAACTTAAAAATTTGTAAAAATTATCTATGTTAGCGCTAATTATGCCATGTAATAAGGTCGATGCTGACTTGACTGCTATATTAGCAGTTTTCTATAAAAGTTGGCCAGAAGGATTAAATTGCAAATGGTCAAAAGGTTTAAGATTGGATTGTCACAATTAAAACGTTTAAGATTAAATTGGCAAACTGTCAAAAGTTTAGAACTAAACCTGATCAGATTGAAAGGCCTAAGATGAAATTGGTACATGCGCAATATATTTATCACATTTTTCTTATAATCGTCCCCCATTGTTCTTATCTATCTAAGCCCTTTCTTCCTTTTTGTTTTTATTTATTTAATCATTTTTATATTCGGGTTTTCTTTTTTGGGGGGGGGGGGG
>BCNH02000009.1:13117495-13148381 GCA_001662345.2 Metrosideros polymorpha var. glaberrima
GGGGGGGGGGGGGGGGGACAATGCTTATCCGCCTGAGCATTGGCTCTGGGAAACTTCGACGACCATTTTTGGGGGCCCCACCCCGCATTACGTCAAATTTGCCAATTCAAGAAAGTCAGAACTCCAGCCGGTGGGGCCCCCCCCCTCAATGCTGACGTGTCGATCGCCCATCCTACTTCCACGACGACGCCATAGCCAGAGAGTCTCTCCCACGCTGAAAACACATGTTTATTCAGAAGAACGCACGGCCGAAAACCCAAAAGAGCATCTTCTCTCTCTCTCTCTCTCTGCCACTTTCCTCTGCAACTGTTGAAACTTCTCTCTCTCTCTCTCTCTCTCTCTCTCTCTCTCTCTCTCGGGTTTCGTTGATTCCTCCACTAGCGAAGTGGCTCAATCCAGCTGAAGCCCGCTTCTCTTTTGGCGCTCCTCCGCGATCGTTCCTCCCTCTCCTGCCGATCTCGGTTGGGCTTGGGTTTCGCCGCTCGTCCCTCCGGTTTCCGGGGACCCTCCGATGGCCGTGGAAGACGATGTCGAGAGCTGCGCGAGCAGGCCGGCGGACACGTCGGTGCAGACGCAGCCCCGGGATCGGAGGCAGAAGCTCGAGGCCTACAGCGAGGTGCTCCGTCGCTTGCAGGCGTCAGATTGCGAGGAGGCTCACGTCGCCGGGTTCGACGATCAGCTCTGGCTCCACTTCAATCGCTTGCCTGCGCGGTACTGATGAACCTTGATCCTGCACATTCTCGTCGTTTTTGTTGTGTTCTTTTTATTTTTTGTGGTTATTCTGTGATTGTGCGTTGAGTCGTTGCTCCGTTCGGGATGAGATGGAGTGGTGGAATTGCGGAATACCGTTCTCGATCGGGGTCGTCGAGTTGATTTTCTTGAGGGTTTGACCGCCGATAATAGGAAACCGATCGAAAGTCAAACATACGGAGAAAAAGTTGTACCGATCGGGGTTGACCCTTTCCGCTTCTCTGATTCTTAACCTTCTTGTTCATCAGCGGGAAAAGTTGTAATGGGTTAAAAGTCAAGCGGGTTACTGAGTACAGATGGAAAAATTGATTTCTCTGCGTTTTTCCTTGAATTCCCTCTGTAATTAGACGGATTCAGGGGGCCTACACTCGTTTCGAGACATATTGCTTTTGACGGGTTCGTCCTGTTTGCCAGTAGCCACTTCTTTCAATTGAGCCCCGGACTCTAGTTCCATACTAGGACTCTCTCTCTCTCTCTCTCTCTCTTGTGCACGTGCAGGCATGTGCGCACGCGCACACTGTTTTGTGTAATGATCTTTCTGCTTCTTTGGCAGATATGCGCTGGATGTGAATGTGGAGAGAGCAGATGATGTGCTCACGCATAAGAGACTACTCAAATTGGCTGAAGATCCTGCTAATCGGCCTGTGTTTGATATTCGACCTGTCCAAGTAAATGCTGACTTGATCTCAATATTACTCTTTTTCACTAGCACTCCGCTATTTTCCATTGGGTTTGGTGTTGGTAGTCTTAGTGTCCCAACACACACTGCATAATTGTAGGTCCATACTTGTCATCCCCAGAGAAAGCATTGATTTGAAACCAAACCTTGAGGAAAGGAAACATGTTTATCACTCGGGTAATCCCTAGGTTGATCAGAATGCTGGTCTATCCATGGCTGTGATGGACTTTTTCACTGCTTGCCTATTTTGTAAATACATGAGTGGCGAGGACTGGAGATAAACCCTATGTAAATCAAGTAGATATACAGCACATGACTAGATTGTTACAGATCATTTGGTGTTCTTGTGTGTATATTTAGGAAACTGAGATTTGATTTATAGTTATTCCAAATCCTGATTTTGCGATGCTGGATGAATGCTTTGGAGCTACTCTCAAGCAAACAAAGGGGAAAAGCACTAATTTGATAATGTCACGTTCCAGGGAAACAAAATGCAATGTCAGTAATTGTACAACTTGTTATGTCGTCAGCAAATTTTTCACGAGTTTCAGTTTTGAGGAAACCATCTTCACTTGATTTGAGTCAACTGGGTTTTCTATTCCTTTATGTTGTTGAAGATGCATTCACGATATTAACAAGCATTTGTGCTTTATGTTTGTATTTCCCTGTATATGGCACTATTAATGGCTTTAGATGTTCCTAGAGTAAGGGGTGCTATAAAACATTTGAGATGAGGAACCGATATATGATAAGTACACTCCAAATATTCTGCATTTGTAGATCTTTCTTGAGCAATTTCTCTTCCTATGTAGGTTTATCCCAATGTTAATGGGATCCACAATGAATCTGTTGATTCAGATTCTGCCATGGCTGATGATGCTCAAAGTAGTCTAAATCATTCTGGTAGAACAGGGTATGTTTGGCCACATTATTTGGGGAGTTCTTCATCGTACTTTGTAATTTTTCACCTCTAAACTGTCTGATCAGATATCTCTTATAACTCTTTCTTCTCTGTGTTCTCCTGTTTAGAATTCATCAACCACCTACATTTGGTTCATCGAGCAATCTCGAAGGACTCAATTTACAAGCAGATAGATACACCGTTGAGGATGGAGACAGTGTAGTGAAGTCAGATGCACAAGTTTCTCGGTAACCTGGACAACACTTTCCATTATTGGTTTATTTGTCTTCTCTTACTTTTTGAATTTTTCTATTACCAGATAAAACTCTACTTCTAAAAGAATTGGGATGTTTTCCTTTTAAATTTTTTTCATATAAGGAATTAGATTTAATAACTTAAAGGGTTCTTGGAATACCCTCCTTCACATGATGTGTCAACTGTCAAGTCCCTGCTTATCTCGACTGATTGCTATTGAAAGACAGCTGTGATATATACCTTTCTGTGTTTAATTGTCAATGATCTGATTTGACGCGTATGCCCAATTCTACCATTACACCTGATGCTGCATCCATTACTCTATTATGAGGTCAATTTGAGTGTCCTAGATTTTAGCATGCTAGAAAGCACATATTGATTGTGCCAGAAAATCAAATACCAAAGGTGATTTGACTGTGTTTGTGATGTCTACATGAGTTGGCTTGTTTATGTATGCTTGGTTGTTCCTCAATGTTGCATACATGAGAGCATTGACCAACCCTTCCTCTACTCTGCTATCACGGTTGCTCTCTATGCTTAATTTACTACTTCAGGTAATACAACAGGTGTTCCATGGTCTAGTTGCATTGGATCGAGATAATGTCAATTGTTATTGTTGTTGTGCAGCTTGTTGAATAGTCAGTTAGGTGAGCAATTATCATCTCGCTCATTTTGTGTGAACGTGTGTCTTGTAGGCCTATGCATGAAGTTACCTTCTCAGCTCTTGACAAGCGAAAGCTATTAAGTGAGGTAATTGACCAATGATTCTACCTTTGTAGGTGCTGCATATATATGTTCTTTTTTGCTGATCAACATATTTTTATTAGTGCAAGAAATACAACCGAGGGTCTGCTCCACTCTAAATTGCTATTTGTAGGAACTAAAGTTAAGCAGTTGAACTCAAAATAAGTAACAAGAAAATGAAACTGGAGAAAGCGCAGTGTATATGATGTGAGTACATTATCCAGTAGCATTATTGTCTTTCTATTACTTTTATGCCGCCAGACTTGTTAGAATGAAATCAAGACTCAGAAAGTGCTTAGTGTGGTGATAGATAATCATTGCCAATTGGGATATACATTTTTTATCTGCATGGGGAAGTGATTTTTTTGACTGATAATAATGTTAATGTGAAGTGATAACATATTTCCTATGAAGAGTCTTCATGTCTATCTACATGTTCCTGCAATATCCCCTTTGGTAGCCCATATGTACAATGGAAATTGAGTTACAATGCTCATTGTTAGGAAGATGATCTTGATCTGAACAAATGGGAGTGCTTATCACTATGGACACAGTGATAATTGATTGTGTTGACAGCAAAGACTTTGCCTTTTAGCGTGTTTCCTTCGAGCTGCAAATTGTATGAATTACATGCTTAGGTATACATGGAAGATTCACCGACAAATCTTATTGCAGCTGATTGGCCTTTCTAGTTTCCAGTATCCTTATGTAGTTTTTAGTTTTATTAGGGTCTCTTTGCCAAGTACACTTACTTCTCTGCTTCAGAAGAAACAAGCAATATTTTTTAATTGCATATTCTGTTTTGTTTGTCTTAATATAGAAACTTGGAGAAAGGTTAACAAACAGGTAAACTTAGAAAGAAAATTAAATAGTTGCATGCACGTGATTCCATTCGTACATCATGAAGGTGACTGCCGTAGTTCTTCGTCTCTGGCTTTCTAAGGAGAAAAAAATATGTTATAGACTTATTGTTTCTCTTGTTTTCATCTATCACTTAACTATTGGATGGTGAACTAGGCTTTAAAGATACGGTTTTCGAAGCTTAGCTTGTTTGACGAACATGCAGAGTTCCTTCTCCATACATTGGAAATAAATGGTTCTTTTCTTTCCCACCAAGGGTGAGGTACAACATAAAGAGGCAGAAGTTAAAGTCAAATTTGCTTCAATATGTCTCTTTTAAGCAGATGCATCGATTATGGTGTGATGCATAAAATTTAGATTTTCTGTTGCATTAAGTAATTTAACATTTGAAAACAATGCGAGACATGTACAGATCCTCATGTTGGCTCTCTCTCTCTCTCTCTCTCTCTCTCTGTATGTATGTATGTATGTATGGATAGATGGATGTAAATGATTAGTTTTAATTGGATCCAGCTCACTGCCTTGCTTGCCGAGATTGGACTTAACATCCAAGAAGCTCACGCCTTTTCTACTGTTGATGGGTTCTCTCTCGATGTCTTTGTAGTTGATGGTTGGCACTCTGAGGTATATATTTATCATTAGTGGCAATTATATTTGGCAATTGAACTTCAAGTTTAAGTTTGATATATGTTGGATCTCACAAAATGTTGCAAGAGGTTACTTGAAAGCGTTCTTTCATGACTACCACAGACTGCATATTACATCTTATCAACACGTAATTAGCATCCAAGTCATCATTTTTTTGGCATCTATTGGAATTTTAGTCAGTCTCTATTCCTCTATGGTTGTACAATTGTCTCATAGAAGATGTCTTTGTTGCATTTGATGGAGTGGTCTGTAGCTTGCCTGCTTAATAATCTAAGAACTGACCCAATTATGCTCTTAACTGTCAGTTGCATTATTTTCTTT
Source organism: Metrosideros polymorpha var. glaberrima (assembly GCA_001662345.2). NCBI lineage: Eukaryota > Viridiplantae > Streptophyta > Magnoliopsida > Myrtales > Myrtaceae > Metrosideros > Metrosideros polymorpha. The sequence goes on from BCNH02000009.1 coordinate 13,122,655, forward strand.
GCACTTCCATTACTATTTTTTCACTAATCGTCTGTTATCTTTGTCAATTAGTCTGAGGATTTAATTGTCTTTCCTTCCCCCCATAGGTCGGATAGCTTGTTCTGTAGAATAATATGCTTTTCTTTCTGGATGCCAATATCCGTCGGTCTCTCTGAGTAGGATTTTATTGGTATATCCTTTGCACCTTTCACTATCCGGTGTATATTAATATAAGAAGGGACAAGTGCACTGGAAGTTCTAAAACTTGTCACGAAAGTGCAATGCAATCTAAGTCTTAAAATTTGTCAAATTGTTGCAATCGAGTCCTTTCTTTAGCTCCGTTCAATTAGACTAACGGAAAATGCTGACGTGGCTTTTTTAATAATTTTCTCTCCTATGTGGCTTTTAAAATTATTTTCTCTCTTCTACGTGGCATTAACATGAAATATAAGACTAAAACAACATAATTTTGGCCTAAATCCTAATTTTTTAATCAAAATCTTAATTAAGAAGGTAATTTTTTAAAAAACAGAGTTAGGTCCCCACGGCCCTTTCCGATGACGTTGGGGTGGCGGTGGTTTGGGCCTACTGCCCTTGCGTTTTTTTTTTCTCCTTTTTTGTGTCCCTTTTAAAAAAAAATTACCTTTTTAATTTTTAATCTAATCTAATTAAGATTTTGGTTTAAAAAATTAGGATTTAGGCCAAAACAACTTGTTTTCGTAAGGTCAATGCCTCTTAAGAGGGAGAAAATAATAAACAAGCCACGTAGGAGATATAAAATAATTAAAAAAGACACATCCGCATTTTCTGTTAGTCTAATTGGATGGAGTTAACAAGGACTCGATTGCACCAATTTGACAATTTTTAGGACTTGATTGCACCTTTTGTAAGTTTTAGGACTCAATTGCACTTTCATGACTAGTTTTAGGAATTTCAGTGCAATTATCCCAATCAAGAACTTACATCATATTTCTGGGTCAGCAATTTTCCTGTCTTTATTTAGTAGGTTTTAATCCATTTCACAACTGAAAAACCTGTTTATTGTTTTATTGCACTTTTCGCCATCTGGTGTATATTAAATCAAGAAATAACATCCTATTTCTGGGTGAGCTAAGTTCCTATCTTTATTTAATAGGTTTTTTTTAATCCTTGTCATGATTGAAGAAACTTGTTTAATGTTTTATTGCTTTAGAAAGATCACAGCCAAGCTTCTATTGTTTTATTTCACATATATATGTTATTGTCACTTATTTTTGGGAATTTTCAGGAAGAGGAACTTAGGAAAGAAGTGGAAAAAGGAATTCTAAAATTGAAGGTAAATGTCTTTCTCTTGACTTGAGCATTTTCATTTCTTTTTGGGATGTTTAACAGTGGTTTTATGTGTTATGCAGTTCATGTGATTCAGTTACTGGGAGTCGTCCATCCCTATAGGTTCAATTAGTATGCACTTGATGAGAACTGTAGAGCCACTAAATTAATCATACTTATGCCTAGAAGCTTTTTCTTGTTATTATTATTATTTTTTAAGTTGGTAGTGATTCCACTATTTCTATTTAGCATCAGAGCAAGATGTCCTCCGCTTAAATCTCTTAGGCCCCTCATTTTCCTCTCTGTTTATAATAAATTTCCACACTTTTCTCTCCGGCTTAATCTTGGCCTATAAGTGAGGAGGATTGTCAGAGCATTTAAAAATCGCATCTACATCTAACAGGTTAAGCTTTTAGATAAGTTGTGGTTGCGCAGTTTATAAAAGAACCCAGCCTATAGACTATAGAGAAGGTTCTAGAAAGCCTTTCTTAAAATGAAAAGGAGAAAAGGGTGATTCTAAGGGACTTGAGCTTGCAATGATGCTATGGAGTCTAATGCTGATACCGACGTTGCAAGATTTTTACAAACCTCAAATCTTATTAGTATTATTGCAATGTAATTGCTGCTGATTAGATCTAGGCTCTAGCTACTTCCTGAAAACTGTCACACATACACCAACTTATGATTCCCCTTTTTTGAGAGGAAACTTAAGTTTGCAAGTTCATATTATGCGCTGTTGCTTGGTTTTAAACTAAAGATGCCAACACTTCAGTCTTGGCAGAAGTTGTCCCTTTCTGGTTATTAGTTCATGACCCATTCCAATCTCCATCTCCACTTCTTCTGTTTGAGTTGAAGATTATAAAACTTTTTGTGTGGTGCTGATTGGCTTGTACTTTTCTTATCTTTTTAATCATTATTAAGTTGATTAATATGGATAAACCATTTAACCTCCTCAGCAGGAGCAGGTTTGGCCAAAACATCATTCTATACCAGCCCCCGGCGAGCACAACCAAAATGGTACTGAATGCTTTCCAGAATGTGTTGAAATTCCCACCGATGGAACGGATGTATGGGAAATAGATCTGAGGCAGCTAGATACTGGAGTTAAAGTTGCATCTGGATCATTTGGTGATTTGTAAGTTCTTTCCCCCTGGAGGCTTGTTTGACATATGCTTGGGATGCAGTTTTTTTATGCCATTTTACTTCTTCAGGTATAGAGGTACATATTGTGGTCAGGAAGTGGCTATCAAGATCCTAAAGCCTGGACGTGCCAACGCCGCCATACTGAGGGACTTTGCTCAGGAAATTTATATAATGAGGTTTGTGTTGATATATTTCTTGTTACGCTAGTGTTGTCTTTTGGTGTTGATCAACATACTTCTGAAGTTAGCCAGCTGCTTGAGATGGAGCATTTTGAGTTGACTTTCGTCAGCATGTCAACTAACTCTGAGGAATAGCATACCCCTTATGTTACTTCCTGGAGAAATATTTGTAATTCACCTGTAATTCACCTGCTTGTTCATACCTTTTTAAGTTCATCTAGGATGCAGTCCTTTGCCTACATGGTATGTAGTGAAGTTTTGGATTTCATGAGGCTCACAAAACCTTAACTCAAACAGCAAGTAGACAATATTCACTCCTTGGTGCTAAAAGGAATGCTAGAAAGATATCTGGAAAGTTGTCTCTCATTCGCATGCTTTGAAAAATATTTTGATCTTGCCAGTACTATCAAACTAACCAAAAAAAGGTTGTTGAGAGGTCCTTATTTTAACTTTACATTTTCTTATAGAAAGTATAATGCGTATACTTGAACTGATTTAAAATGATCCACCCTAGGTTTATGCTGGATTTAGTACAAATTTCAGCAGCTTTCTTTTGCCTGTCCTTACCCAGGAATCTTGTGTGAATTTGCTAAACAGTTCTGCATTATAAAAGGTCCCCTCTGTAGCTTTCTTTTTAAGAATGCATGAATGCTTCCATTTCTGGAAGTAGTCCCTTCATTTTAAACTATCATTTTCATATTCGGACTACCCCGAGCCAACATATTTCTGAAATTCTTGTTTTGTGTTTTAATGTTTTCCAGGAAAATCCGACACAAGAATGTTGTGCAATTTATAGGTGCATGTACCCACCCACCAAACCTATGCATTGTGACAGGTTAGTCTTCTGAGTGTTTTCTAAGTGAGTAGATGTGACAGTTTCGATATTAGGATAGAATTTTGATCCATATCAGACTGTAGGTATATGTGATGTTGCATGATAAGGTAAAACTGCCACGGAGACTATTTCTAGATTCAAATAAGATACTATTAATTTAGCTGACAGTTTTCTTTTTTCTTTCAAATTTTTGGTGGTGCATTGCTTTATCAGAATTCATGTCCAAAGGAAGCATATACGACTTTCTACATAAACAAAATGGTGCGTTTAAGCTTCCTTCTCTACTTAAAGTGGCTATTGATGTCTCCAAGGGGATGAACTATTTGCACCAGAACAATGTAATTCACCGGGATTTGAAGACTGCCAATCTTCTGATGGATGAAAATGAGGTAAATTTCTGCTTAGAAATTTACACTCCAGAGCTTATTGTGGGTGATCAATCAGAACAGGGAAACAAGAATTTGACGCTTTTGAAGAACTAAATTTAAAATATCCTTCTCTGATGCATAATGTTTATCATTCAATTATAAGTATCGAATTGGCATGGAGAAGCTGTTACAGTTTCATCATGATATTAGTTTTCCTATTGTTGTAGGTTCATCGAAATATGAAAGAAAGAAAAGAAAAAGTTGTAATGCTGGTTCAAGTGTTGATCCTTTCAACATAGGCAGGAATAGATATAGCAATTTTCAGATGAAATCATGTTAAATAAGGGGCTGTAGAATGTAAGAGAAGGTGGAGCAAGTACTACTGTCTAAGTAGCTTATCAGGTTTAGGAGAACAAGGAAACAGAGCACTTCTTGTGGGTTAAGATACCAATGCACCAAGTTCCTGTATGGCTAAGAGTTAGTAGTCTTGGATCAAGATGATATAACTATATTGTGATGATCTACTTCCCAAAGAGATATGAGAGATTAAAACTTGCTGCTCTAAGGTCTCTCTCCTATTTCCGACAGGTGGTTAAAGTGGCAGATTTTGGGGTTGCCAGGGTGCAGGCTGAAACTGGAGTAATGACTGCTGAAACGGGAACATACCGCTGGATGGCCCCAGAGGTGCGTCTCTGTCTGGAGATCAATGCCAATATTATTATCTGTAAGGCTATGCAGATCAGGGATAATATTATGTTATATGTACCTGCCGTGATCTTCTGCGTCGCTTTATCTGACCATCTTGGTGTATCGTGGGTACAAGCAAATGAGAGTGTTTGTTGTTTGTATACATCTAGCCTTTTTGCTACAGATGCTGTAACTGCTCTATCTTATTGAAGCACTCCAAAGTACCAATTGTTGTATTCAGTCTCCTATGCTGCTCAACTCACTCTTATAATCTATTTGAGTTGGTTATCATGGAGTTCTGGTTGATTGTGAGCTTATATATGCTTACCATATTGGGGGATTTTCCATTTTCCTTTTTTGGGGGGTTCTGGGGTTCAGTTTTTGCTTCAGCTAGTACTGTCTGTCACGAAATATTGTTCCACAAATCCGTAGATGATAGTTACCATGGATGAGGCATGCTAAAAATATCTTCTGAGTCCTTTTCTTTAATCAGTTGGGCCAGCCGCAATTCATCGCAATTTTTCTATTGGTCAAGTAATACTTGTTTTGCATGATTGCTGTAAATGGCCATTACTTATGTTGGCTTTGCTAAACGTAGGTAATTGAACACAGGCAGTATGACCACAAAGCAGATATTTTTAGCTTTGGCATAGTATTGTGGGAGCTTCTGACTGGAGAAGTAAGTCCCTCTTCTTCTTCACGTTGTCTTCCTTCAATATAATAAATGCCATCAAAGTTGATTTATTCATGCAACTGAAATGCCAGCTTCCTTACGCCTACTTGACCCCTCTGCAAGCAGCTATTGGAGTAGTACAAAAGGTTGGAATCGTCACTTTTGGTTTTATTTTATGCTTCATGATTCAGCTGTTTGGTTCATATCTAGAAATCATTTGTCTTGAATGGACATATTTCTAGGGTCTCCGTCCTTCCATTCCGAAAGGCACTATCCCAGAGCTTGCAGAACTACTTCAAAGATGCTGGCAACGAGACCCCAAGAGAAGGCCCAACTTCTCTGAAATCTTGGAGATCCTTCAGCAGATAGCAAAGGAGGTAACCCATTGCTTGTAAGTAATTCATTGTTCCTAGCAAATAAATTAACGATATGTATCATTTAATTCAGGTTGGAGAGGAAGGGGAAGATAAGCGCAAGGAGAAATCATCAGGCGGATTCTTTTCGGCATTCAAAAAGAGCCATCATTGAGGTTGAAAGGAAAGAGTCTGTATATACTCTTGCCATCTGATCGTATAGCGTGATGCTCATGACAACAGGGTAGCTGCACTCTGTACAGAATTTGCCTGGGTGATTAACTGATGTCGTAACGATTGTTTTCCCCTTCTTTTGGGAGCTTAAGTTATGCCATAAATTCTTTTTTACCCAAAAAAAGGAAGGAAATGGAAAATAGCTCCTTTTGTCCTAATTATTTACCTTGTCTTGTACTTTAGCCCAAGAATTAGAATTTATTCTGACGTATTTTGGTCCTCCAGCCTCATTTTAGGCGAGTATTGGGCACGTTTCTTGCTTGTGATACATACAGGTGTGTAGTGAAATAAAATTTAGGGAAACTTCCTTGCACTTTTTTAGTCGAGGAATTTTGATAACGTGGCCCATAATTGTCTAAAATGGGGCTTCGAGGACTAATTTAAATCGATCAAATACTTCAGGGACTGTTGAGCAAAAGGAGAGCTCCCTTCAACATTTAGGTTGTGGAACCTTAAAACTCTAGGAGCTAAAGTGCAAAACTCTGTAAGGTTAGGGACACTGTTGCTATTTCCCTTCCAGAAAAAGAAAAAAAGGTACAATATCCACTTGCTTATGTTTTCTCATTCTGCCCTTTGTATTCTTCTCCTGATTCCTCTGCTATCGTTTGCCAATTTCCTGATGTATGATAAACGATGTTGTTCTGAGAGCAAACGTTGTTGGTTTGTTTAGCTCAACCTGGATCTTATTCTATGGTAGCTCTTAGTGTTTAAGGTTTCACTTTTATGTAGTATTAAACATCTAATCATTTTAAAATTATGTGTTTTCCCCTGTAAGTTTTATTGAAATGATATTGTCGTTTTGATGGGAGAGTCCTAACTCACAAGCGATATTTAAATGTCATTGTAGACAAACTTTTACTTCCAAGAGATTTTTTTTTTCTTTAGAGGTTGAAGTCCTTTTACGGAGAAAAAAAATTATTGTACGGTCTAGAGATCATGTAGGCCAAGCCCATCTTCACCGTTCATCATGTGAGCTTCATGACGGGATCCACGTAATTAAGTGTCGAGTGATGCTGATCCATGGTCGATATACAATGCAATAACGTAGCCAATGCCACCAGCGCACAGAACCTGCATTGCTTCAGAGAAGTTGTTATATAGACTTTCAGTCTTTTGCAACAATCATCTCGGCCCCTTGGGCTTGTCTGTTGTCTCTAAGTCGTGCCGGTGTCGTAATTGTTATGAATGACCATTGCCGCTGCCGCCAGCTATAGGTCCACCACAATCGTATCTTCTCTGTCGTGAGGAGGTTTCAATGTCCTCGAAGCGCGTTGTATTTAATTTTGCATAAATAAATCTACCATTAGCCTAATTCCCTTTTCTCCCTAACAATCAGCAATATCAGCATGACTAGGTTTGGTATAAGTCGAGTTCCTAATTCAAGTTCGCCTAATCAAATATGTGACATGAGTCACTTGCAAGTAATTTCGAGCAAGTGTTCTCGGCGTATTTCTTTTCAATTTCTTTTCCATCTTTGAAAACGAGGAATATGCACTTACACTTAGTCTAGTTCAAACAAGATAAGTAACGTCTGATCAAGGTCGATCTATACCTAGCTAGGTCGAGTCAAGTATCGTGCGTAAAGTTACTAACCGATCTAAAGCTATTAGCCAAATCTAAGTTACGAAGTTGTGTTGACCCGGCTACGCTATCGTACTTTCCTACTGGCATATCTAGGCCAAATCTGCAGATTCGAGATGACTTTAGCACATGCCGAAGAACATACTTAGACTCCTGTTAACAAGCTATCCATCCTAGGGAAAATGTTGGTCAGAAATCTGAATTACTGAACATCAACATCAACATGATCAAACAACTATTCAGAAAAAAAGTTGCTCCAGCGTCGTCCCTTTCGGAACAGATGCGTAAGTAGACGTCAGAGTTTCGGTTAGGATCAAGGCAGCTGACTGAACACTAATGTCGAAAACCTCTGCATTGTTCACAATGTCAGACAGCATCTTAGCATGATCCTCTGTTACAGCAATTTTCGCATTGTTCATAAATTTCCCCTGTTGTTCATTCATCAGTACAGATTCCGAGAAGCTGCCGCGTGCGAATCCGGACCTGCAACCGGACGAGCGCATGCATGCACTGGAGCGCTATTTGCGCCTGGTTCCTCACGTATGTGCCCCGAGCCAACGCTTGCAGCTTCACGAGGCTCCTCAGCGCTCTAAACGCCCGTCTCGCCTATGTTCCATAACCGGTCAATTTCCAAGTTAATACCACCATATAGCAATAGGAACGAATAAAGCTGAGGCAGAATAATTCGAATTGAAGAAGAAGTTAAGAGTCAAACATACAAGATGGCCCCTGAAATAAGATTGGATCTTGATGGCCGCGTGCTTTTCTTCCGTGAAATGTTGCCGCCGCAACGGTATCGACCTTGATGAAATGGGTTCATCTAGTAGGATGGCTTGTTGGTCCAGCGAGCCGTCGCTGCCTCGATCTGCTATTAGTGCTTCTTCTATAGGACTGTGGTCGCTATCGCTATCACTACGGATGAGGATGCTCCTATGAGACGATCTGCGGAACTTCTTGCGGATTAGCTTGAACCACTTCTGCGATAATCCCATCTCTCTCCCTCTCCCTCTCTCTTCGCGTTCAACCTCGGATCTCTGTTTATGTTCTTCAAGTACAAATACCGGAAGGCAGGCAGAAAAAGAAACGGTGACAAGGAGGTTGGTGTTAGAGGGGCATGAATGATAGATGTGCGCACCACGTTTTGCTTTGGTGGGAAGTCTGAGAAGAGTTGAGACCGACAACGTGGCCGGATGATTTCTTATGTCATATGTTGTGTGACTTTGAAGCAATTGAACATCAAGAAAAGGTGTTCCAAATACTTTTTTTTTTTTATATATTTAAATCCGGGTCCCAGATTTCAAAGTTTCCTTCATTGTTTTCCTCACGATTTTGGTGTTTTTTTTTAAACCTGTGATTGTCGAAAGAGTACAGTAAACTACACTTCTTCGTTAAAATTTGGAAGAACTCATGCAGGGTCGCATAAATGAACTGGCACCAAGAAATGGTTACGACTCGAGATTCCTTCGTGTGTTTCCGGTTAAAATCATATGAGCTCGCGCATCATTTTAGCATGAAATGTTGTGATATTATTTAAGTTGAACTGTCACCGAAACCTTTTAGAAAGTTTGATTTCTAAGGAGGACATGCGGCACGAGGATACTTCTTTTTCTAGTGAACCTTTTGGGAAAATGGATGTGAGATCTGTCTTAGCTCAAAATTGGGACAGCAAGTGTACATGTGGTAAAAGATTACTTGCACCCACCAGCCTAGTGCCTCATGCCAGGTTAATCTCTGGCTTAATTACCTGAAATCTACCTTCTCATACAGAGAGTGAGAGAGAGAGGGAGAGAGAGAGAGATGATATTAACTCTGTAAAGGGCTATCTGTTGAAATCTAGCACACCAACCATATGAGTCTCTTATAATCCAAGAGTTATTCCTGTATTATGTGAACTCAAATGCATTGTTCATTGCACATGCTTATGAGCGTGCTTCGACATTGGAATGAGCGATATCTCTAGCACGTTGATGATGTGCGTCGTGCGTCGTGTCTTCTGCGGTCGATGAGATCTAAGCTGATGCAGAGCCTATTCTGCTTCTTCAATGGCGAAATCCAATCGCCCTTGCGCCTCATCCCTAAGAAGATGCGAGCGCATTCACAGGTTTGTGGGGAGCCCATTTTGTGTCCAAGCGGTGTAGCCACCGGCAATGTCTGTAATGGCGCTAAAACCCTGCAAAACACAAACGAGTTCCTGGTAAACTCGGAATATTTCGCCCAATGCGCGTACCGCAATACACTCCAAAATCGAAAGCATGATCTCTAGAGTGAGTGGGTGTCAATCTGTCATTCCAATTTTCACCCCAACATATGCGTCTTGCTCAGCAGCTACTTAAAATCAACTAATTTGCTGGCGCTAATCATCGATTCATCGAAGTATCTATCGATTGATCTGGCTAATTCTAGGAATTGCCGCACATTCATTCGTTGCTCATGTGACCCTAGTCATAACAATAGCAGAATTCGTTTAAACCATCACTCTTAAGCGCACTACAACATTTCGAGGGATAAGTTTTGCATACTGCAGCAAGTAGATCTTTCGCGGCCATCATCGATCGTTTCCCACTCTGGCATCCCTGTAGAAAGTCACACATTGAATCTCTCAAACAGGGTCCAGACAATGAAATAGCATAGCTCAAAAGAAAAAAAGAATCGCAATCCCGAGAGTCATCAGGAATAACTACAGTTACGATCAAGTCCACTGACGTACGATGATAATTTCGTCATCCTTTCTAAAATGCGTTGAGACTTCCTCGGTAAAGCTCGCGTTCTTTGTCATTCCTACAGGATTAAGCAGAAACCATGATAAACAGAGTTAGAAATCCTCAAATTCAGGAATACGAAGGTCCATGGTCAGTAATTCTACAGAAGCTACTGAAAAAAATCAAGTATTCCGTGTGATCAACTAGTAACAGCAGGTCGGGAAAGCGTGTCGAACACAAACGAAACGAACTCAGTTTCTTATAAGCAAATAAAATTGGAAACCTGATCCGACTCTGTACATGTAAGGGATGTTAATAGCTCCAGATGCATGACCGGCACTGAATTCTTCAGGAGTCCTACAGCACACAATGACAACCCCGGAATGATCTAAAAACCTTGTATGACTTAACATGTTTTTATCAAAAAGTACATACATTTTGTAGGTTTCTACGGCGATTGAAAGCTAATTATGACTAAAGGAGAATTTTAGTCATATGCGCACACCTGACATCTAAATAGTGGTGTCCAGCTTGAAGGAGCTCGTGCGCTTCCTGCACTGGCACCGAAGCCGGGATTCCAGCCGCTTCCAAGTCACTTCTCGAGGTTGCCTTGAGACTAAATCAACGAAATTCGACAAGATGATTAACAATATAACCAATTCACATGCGCACGGATAATCAATCAATCTTAATCTAAAAGGCTCACTTTAACGAATGCGAATTGATACGTTAACCGAATAAATAGATCAAGATGAATAGCAATTGCAATAATTTGCATCCTGACGCTTCACGGACGTGCGGACTGATAGAATTACAACAAACCCGAGAACCTGAAACTATTACGCCGGGCACAAGAATGAACAAACATCACATGGGAAATCTCAAGCTAGGTATAGGATCAGCTCAAGAGAGCAGGATGAAAACAGTTCAAACCTCAAAGTACCATAGAAAGTTCTAATGAGGAAAAATCTTTCTGTTCAGCTCATATTGCACATCCATAGTGGCGTACCTAGCGGTGTTTGAGCTCTGGGGATTGAAGCCATCCATCCGACTCTGCCGACTCGTGATCGGAACCGACGCCGAAGGACATCTGCAAGCAAAGCAAACCAAACTAGTGCAGCATACGCATATATACGCGGACGCGAAGAAAGACATTGTAAAGGGATTGATAGGACGAAAAGGAAGGTACCTCGTGGCCAGTTTTCCAAGGAAAACGAACGGAGGGAACGAGGTGGTGGCGGCAGCGAAACGAGAAGGGAGGGAAGGAGGAAATGAGGTCGCTTTCATCTTTGTGTTTCTTGGACTATGTTTCCAGCTTTATCCTTTCTTTGCATTGGCAAGGAGTGTAGAGAAGGTGGATATGTATATATGGTCTCTCTGTGTGTTGGGAGACCGAGTGAGCTATGGATAGACACGGTGACATGGGCGGCCAAATTTTCTTGTTCTTTTCTCACGGACAACAACGTATTAAGACCGAGCCATGTGAAGATATCCCCTCTTCTAACCGCTAAAGTTCAGGAAAATTACCAAAAAGTCTTGAACCGATTGTAATTCTGTCAATTCAGTCATAAACCTATTTCTTTTACCAATTGAATCATAAACCTTTTGTATTTGTACCAATTCAGTCCATCCGGTTAATTTTAACTGGAAATCGTTGACGTGGACACTTTTTTTTTTTAATTATAGAAATTCTCAAATTATTTTATTTTATTTTATTTCCTTTTATTTTCTTTTCCTTCCTTCTTTTCTTTTTTTTGATGGTGGTGAGGGTAGCCTCGCCATGACCTCATCGGCCGTTGACGAAGGCGGCCTCACCGGCGATTGGCGAGGCCATGGTCGTCTTCGCCTGTGATCGGCAAGGTTGCCCTCGCCCAGATCTAGGTGAGGTGGGTGTGCGCCTTGCCTAGATCTGGGGGAGGCTGGGCGAGGCGGTCGGTGAGCTCTGGGAAGCCTCGTTGGCCACAGTGGGAAACAAGAAAAGAAAAAAAGGAAGGCAAAGAAAAGAAAAGGAAAAAGAAAAGAAAAATAAAAAATTGGAAAAAGTATTACAAAACTAAAAAAAATTATTTATGCTAGTGCTGGCCGTTTCGCGTAGGATGACCGGCATCCACGTCAGCCATTTTCGGCCGGATGGACTGAATTGATATAAATGCAAAAGATTTAGGATTTAATTGGCAAAACAAAAATGTTTAGGATTGAATTGGTGCAATTGCAATAGGCTTAGAACTTTTTTGGTAATTTTCCCACTAAAGTTCAGCCACCCCTAAGGGTCAACTCGACTTTTATGTTCGATGCTTGTAACTCGACAAGAGCTTGGTCGAGTAGCGACATTTCTACTCGAGCTTGAGCCAAACGGGAAAATGAAGGTTCCCGAGTTCATCTCATCTCGATTCAAATGAAGAGCAGCTCAAGCTTAGTAAGCTAAGATGTCTTTCTTGCGTTTTCTAATATGTGGACGTATTGTGTAATAAGACTAGCAATCGAATATTTTCAAGGCTAAAAAGAAAAGAAGTTCCGTCAGGCCCGATTAGCTCGCAAGCCCATCGCACCAAGTGCCAGAGAGCTCGAGCTCGAGCTCGACTCAACAAGATATTCGAGTAACTCGAGTTCGAGCTTGATTCGAATCAGGTGGGGTCAATTGCGAGTAATTGTCGAGTCGAATATAAATAATATTTTAGCGTGTTAATAGAAAATGATCGACACGGCGGAGAACGGAATCATAAAATAATGAAGTGCCTTTTCTACACCTCGCCCGTGGATTACTCCAATTCAGGCAATGGATAAGTTTCAACCTTGAAAGTTGCCACCGCCACGGCTGTCTTGAGTCAGGGACTCAAGAGAGTCTGGGGTTATCACGTTTCGCTATGGATATGAAACCAGATATTGGTTCTGCATCATCGTATGGATTGCTGTCAATCCTGATGTATAACGCTAAATCCCGATTCCCTCCCCTTCATAAATTTCGCATAATCTAATCCCTGATCAGAGGTTAGTTGGTCTCGTTTTGCATGGGATCGGCGAGATTAGTCGCAAGAATATCAAGATCATCTAGAAAGAGGGACCATGAATTTATTTGTGTGTCCACAAGGACGATGCTTCTGCAATCGGAGCGTACAGCACATCCAATCCTGGGATTCGGCCATGTTCATTCCCCGGAAATGGCCTAAAGAGGGTGTTTATTATTGGCAGCTGAAATGACAATGCACGGGAAAGTTAATAGTTTCGGAAGGAAGAGAGAAGACGTGAACATCGCACGCGTCGGTCTCACGCACTGGCCCGGGCCAATTGGCTGAAGTTCATTGGCGTCACGAAACTCAGGCCCCCTGTGAACAGAGTGACGGCGGCTTCCTGGGCCACGGACTCAGTCGGGTGGAACATGTCCCAGAACAAGTATTTGCTGCGATTCGGGCACAGGTTGGGGCTTTCATTGGTGAAGCATAGCTTCTCTGCATTCAGTGTCCCACTTCCGCAGCATGCTTCTTCTATGTTGTGGATGCCTAATTGCACATAAGATTAAAGATGACATCAGAAGAAACTGGTCAATCAAAACACAAAAAGAGAGAGAAAGAATAGGAAGAATTGGTTAAAAATGGATAGTCATTATATGCTCACCATAGACTTTAGGAACGCCCATGAGGGTAGAGGTCATGGTATATGCATCTCCAAGCGAGTATGTCATGCCCTGGAGCTGTGTGCTCAGATTCTGCAGTAAACCTGAGACCATCGAATGGAAGGACTGAGCATAATCGTTCAGCTCCGTCACACAGCCTGACCCGCTCGCAGTCAAGTTCTGGAGCCGTGCAAACGGGCAGCACCCGATCGGGGACACTCACTATCCCGAATTTCCGAGCTCCCAAGTTGTGCAAAGCCTGGTGTTCCCATTCCGTGAACATGCAAAGCCGTCAGAGAGAAATTAAGACCACTTTGATATAAGCAGTTGAGCAAAACTAAATGACCATCTCCTTGATTATTCAGAACATTTTTCTATCTAAGTTTCAAGATTCGCAGGAGGTCGGTCTAGGCTTTTCTCAGACAAGGAGGAATTGTCCCCAACATTAACAGTGTCGAGTCGATATCTACCGTCAGTTGGGCAGTGTAGTTAGACTGAATGGCAGCCATCAGCTCTGGCTGGGACACGGTGGTCTCGTTGTAACGGTAGTGATCTAAGATGTCGTTGCTTCCAACGCTGATGAAGAAGAGCGACTTGGCAAAGAAATCAGCACTCAAATTTTGACGCAGTTGAAGTGAGATAAAGACCTGAACCATTGTAAATTGTTGCACTTGTTGCGCCATCGTCACCACGTTACCCTGTACGTTAGGAAGATCCATAGTTTAATTCTCTGACTACTCGAACAAGGATCTATCTAACTACAAGGTAGCGTTAATTGAAGCTCCCTGCTAACGCTCGACACGGGCTCGGCTCACTCGAGTGTGATGATTGAGTAACATGAAACTGTGATTTAGCTACTAAAGCTTGGCATTACTTGATAGACACTAATATTTTGAATAGCGGAGCACACATTACACGCGGCTTCGAGCACGCGGACTGCTTTATTTAGTCCAGTGCCAGCTATGAAACTTCAAGTTTGATCTTGCTTCTTCGGTGAAATGAATGTTGAACTTTTCAGACAAGTCGAGCTCTCTAGTAGTGAACCATGTGGCTCGACTTGGCTCGATTATGCTGCTTACGCGGGGAAGAAATTGAAGGGCATGGAAGAGCTTTAAAAAATGGAGTAAAAGAAGTGGACATGAATTTACATAGGTTTGGTTTCCTGTAGCATCGAGAATTCCAGCACCGGCTGAGGCAAAGTTAACACCATGAAATATCTTGCTAGGGAAGGTTGATGGGTCTTGGAGAAGAGCCATAAAAGGTGGTGGACTTTGCTCGTAACCCAACTGCTTCACTAGCAATACGAAATCACATTGATGAATTAGGGACGATTGCATGCTAAACTTCAAATGAAAAAGGATTTCTAGTTGAATCAATGGAACAACCAAATGAAACGGATTATGATGGAATTGAAAAATTATTGTTTACCTATTTCGTCGGCACTGTTATATCCATTACTGAATCTCCCTGTCGCTAGGGAGTTGGGGAAATCGTTCCCGTAATAAGGGAAGTCGGCTTTTGCCCCGGTAGGTATGTAATTGTTAGTCCCCACGTCAAACGTCGAGTCTCCGAATAAATAGACGGGAGGCAAGTCGTCCGCCAGAGCCGAGACGAGCATCATGCTGATAGCCCAAGAAAGAAACAAGTTCCTCTCATTGCGAGAAGACAGCAATGCGGAAGACAATTCAGCCATGTTTTTAGGAAGTCGACTCTTTTTGAGTGAGTTGACTCTTGAGAGATCAAGTGACGATGCGTTTTGTTCATTGAACCTAATACTCTGCATCATTATATAAGACCGGTTCGGCTAGGAAGTGAACAAGCAGAGAAAGACACAGAAAAAAAAATGCCGCTGTTATTCGGCGGAGAGCCCTAAATATAACACGCTAAGGAACAGAAAAGCCGATGTTTCGAATGAGATAGCATATACCCTTCCTTTGTAAAAACAACCGACATGTGAAATGCATCAGAAGATGCTCTTGACCGTCGTGATTTAGACAATCTTTCCCTTTCATGGTCTCCGCCGAAATCAGAAGACATTGGTTAATCGAAGCTGTAAGCTCAGGTTCTGTAACAAGGCCGAGATCGTCGAATGGAAGGAACGAGCATAGTCATTCAGCTCAAAGGAATCAGCACATTGACGATGCGAGTGGCATCTTCTGCCGTCCATGAGATCTAAGCTGATGCAGAGCTTGTGACATTCCGGGATTAACTCATTCAACGTATTGTCCACTTTGACCCATCCTATGCCGAGCCTCTCAAGGTTTTGTCCTTAGGAGTACAGGTGAGCACCTTCCCCCTTCCCGTGCTTCCACCTCAACACACTTAACTTTGGAGTTCCAAAACTAAGCATTGCCGTTACATCAAAAGGCTGCTCCGTGAATTTATTCCACTTTTCAAATATATATCTCAGTCATGCTCTCTCCTTGTTCGGTGTGCAATTTGGTTTATCCTTACCCCCTTCACCATCCTAGAAGCCTACCGGGATCCGCTCTTTGTCTAGGCCCTCTGCCCCAGTGACCACTCCCCGTCCTCGTCAAACTGGGTCATTACAAGCCTACTAGCTTTTGCATGGTTCATCTCCGAACCACACACTTATCGGAGGGGGTCTCACTTTAATACCATATTATGACATTCTTGAGGAAGGTGCCCACATGTTTATCAAAGGACAAAACCGTGAGGTTCGGTATGGAACGGGTCAAAGTGGACAATATCTCGAGTGAGTTAATCCAGGGATGTTACCGAGCCTATTTTGCTTCTTTTATGGCAAAGTCCGATCGTCATTCACACCTCATCTCTAAGAAGATGCGATCGCATTCACAGGTTTGTGAGGAGTCCATTTTCGGTCCAAGCGGCGTAGCCATCGGCTTCATTGGTAATGGCGCTAAAACCCTGCAAAAAAAAAGCACAAATGAGTTTGAGGTAAACTCGAGCATATTTCGCAGAATGCGCATACCACGACACTCTCCAAAATCGGAAGCACGAACTTGAGAGTCAGAGTGTGTCGATCTCTGTACCCAATTTTCACCCTTAATATGGTTATTGCTCAGCAGCTAATTGGAATCAACAAATTTTCCTGCGACTATCATCGATCCATTGAAGTCTCTATTGATTGATATGGCTAATGCTAAGAGTCGCCCACATTGAACACCAGTTCTTCCTTAAATCGCCGAACATTCATTCGTTTCTCATGTGACCCTTGTCACGGCAATAGCAGAATTCGCCTGAACCATCACTCTTAAGCGTACTAAAACATTTCGAGAGTGTAATATTAAGCGGTATTGACTAGTCAACTAGTAAGGAAGTTGAAAAGTCAAAAGAGAGAGAGAGAGAGAGAAAACCCCACCACCTCTGTTAACTGAAGCAGTTTTTGGAGTTAGGTCGTATATTGAAATTATGTGAATTTTGAATTGTGAAATTCAATTAAGGAGTTGTTGAGCAGTGTGTATCTATATGAAAATGATAGTTTAGGATATTGTGAAGCTGTGGGGTTTGATAGAAATCGATTCCGAATTTTGGTTTGATTGGAACGAATTTTTGAAATTTCGTGCTTAAGCTCCACGTTGCGGATAGTTTGAATATCTGCTTTGGATGAGAGTTTTGTTAGGGTGTATGAGTGGTTTTATTAGTGAGTAACCTTGCTTTAGCTAATTCGTAGTTGAGGTAGCCCCATCGATAGGAAAGCACAAGGTCCCAGCGGAGAGCTTTTATAATTTGAGCATATATTTTATTGGTAGTTTAGGCTTGGATCCATAAATAGCTATTGTTATATATAATCTTTTTTTTTGGTGTAATTAAGAGTTGTAACAGAGATGTGAGAGGTGTTAAGTATAGTGCAATTCTCTATTGGTTGTAACCTTAGTTTAAGGGTGAATCAGGACAAACCTTATACCTCGATTTCTCTTTCTCGCTTTTACTTTCTATTTTGTTGTGTTTGTGCGCGTAATCTTAACAGTAGCGTTTTGCTCAATCTTGACAAGATTGCGAGTTCGACAGTTCGAGAAACTTCTGTAGTTTGGTTTTAGGCATTTCAAGGTGAGTGGTGCTATCTCTTCTAAGAATTTAAAAACTCATATCTTGGAAGTGATAGAGATTTGGCATATTATGAGTTATTAAAAGCATGTTTGTTGCATTAAACTCTGGATCGGGCATTTACTACGTTTTATTAATTGTGAATGATTTGAGAAACGTTTAAACGAAATTGTAAAAGGTTATATATAATGTATACTACTTTGCAAATTTGGTTTATGAAATGAATTTTGAAATGACTTGAGAAATACATTACAAAATTATTTCTAGCGGTTGAGCTGAGTTGTGAAAGGTTATTTGTGTTGATTTGTGAAATGTATTTTGACTTATGAAATTGATTCTAGATTGGATTTCTAGTATTGGAGGATGATGGTTTGATGCTCAATATCACTATGGACTTGGTTAGGGATTTCTGGTTATGCATACTGGTTTAACGATATCCTTCTTGGTTGAGCCACTGGCTGATAATATGTGAAGGCCTTGCCAAGGAGGAATCTTGATCGCTTTGTCACCATGCGTTGTGTCGTGACCATGGTTTCATATTGAGCAATAAATTGGTTGATGGATTGGACTATTGACATGTGATTTGATATGAGATTGATTAATGGACTGGACCATTAATGAATTTGGGATAAGTGTGTTATGATATTATCTTATAAATATGCAAAGTAGATGCTCGATCTGTTTAGAAGGGCTTGTACTACTTACTTACTAGGTTGTGGTTGCTCATACCACTAGTCTTAAATGTTTTTCAAGTTCCTGGTTAGCAACAAATCGAACGAGAGCGTAGGAGTTATTACCATAGAGGAATTTTGGGTATGAGCTTAGTTAGTTGTACATTTCTGAGCTATATATGACTGAGATGAGTTTAGTTGTTAGTTAGAACTGTACATATTCTTTTGATGGATTATAGAAACTCTCATATAGAGAGAGATATTGATAATAAGATATTGGTTATATTTAAGGCTACATTGTCCTTCGATAGAAAGAGAGCTGTGTCATTCCCCTATTTTTGTTGGATTCGGGGTTTGACAGAGAGAGACGTTCTGCTTACTGCAGCTAGTAGATCTTTCGCAGCCATCATTGATTGTTTCCCTCTCGGGCATCCCTGTAAAACGTTACAAGTTCTCAAACAGGAAATAAAATGACATAGCAAACGTGATCCCGAGAGTCATCAGGAATGACTACAATTACAACCGAGTCCAGGGACATGCAATGATAATTTGGTCATCTTTTTTTAAATGATTCGAGGCTTTCTCCATAAAGCTGGCGTTCTTTGTCATCTCTATAGGATTAAGCAGAAATCATGACAAACAGAGTCAGAGATTTGGTACAAAAACATGAGAAAGAAAAGGCAAATTCAGTCATATCAATTCAACCTCAAACTAAGGAAATAGAAAGATCCATGATCAGTAATTCTGCAGAAACTACTGAAAAGATCTAGCAGTCTGCGCGATCAACTAATAATATCAGGTCGCCGAAAGCGTCTCAAACGCAAATGAAACGAACTCGGTTTCTTTTAAGCATATAAAATTGAAAACCTGATCCAACTCTGCACATTTAAGGATGTTAATAGCTCCGGATGCATGACCAGCACTGCATTCTTTGGAACTCCGACAGTACACAATCGCAGGCCTAGAATAAACTAAAAGCCGTTCGTGACATGTAACATAGTCTGCCAAACAGTGCAAAAGTTTTCTAGGTTTCTGCAGTAAATTAGAGCTGAATACGATTTAAGAAGATTGTAGACATACGCACAAACCTGACATCTAAATAGCAGTGTCCGGTTTGAAGGAGCTCATGCGCTACTCGCAACGTCACTGAAGCCGGAATTCCAGTTGCTTCCATGTCACTTCCTAAGGTTGCCTAGAGACTAAATCAACGAAATTCGACAAGATGAATTATAACGTAAGCAATTCACTTGCACATGCATAGTCAATCAATCTAAATCTAAAAGGCTCACTCTAAGGAATGCGGAATGATACATTAACCAAAAAAACAGCCCAAAAATAATTGCAATGATAATAAATTGCATTGCCGAGGCTTCACACTTGTGCAGACCAATAGAATGACGAAAGCCCGAGAACTGGAAACTAGTATGCCACACTCGCGAATGAGTAAACATCACATAGAAATTCTCAAGCAGGGATAAGATCAGCTCAGAGAACCAGATGAAACGTTCTAAACTTCAAATTACCATAAAAGTTCTAGTCAGTAATCTTTATCTTCAACTCATATTGCACATGCTCCAAGTGGTGTTTGAAATCTTGGATTCAAGTCATCCATCCTGACTCTGCCGATTTGTGATCGAAACGACGCTGAAGGACACAATGCTTGGTGAGTTTGTGAGAATGTTGAACGTGTCTGATGGAATTTGGTGTAATTGTGGGAAAATAACTTTCGGATAAACTAATTCACCACCGAGGCATAAAGAAAGGTTCCACCGACTTTAACTTTCACCACCAAAGAGTTGGATAAAGAAGTGAAGAAATCATTCACTTGAGACGAGTTGTCATAAATTATCCACTCAAAATTTGCATTCTTAAGAATACACCTCCTATTCATAGATATTTAGGAAACATTAAATTAGGAAACTTGCTCAGACTTGGGAACTTACTCAAATTAGGAAATCTACTTAAAACTAGTAAACCTTGGAAACTACCTAAATTGGAAAGTTACTTAAACTAATAAGCCTACTCAAACTTGAAAATATTGAATTAGGAATGTAAACCTACTTAAATTGAGAATGCACCTCATATATATAGACGAATTAAGAAAATTTTAATTAGGAAAACCCTCAAATTATAACTACTCAAACTTGGAAACCTACTCAAACTTAGAAAACCACCTACGTTAAATTAGAAAACCCGAACCAACTTAAATTGGGAAATCTAGTCATACTAGAAAACCTACTCAAATTTGGAAACCTACGAAAACTACTAAAGTTAGGAAACTTACTTAAATTAAGAAAGCTATTTAAGCTAGGCAAGGAACCTCCAGCTTTGATCTGGCTAAATCAGCCTTGTTTTTCAAGGTCTAGAAACGTCAACATGCACACCTTTCCCTCGTTGGACCCATTGGACCATGTATCTCCATTTGCTTGCATAAATATCTGCTAGGCTTGGATGATTGATAAGGTTTGAAGTGGGTTTGTGAGTTGATTATCGTCAACGGAACTTGATGCTTCTGCATCACATGTGCAACCAAAGCAAAATCAAAACTAGAACAATGTAAGCGTATATATCAAGATGTAAGGGAACCGGTAGGACGAGAAAATGAAGGACCTTCGGGACAGATTTTCCGGGAAAATCGACAGAGGGAACAAGGTGGTGGTAGTGAAACAAGAAGAACGAGAAAGAACAAATGAGGTCGCTTTCATGTTTGTGTCTCTTGGACAATGTTTCAAACTTTAACCTTTCTTTGGGTCTTTGTGGGGTTTGCATTGGCAAGGTGTGTAGCGAACGTGGATATGTATTCATGGGCTTTCTTATGTTGCCAGTGTGAATGAGTCAGTTCTACATAATTGGTCGTAATCTGATGATTTTACCCATTTTTGTGGTTATGGATAGACAAGGTGACATAGCGGCATCAGCAGCCGAAATTCAGCCATGCCTGAGGTTAACTCGCCTCATATATACGGTGCTCGAAGCTCGACTCAAGCTCGATTAAGTAATGACATTTCTGCTCGAGCATGAGCAGAATGGAAAAATTGAGGTCTTCCGGCTCATCTCAACTCAGTTCAAATGAAGAAGATCTCAAGCTTAATAAGCCCAGATATTCTCCTTGCATTTGTAGATATGTGGACATGCTATGTAATTTTAAGGAATAACTATTGAACATCCGAAGGGGACAAAAATAGAAGTTCGATCAAGCTTGATTAGCAAGCAAGCCAATCGCGCCGATTACTAGCCAGCTGGAGCTCGACTCAACAAGATACTGGAGTAATTCGAATCGTTCCACCAGTCAATTTTTTGTAATTGAGCCAAACTCAAACTATTTGTGAGTAGTTTGGCTCAATTTCATCTCAACCGTCTCGAGAGGAATAGCTTGCAGAAGTATAAATAGACGGGCAAATCCAGATATTTGATCAACTCCGCTGAATAAAAAGACTATATATGAAGGTAAAGAAAAGGATGGTTGAGTGGCTTATTTATTTATTTAGACTCCATTTACATCCCTAATGAGAAGTTTCTCGTTCTCGTTTTCATAGGAATGGGCGAGACTAGTCTTTAAAATATCAAGATCGTCTAGAAATCAACATTGAAGAGGGAAAATGAATTTATTTTGCAATCACAGTGTACACAGCTCATCCTATCCCGGGATCCGGCCAGGTTCATTCCCGGAAACGGGCTGAGGAGGGTGTTCATTATTAGCAGCCGAAATAACGATGCACGGAAAAGTTAATTGTTTCGGAACGGAGAGAGAACATGAGAGCATCATCGCATATGCCAACCTCACGCGCTGGCCTGGGCCAACTGGCTGAAGTTCATAGGCGCTACGAAAGTCAGTTCTCCGGTGAACAGAGTGATGGCGGCTAGGTGCGCCGCATGCTGGGTCGGGTGGAACAAGTCCCAGAACAAGTATTCACCACGCTTGGGGCACAGGTTGGGGCTGTACGCGACGTTGCATGGCTGCTCCGCATTCAATCTCCCATTTCCGCAGCATGCTGCTTCTATGTTACCTAATTGCACAAAATATTAAAGACGAAATCATAAGAAACTGGCTAATCAAAACGAAAAAACAAAGAAAGAAAGAAAGAATAAGAAGAATTGGTTAAAAATGGATAGTTATTATAGGCTCACCAGTGACATTATGATCGTTCATAAGGGTAGTGGTCACGTTATATGCATCTCCAAGCGAGTATATCATGCCTTGGAGCTGTGAGCTCAGACTTTTTAATAAATCCGAGACCATCGAATGGAAGGTCTGAGCATAATCGTTCAGCTCCGTCAAACAGCCCGACCTGTTTTCCTTCAAGTTCAGGAGCCGTGCGTACGGGCAGCACCCAATCGGAGGGACGCTCACGATCCCAAATTTCCGAGCTCCCAAGTTGTACAAAGCCTGGCATTCCGAGTCCGTAAATATGCGAAGTCGTCAACATTTGCAGTTGAACAAATTAAATGACTAGCTCCTGCTAAATATCTCAATAAATTGTTCTGAACATTTTTTTCTTGAAAACTCAGAGTTAACCTGTACGTAAATGTTACAGAATTTAAGTTTCAAGATTCGTGCAAGAGGTCGGTCTAGGCTTTCCTCAGACAAGGAGAATTTGTCTCCAACAGTAACAGTATTGAGTCGATATCTACCGTCAGTTGGTCTGTGTAGTTAGACTGAAGGGTGGCCATCAGCTCTAGCTGTGTCACGGTGGTCTCGTTGTAACGGTGGTGATCGAAAATGTCGTTGCTTCCGACGCTGATGAATAAGAGCGACTTGGCAAAGAACTCGGCACTTTTATTTTGACCCAGTAGCCAAGTGATATTGCCCTGAACAGTCTCAAATTGTTGCACTTGTTGCGTCATCGTTATCACGTCACCCTGTACGTTAGGAAGATCCAGAGTTTAATTCTCTGACTACTTGAACTGGGATTTATTTGAGCATGACAGAGCTTCCAATACGCAGACCGCTATATTTAGTCAAGCTCCAGCTATAAAACTTCGAGTTTGATCGAGTTCTTAGGGGGAAACGATCGAACTTTTCAGACAAGTCGAGCTCTCAATTAGTGAACAATGCGACTTGACGGGGCTAGATTATGCTCGTTAAATGGGGAAGAAATTAAATGGGCATGGAAGAGCTCAAAAAATTGGAGTAATAGAACTTAACACGACTTTCATAGGTTTGAAAACGCACCCAGGTTTGGTTTCCAGTTGTATCAAGAATACCAGCGCCGCCTGAGGCAAAGTTAACACCTTGAAGTAGATTGGCTTGGAAGGTTGAATTGTCTTGGAGAAGAGCCAGAAAAGGTGGTGGACTTTGCTTGTAACCCAACTGTTTCACTAGCAATATGAATTCACAATTATCAATTGTGGACCATTAAAGGTTTAAATTCAAATGAAAAAGGAGTCCTAGTTGAATTAATGGAACGACCACCGTAACAGACTACGACAGAATTAGGAAGACATAATTTACCTATGAAGTCGGCACTGTTGAATCCATTACTGAATCTCCCCGTCGATAGGGCGTGGGGGTAATCGATCCCGTTATAAGGGAAGTTGGCTTTTGCCCTGGAAGGTATGTAATTATTAGTCCCCACGTCAGCCGTCGAATCTCCAAATATAAAGACGGGTGGCGCGTCGCCCGCCAAAGCCGAGACGAGCATCATGCCGATAGCCCAAAAAAGAAGCAAGTTCCTATTATTGTGAGAAGACGGTGAAGACAGCAAAGACGAAGACATTTCAGCCATGTTTCTAGGAAAACTCTTGAGTGATTTAAGTGATGATATGTGTTGTTTCATGATACCCTGCATAATAATAGAAGAGGGTTTAGGAAGTGAACAAGCAGGTAAAGACCTATACACACACACACACATATATATTTACATATATGCACGTGCAACTATTATTCCGGCGGAGAACCCTAGTTTTTCACCGAATATAGCACATTGCACACTTAGGAACAAAAAATGAACTTTGGAAGGATGTAGCATATATGCCCTTTCTTTGGGTTTTACCGAGAGAAATGACAACTGGCCACAAAATATAATATGTTCTTTGACTTTCGTGGACGGAATTTTAAGGTTAGAATCTTAGTACTTATCATAAGACTGAAAATCTAATAATATGGATGAAGTTGATTTAAGGAAAATGGTTCTTTGTTGAATTTTAATAGGAAAGTGAACGGCTGAAAAGTAAAAGAATTGAAACTGAGAGCATCGACATTAAAGATTGCAAGAAACTTAAATGGTATGGGAGATTAAAAGGTACCGAAAATGTAAATTTGCAGGAAACTTAAAGGGACAAGTAAATTTACAAGAACAGTTTTTCTGTGATTGATTAAGCGAACTTTTGCAAAGATTACAATGTGGGTATTTGTATCCAACCATTATTAGTTATTTACAAACAGTTATGAAATTTGAATCTATGAATAACTTTCTAATTCTATTTATAGTTATTTATAAGAAATCATCCTTTCCGGGATTCTAGGCACGATTCATTATTATCTGAAAATTGGTTATCCTAAAGAAGTCACAATTTCTAAGATCAAAGGGATAACCAACTGGCAATCACGTTCTTTGATCGGTCTATCATCTTTGTCTTCCAACTTCAACACTTGGAAAAATTTGCAATAGCTAGATGTCGATGACCCTTGTCGACCAATGAAGGGCTCGTCGATAATTTCTATAATGTTTGCTATCGATGACTTTACTGACAAGTTATCGATTCCATTTGAGTTGTCAACTATTTTGTTTATTGATGACTTTTATTTTAATCAAACTATCATCTCATTAATTGAGCTTACTACTTGTCGATATTAACCAAAAGTTAATCAATTTTTTTGGTGTCAAACAGTAAGTTTTTAACATAAACAACAACTTTACATAAAAGCACAATTTCTAGGATATTCCATACAACTGTAAAAAATCATTCATCTTATTATTTTAAAATACGGTTTGAGCAAGAATGAGGGTGCTTGGGTAGAGAAACTGGCTCTTATAGATCCCTTGCGCCACGACATTATTAAAAACCCTAACCACATCCTCTGTTGTTTTCGTAACTTTTGCCAAGATGGCATCGCTAGATTCGTTACAGTAACTTGCAAGGTTGTCCCTCTTTCTTTCCTTTTTCTCCTTACTTTTTCATACAATTTTTGAGTTTTTATTTGTTTATTTATTTGCACAGAGATCAAATTTATTGTAACATCCTGATTTCTGGCTCACCAGTTTAAGGCGCAGAGAATAACATTCGGACATATTACTCTATAACATATGATGGACTTGAGCCATGAATTATAGTCCGATGAAGATTATTGGACTTTAAAGGATTAAGAGCCAAGTATTGGGTTGTGATATCCCGAATTTTGACTGTTTGGATTAATCAAAGGACGATTGTCGAAATT
>BCNH02000009.1:13148424-13159226 GCA_001662345.2 Metrosideros polymorpha var. glaberrima
CAGAGAATAACATTCGGACATATTA
This sequence comes from Metrosideros polymorpha var. glaberrima, assembly GCA_001662345.2. NCBI lineage: Eukaryota > Viridiplantae > Streptophyta > Magnoliopsida > Myrtales > Myrtaceae > Metrosideros > Metrosideros polymorpha. Next base: position 13,148,450 of record BCNH02000009.1, read on the forward strand.
CTCTATAACATATGATGGACTTGAGCCATGAATTATAGTCCGATGAAGATTATTGGACCTTAAAGGATTAAGAGCCAAGTATTGGGTTGTGATATCCCGAATTTTGACTGTTTGGATTAATCAAAGGACGATTGTCGAAATTCAATTGGAAACAGGGATGATCGGATTTTTAGTTATTTGTGCAAAAATAAAAGAAAGAAAAGAAAAGAAGAAAAAAGAGAAAGAAAAGAGAGAAAAGGAAAAGGGCGGGGAAAATAGAAGGCGAGGCCGTCGCTTACGAGTTTTGAACCGCGGACCTCCCCTGCCTCGTGCGCGTCTCATGCGCCTGCCACTCGGCTAAGGCACAGCTATTGGGATAACAACGCCAAAGGGTTTATTTAATGGAAATGGCGCGCGAGTAAGGGAGGAGGGGCAACCGAAGTCGCCGCCTCCAAGTTTCGAACCCAGGATTGGACCGTTTGTTTCATTCCCGAATACCACTCGGCCAAGGCGCGAGTGGTGAGATTAAAGTGCCAAAATTTATATTTAAAGGAATCGGCGCGCTAAGGACGTTGTCGTTTTAGGTCAACAGAGACGACTTCAAATTTCTACAGACAAACTCTAAATTTTTGCAGAAGGGACAGTAAGCCGAAAATTATGGAACGAAGAGACGTTTTGGGCTGGGCATGAACCGACGGGCCTACTTATTATGATTTTCGGATTTCAAGAGGGCCCATAATGGAAAATGACCGTTTTGCCCCCGAAGCCCATTTTTGGCCTATTTTAAGAACCTATTGGGTTTTTAGCCCATTGGGCCCGTCAAATTCAAATCCGAGCCCATGTGAATAGTGTCAAGCCCACTCGAATAGTGCAGGGCATGAATAGTGCTGAATGAATAGTGCCAAATTGGGAAAAGACCATTTTGCCCCCGATGGCTCATTTTGGCCCAAAATGAAGAACTCATTGGATTTTAAGCCCGTTGGGCCCGTAAAAATTCGAGCCAAGCCCACGTGAATAGTACAAGCCTACGTGAATAGTGCCGGCCCATTTGAATAGTGTCGAGGGTGGAAAAGACCATTTTGCCCTTCTAGAAGCTTAGACTTTTTGGACAAAAATTAATGGATGAAAGACAAGAATAATTAAGGGCTTGATGTGGTCTTCTCTCTCTCTTCTCTCTCTCCCTCTCTCTTGGCCGAATGCCCCCCCTTGCCTCTCCTTGTCCCTTTATTTCTTGTCTAATTATTTGGCTTGATCTTGTTCAATTATTTGGCTTGCAAGTTGTCTTAAATTCAAGAAGACAAGTTATATTATTGGAGGGCAATAATGCAAAGCTAGACAAACCAAGACAACTCTCTCTCCCTCTCATTTCCTCTCAAAATTCGGAGCTCTCTCTCTCCCCTCCATTTTCTCTACTTTTCCTTCTTGTTTTGGCTCCCAAATCTTGCCGCCGAAACCCCCAAGCCATACCACACCTTTGCCAAGCTCAAGCCGCGCTCTTGGGGCCGTTCGGGGCGCCGTTGCCACCGTACATCGCCGTGTAGCCGCGCTGTGCCGAATCGAGTCGAGCCGCCGTCGAGACCCATTTTCTGTCTATGCGCCGTAGCCGAGCCACCACCATCACCGTCTTCACGTCGTCGCCGCTGCCATCGCTGTAGTAGCCATCGCCGTAAATGGTGAGTTAACCTCCTAATCCTTGATTAGGCTACTAATTATACTTATGGTTAGTTAAGATGCAATTAGACTCTTAATTATGGTTAATTTGGCTAAACTATAGTTAGGTTAAGTTAATCTTGGTTAGGATAGTTAATCTTGGTTAGATTAAGTTAATCTTGGTTAGCATAGTTAACCTTGGTTAGATTAAGCTAATCTTGGTTAGGTTAATTAACCATGGTTGGGTTAATTAAACTAGATTGAGTTAATGGTTAGAATTTTATGCTGGACATGTTTATGATGAGATTGGCCGTAGAATTTACCTTCCATGTGCTTAAAAATATTTTTGTAGAAAATAATATATTTTTAATGCGTCATTGGTAATTGATGTGGCGATGTGCTCGAATGCTGAATTTTGTGTTATCGAATAATCAACTAGGCTTGAAAAGTGAGGCATGCAAAGTTTGGCATGAAAAGCACGTCAGTGTGATCACGTGCGAATTTTATCGTGGAAATGACATTAATTGATGTGTGAGCATGATCGTGGCATGAGTGCAGAAAATGTGGTATTTTCATGATAGTTTGATAAAACCTACCCTGAGGCATGTGTACGCGGGGTTAAAAATTACTACTCTGAGGCGTGTTTACGCGGGGTTAAGAATTATTACCCTGAGGCGTGTTTACGCGGGGTTAAGAATTGAGCCTGAGGCGTTTTACGCGGGCTACCCTGATGCGTGTTGACGCGAGGTATAGTTGAGCCTGACGAGACCAACTGTCGCACACCTAAGGCGTGAACCTTACGCGGGTTGTGGTGACGTCGCACACCTGAGGCGTGAACTTTACGCGGGTGGTGACGATAAGTGATGGCATGAGCATGGATTATAGTGGCATTATGAAATTAGTGTACCTGTGTACTCGTGTGATCACAAAAGTGTACTGACCCTCAATGGTGATAGGGGATGATGCCCGGATGATTTGTGACCCGGATGCTTGAGAACGGTGACAATAATTGGAACATGTTAGGATGCATTGTGTACAAGAAATGAGATTATATTTGATAACATGCCTTGGCTGATGCATTGTTTTAAAATACTATTATAACTGATAACATGCAGGGCGTGTGCATGTACTAAAGCGAGATAAGAATGCCCGTGATTTGTTGATGGTTTGGTGTGAAGTTGAGTCTCGAGCCTGTGATAGGTTGCATAGAACGAGAGTTGCTCGCTATTGATCTGCCATCGACATTAAGTTGCATGTTTAGGGTTCACCCTAGGTGACTTGGCATCCTACGCGACGCATAGGTGGTTAACTTACTGAGATTTTATCTCACTCGTTGTTGTTAACCGTTTTTAAGGACCTTAAGCTGGAAAGTCGTCGGGTGCAGTTAAAGGTGCCTTTGCGTAGAAGAGATAGGTTAACCTGAACCTCGATGTGAGGGCTTGTAATTATACACTTCCCAGGGTTAACCAGTTTATTAATAAAATGTGTTTTGGTTTGGCTGTTTTCCTGCTATCCCTGCTGTCGGGTGTTTGTTTTCGCTTCCGCATGCGTAAATCAAAAAAAAAAATGAATGGGTCGACGACGCGTCCTGGAACATCACATTTCTAATGATCCAAGAGAAGAGAAACATCGAGATGGTCGCACGCTCGAGGGTCGGGGCGTGACATTTATCTTGGAGTTACAATTAGCAGTAGGCTTCCAGATATAGCTGTCTTCAACATATAACTTTTTTTCTAATTGGATTTGTCAATTTATCAGGGCTCTTCGTCATTCCTTTGTTGATATAGTAATATGAATTCGTGATTTCTATTTACATGACATAGGGTAATAGCTTAGCATTTGTGAAGGTATAGAGATGATTAATGTAAGTTATACAATCACGTGCAGATATTTATATATAGTCTTGGGATATTGGATGTATATTCACATTTGTGCGTATGATCAACATATTCTTTCTCAATTTCTTTTGTCATTTATGTTCGATGCGATAGTCTGAGGGTATGTTTAATTTAATTATATATTAATCAAGACATTATATTGTCCTATTAGCCTTTCAACAGTCGGGGACCTAGATGAAAATTAAGTTGAGATAATTCTAATTAATGCATCATATTTTCTTTTTCGGTCCATGCGTGTTTTATTTATTTATTTAAAATCTCTCACATCTTTTATAACGTAATCTTGTTGAAAAAAGAGATTTATGAATCGCTCATAAAAGTATAATGCTATGTTCTCTGATCATTAGTATACATAATCAACCTTAATATATATTCACAGGATTTTATACAGTAATCACCCCTCTCTATTCTTTCACGAATTATAGACTTACAAGAATTAATATTTACTTAAGTTGACCACTGATTGGTCTACTTTGTGCTTCACATGCTCGCCTCCTATCAACGTGGGACTCACACGAGCTCTTGATCAGAGGTTTTCCCATTGTCGCTTTCATGGGAACCGGCGAGATTAGTAGCTAAAATATCAAGATCGTCTAGAAAATCAACATTGAAGAAGGAAAGTGAATTTATTTGTGTTTCCACAAGAACAAGGCCTTTTGCAAATCGCACCCTACAGCTCATCCGGTCCCAGGCGAGGTTCATTCCCGGAAACGGGCTAAAGAGAGTGTTCATTATTAGGCAGCCGAAACAACAATCCACGGAAAAGTTAAACGTCTCGGAAGGAAGAGAGAAGCTGAGAGCATCGCGTACGTCAATCTCCTGCGCTGGCTTGGGCCAACTGGCTGAAGTTTTTCGGCGCTACGAATCTCGAATCCCCGGTGAACAGAGTGACGGCGGCTTTATGGGCCACGTACTGGGTCGGGTGGAACATGTCCCAGAACAAGTATTCATCGTGGTGCGGGCACAGGTTGGGGTTGTCCGTGATGTTGCATGGCTTCTCTGCATTCAGCATCCCACTTCCGCAGCATGCTTCTTCTATGTTTTTGATGCCTAATTGCAAATAAGATTAAAGATGACATCAGAAGAAACTGGTCAATCAAAACACAAAAAGAGAGAGAGAAAGAATAAGAAGAATTGGTAAAAAAATGGATAGTCATTATATGCTCACCAACGACATTAGGATCGTCCATAAGGGTGCAGGTCATGGTAAATGCATCTCCAAGCGAGTATTCCATGCCTTGGAGCTGTGAGCTCAGATTTTGTAATAAACCCGAGACCATCGAATGGAAGGACTGAGCATAATCGTTCAGCTCCGTCAAACAGCCCGGCCCGCTGTCCGTCAAGTTCTGGAGCAGCGCGTACGGGCAGCACCCGATTGGAGGTACGCTCACAATCCCGAACTTCCGAGCTCCCAAGTTGTACAAAGCCTGGCATTCCAATTCCATGAATATGTAAAGTCGTCCAGAAATATTAGAACCACGTTAACATATGCAGTTGAACCAAATTGAACGACTAGCTATTGCTTATTCTCAACATTTGTTTGCCAGGCAACTCGAAGTTATGCTATATGCGAATATTCTGAAATTTAAGTTTCAAGATTTGCTGGAGGTCGGTCTAGGCTTTTCTCACACAAGGAGACATTGTCTCCAACAGTCACAGTATCGAGTCGATATCTACCGTCAGTTGGGCTGTGTAGTTAGACTGAATCGCAGCCATGAGCTCTGGCTGGGACACGCTGGTCTCGTTGTGGATGTGGTGATCAAAGATGTCATTGCTTCCGACGCTGATGAAGAAGAGCGAGCTGGCAAAGAACTCGGCACTTTTATTTTGACCCAGTAGCCATGTGATATTGCCCTGAACCGTCGCAAATTGTTGCACTTGTTGCGCCATCGGTATCACGTCACCCTGCACATTAGCAAGATCCAGAGTTTAGTTCTCTGAATACTTGAAATAGGATTTATCTAAGTATGCGGTCGCGTTAATTAAAGCTCCTTGTTAATGCTTGACTCGGGCTCAGCTCACTCGTGCTCTCAAAGTAGCTACTCAAGCTCGGCTTTAATTGATCAAAACTAATATTTTGAATTGTGGAGCACATGATACACGCAGCTACGAGTGCGCGGACCGCTTTATTTAGTCAAGCTCCAGCTAAAGAAGTTCAAGTTTGATCGAGTTTTTAGGGGGAAAGGATTGAACTTTTCAGACAACTTGAGCTCTCCATTAGTGAAGTATGCGACTTTACTCGGCTCGATTGTGCTCTTTACATTGGGGAAGAAATTAAAAGGCCATGGAAGAGTTCAAAAAATGGAGGAAAAGAATTTAATTTGACTTTGCATAGGTTTGAAAACGCACCCAGGTTTGATTTCCAGTTCCATCAAGAATTCCAGCGCCGCCTGAGGCAAAGTTAACACCTTGAAGTAGATTGGCTTGGAAGGTTGAATTGTCTTGGAGAAGAGCCAGAAAAGGTGGTGGACTTTGCTTGTAACCCAACTGCTTCACTATCAATATGAATTCACAATTATCAACTATGGACCATCAAAGGGTTAAATTCTAATGAAAAAGAATTTCTAGTAATTAATGGAACAGCCAAATGAAATTGATTATGATGGAATTAGGAAGACTTAATTTACCTATATAGTCGGCACTGTTATATCCATTACTGAATCTCCCCGTAGATTGGGCGTGAGGGAAATCGATCCCGTAATAGTAGTAGTTGGCTCTTGCCCTGGAAGGTATGTAATTGTTAGTCCCCACGTCAAATGTTGAATCCCCAAACATAAAGACGGGAGGCACGTTGTTTGCCAAAGCCGAGATGAGCATCATGCCGACAGCACAAAGGAGAAGCGAGTTCCTAGTATTGTGAGAAGACAGTGAAGACATCAGTGGGGAAGACGCTTCAGCCATGTTTCTAGGAGGGCAGCTCTTGAGAGATCGAGTGATGATGGGTTTTGTTTCATGGTACCCTGCAGCATTATATAAGTGGGGTTAGGAAGTGAACAAGCAATTAAAGTTCCAATCCCAACCTTGCTGGTAACTACTCAAAAGACAACAAAAAGAAAAAAAATTATGAAACTGTTAATTCGGCGGAGAGCCCTAGTTTCATACCGAACATAACACACTTAGGAACAAAAAATGATCTCTCCGAGGATAGAGCATATGCCCTTTCCTAGAAAAATGAACCGACATGCAAAAATTCATTGGAAGATAGATGCACCAAAACCTAATCGCTCGCCATATCATTGACCTTCTCAGGATCAGATAACTTCTCCTTTTCATGGTCTCGTAGCTTTCTAGGGTATGTGATTTTGTCTGTGGTTCCTTCATTTTGGTTTTTACGGAGAGAGATGAAAACTGGCCACAAAGTATAATAATATCTTGTAAACAACTAAGTGAAAATGACAGATTAAAATATTGTAACCCACGGAGATTAGTCACGTTTCAGGCACACTTATTGTAAATTCCAAGCTCCAAAGATGCTGTTTAACTTTCGTGGTTGGAATTATAAGGACAGAATCTTAGTACCTTCATAGGATTTATTTTTTGGTCAAAACCTTCGTAGGATTTAAATTTGTATATTTTCGTGAAAAATTCCAAGAGCAAAAAGACCATGCGTTTTCCTTTTCCTTGAAGAGACTTTGGTGGCATACCAACTAGGGTTTCTTGCCATGGGATTTTTCCATCCGCTTTTATCAATTCTCATACAATAATTCATATTTGTCCCATGGTTGCTTGCAAACCCTAGATTTGCTCTTGCCATGGGTACAATCAATGTGAATTTGGTTAGTTCTCGGACTTGAAATTAGTGTTGTGTAGAAACTTGATGGGCGCGGACATTGCTTTAGCTTCCTAGGAGAAATTCGAGGATGATTGGTTTCTTTCTTTCTTTTAGTCGAATGATAAAACTGTTTAATATGAACTCGATTCACATGAGGTAGAATAATGATTAGCCTTTAAGAAGTCATGGAGATTATTACTGTAAGTCATGTTTGATGAGATAGTTTGACAGCGTGTTTAATTTAATTACGTGTAAATCAAGACATTATATTGTGTAATTAGCCATTCGACAATCGGAGCTAAGATGAAAATTAAGTTGACATAATTTGCGTTCGTGTATTGTAGTTTCATTTTCAGTCCATGCATCATCTTTTTCATCTCTCTGCATCTTTTATAACGTAATTTAGTTGAGAAATTTTTAGTTTGTTATTTTTGGAGTACTTTAAAACTCGGCCAAAAAAAAAAACAACGAGACAAAAAGATTATTTTGATTTCATAGGAAGTACCAAAACTGATTTATAACTTACGTCCTCATGCCAATTTCCAAACTCAATTGACTTCAGCATTTTATTAGTCCATATTGCTAGGCTTGCTCTCTTCCCATCGACGTGGGACTCGCACAAACTCTTTATCAGAGGTTTCTCATTGTCATTTTCATGCGAATCAACGAGATTAGTCGCAAGAATATCAAGATCGTCTAGACATCGACACTGAAGAAAGAACAAACTATGATGAATAGAAATGGAAATTTATTGGTGTGCCCACAAGGACAATGCTTTTGCAACAGCAATTATAGCTCAATCGATCCCGGGATACGGCGAGGTTCATTCCCGGAAACAGGCTAGAGAGGCTGCTTATTATTGGCAGCCGAAATAAGGATCTATGGAAAACATAAAGTAAATCGTTTTGGAATGAAGAGAGGAGATGAGAGCATCACATATGTCGATCTCATGCGCTGGCCTGGGCCAACTGGCTGAACTTCATCGGCGCCACGAAAGTCAGGTCCCCGGTGAACAGAGTGATGGCAGCTAGGCGGGCCGTGTACTGAGTCGGGTGGTACAAGTCCCAGAAGAAGTATTTATGACGATTTGGGCACAGGTTGGGGCTGTCCGCGATTTAGCATGGCTTCTCTGCATTCAAAGGCCCACTTCTGCAGCATGCTTCTTCTATGTTCTCGATGCCTAATTGCAACATAAGATCAAAGGTGAACTCAGAACAAATTGGTCAATCAAAAGACAAACGAAAGAAAGACTAAGAAGAATAGTGTATAAAAATAGATGTTAATTATATGCTCACCAAAGGTCAAAGGTTCCTCCATAACGGTAGGTCATGTTATATGCATCTCCAAGCGAGTATATCATGCCTTGGAGCTGTGAGCTCAGATTTTGTAATAAACCCGAGACCATCGAATGGAAGGACTGAGCATAATCGTTCAGCTCCGTCAAACAGTCCGACCTGCTCACCATCAAGTTCTGGAGCCGCGCATAGGGGCAGCACTCGATCGGAGGGACGCTCACGATCCCGAATTTCCGAGCTCCCAAGTTGTACGAAGCCTGGGATTCCCATTAAGTCAATATGCAAAGTCATTAGCATATGCAGCTGAACAAATCAAATGACTAGCTCCTGCTTAATAACTCACTAAAATTGAGAACATTTTATCCAGGCAGCTCAGAGTTATTCAAAATGTGAATGTTACGAAATTTAAAAAGTTTCAAGATTCGTCGGAGGTCGGTCTAGGCTTTTCACAGACAAGGAGAATTTTCGTCCCAACAGTAATGGTATGGAGTCGATATCTACCGTTAGTTGGGCTGTGTAGTTAGACTGAATGGTGGCCATTAGCTCTGGCTGGGACACGGTGGTCTCGTTGAAACTGTAGTGATCAAAGATGTCGTTGCTTCCGATGCTGATGACAGAAAGCGTTTTGGCGATGAACTCGGCGCTTCTATTTGACCCAGGAGCTGTGTGATATTACCTTGAACCGTTGCAAACTGTTGCACTTGTTGCGCCATCGTTATCACATCACCCTGTACATTAGGAAGATCCATTATTGATTCAGATTACTTGAACAAGGATTTATCTGAGTAAGAGGTGGCATTAATTAAAGCTTCCTGTTAATGCTTGACTCGGGCTCTGCTCGCTTGAATATGTGATTTAGCTACTCAAGCTCGGCTTCAATTGATCGAAACTAATATTTTGAATAGTGGAGCACACGATACACGCGGCTGCGAGTACGCGGACCGCTTTATTTAGTCAAGCTTCAGCTATAAAACTTCAAGTTTGATCGACTAGGCTGGATCTTGCTCCTTACTTAATGAAGAAATTTAATGGCATGGAGGAGCAAAAAAAAAAAAAAAATGGAGTAGAAGAATATAACATGACATTACATAGGTTTGAAATCCAGTTGCATCAAGAATTCCAGCGCTGGCCGAGGCAAAGTTAACACCTTGAAGTAGATTGCTTTGGAAGGTTGATGGGTCTTGGAGGAGAGCCAGAAAAGGTGGTGGACTTCGCTTGTTACCCAACTGCTTCGCTGGTAATAGGAATTCACATTTATCAATTGCGAACCATTGCATGGTAAAATTCAAATGAGAAAGGAGTTCTAGTTGCAAATGAGGAACAAGGAAGTTATCATTTACCTATTTCATCAGCGCCGTTATATCCATTGCTGAATCTTCCCATTGGTTAGGAGTAGGGGAAATCGATCCCGTTATAAGGGAAGTTAGCTCTTGCCCTGGAAGCTATGTAATTGTTAGTCCCAACGTCGACCGTCGAATCTCCAAATATAAAGAAAATATAAAGACGGGAGGGTCCGGCAGAGCCGAGACGAGCATCATGCCGGCAGCCCAAATGAGAAACAAGGTCCTGCCAATGTGGGAAGACAGTGAAGGCAACAGCGAGGAAGACATTTCGGCCATGTCTTTAGGAGGTTAAAACTCTTTGGAGTTTCTCGACTCTCGAGAGATTAAGTGATGATGTGTTTTGCTCATGAAAACTTTATACCCTGCATCGTTATATAAGACGGGTTAGGAAGTGAAGAAGCAGGAATTTCGGCGGAGAGCCCTAGTTCTTGACCCAACATATAACACACACTTGGGAACAAAGAATGATCTTTCCAAGGTTCTGGCATATGCCCCGTCTTAATAAAATCAACCAACCAGTAAAATGCATTGGCAGATAGTAGATACATCCAGATCGAATACCTCATCAGTTGACCTTCTTGGTCAAATAATCTTTCCTTTTCATGGTCTCGTAGTTTTCTATGAATATGTTTTTGAGTTTGTGGTTTCTTCATTTTGGTTTCTGCTGAGAGAGATGACAACTGGCTACAATACTTAAAATACTTTGCGAACGACCAAATGAAAACGGGAGAAATACCAAGAAAGTCCTAAACATATTACGTTGGTACTAATTCAGTCATAAACCTATTCAAATTAGTATCAATTCANNNTAGGCCGAAAACCACTGATGTGGATGTTGCC
>BCNH02000009.1:13159488-13170495 GCA_001662345.2 Metrosideros polymorpha var. glaberrima
TTTGCCCTCATGGCCTAGTGAGGTTCGCCCTTGCTGCCTTTGGCGAGGGCTGCCCTCACCGGCTCTAGCGAGGGATGGACCCTCATGGCCTAGGCGAGGGCCACCCTCGCCAAATATGGTGAGGGTTCGACCCTCGCGGCCTAGGCGAGGGCATCCCTTGGCAGATTCGGCGAGGGAGACCCTCGCCCAGGTCAGCGATTGCCGGCTGTGTCACATAGGACAATTGATGTCCACGTCAGCAGTTTTTGGTATAAATTGGCTGGATGAACTGAATTGGTACTAATGTGAAAATATCTAGGATTAAATTGTTTTAATTGAAAGGTTTGTGACTCAATTGATACCAATGCAACAAGTTTAGGACTTTTATTTGGTAATTTTCCCCAATGAAAACTATATAAATCAAATATTATTAAACCACAAAGATTAGGCGCCTATTAATTATGTTAGGCACACTTAGTGTAAAGTACATGCTCTATGTTCTTCAAGTTTCGTGGATGAATTATAAGGACAGAACCTAGTAACTTCATGGGATTTATATATATTTATAGAATATATATGTATATATAAATTAACCTCTATGAAGTCATAGAGATTATTGATGTTGGTCATACTATCACATGTAGATATTTATATAGTCTGGGTATGTAGGACGTATATTCGCATTGAGCGTTTGATCATATAAATTATATATTTGATGAGATAGTTTTATAGCTTGTTTAATTAAATTATTTGTAAACCAAGACATTATACTGTATAATTAGCCATACAACAGTTGGGGACTAAGATGAAAATTAAGTTGAGATAATTTTAGTTCATGTATCATATCTTATTGATCAGTCCATGCACCGTTTTTTTGTCTCTCACATCTTTTATAACCTAATTTAGTTGAGAGAATATTATTTTTTTAGTACTTTAAAAATCGGCAAAAATAGAACGAGACAAAAGATTAGCGAGGGGTTTAGAACTTTAGCCTTTTATTAATCCATATTGCTTCACTTGCCTAATTATTCCAAGCCGATGTGGAACTAACAAAGCTCTTGATTCAGTTCTGTTCGTTCTTAGTAGTTCGTACTCGGTACAAGTTTCCTCTGTGCTTTTCGTTAGACTCCAACATCACTAATCGGAACTTTCCCGTCGTCGTTATTTCTCATGGGAATCGACAACATTAGACGTTGAAAAGCAAGATCATCTGGAAATTGACATTGATAATGATGGCGACGACACTGATGAAGAAGAAGAGGCGGAAAAAAAACAAAGCTGATGCCGAAATATACGAGAACAAGTTTATTTCTGGTGCTGCGATTTGGCAACTCTTATCCTGGAAATGCCCTAAAAAGGGTGTTCATTATTGGCAACCGAAAGCTGTGGAAATGAAGAGAAAAGACGAGAGAGAGCACGGCATCAGTCGATCTCACGTACTGGCACGAGCCAGCTGACCGAAGTTGATTGGTGCGACGAAACTCGAGTCTCCATCGAACAGAGCAAAGGCGGCTAGCTCGGATGCAAACTCAGTTGGGTGGAACATGTCCCAGAACAAGTATTCCTTGCGGTTCGGGCACAGGTTCGGGCCGTATTTGATGAAGCAAGGCTTCTCTCCGTTCAGCCGCCCTTTACCGCAGCAGGCTTCTTCAATGTTCTTGAAAACTGAAACGACACGATTGGATAATCAAAGAGGAAAAATCAGAAGAAACTGTTCATTGTTACAAGCCCAAGTACGTGCGTATCACAGAAAAGTCAGATTTCATATGAACCACATTGTGAACTGACATATCTAAATGACTTGGTCGTAATTTTAATCCCTATGTAGCTCACCAGAAGGGTTCTTCATTGTGCTAGAGGTCATGTTATATGCATCTCCGAGTGAGTATATCATCCCTTGGAGCTGTGAGCTCAGACTTGGCAATAGGGCCGAGACCATCGAATAGAAGGCCTGAGCATAATCATTCAGCTCTGTCAAGCAACCCGACCCACTCTCCGTCGAGTTTCGACCCGCATGGAAGGGCAGCACCCAAGCGGAGGGATGCTGATGACTCCGAATTTCCGAGCTCCCAAGTTGTATAAATTCTGGCGTTAAATTGTCGAGAAATATGAAAAAACGCATAGTTAGCATATGCATCTGCTTAATATTTCACCCACATTATTTCAACATCATACAGCAAATCTATCTTTAGCCAGAGCTTGTGTGGTTTGCACCCTCGTGCCTGCATAAGCTCGACGGCAGAAAAATCAATTAGAAAGGACCGGTACACATTAATTCGATATCTACCGTCAATTGCACAGTGAAGTTAGACTGAATGGCTGCCATCAACTGTCGCTGGGGCACAGTGGTCCGGTTGTAAAGGTGGTGGTCAAAGATGTCGTTGCTTCCGACACTGATGAAGAAGAGTGATTTGGCGATGAACTTGGCACTTTTATCTTTACCCAGCAGCTGTGTGATATTGCCTTGAACCGTCGCAAATTGTTGCACTTGCTGTGTCATTGCTATCACGTCTCGCTGTACATAGGAAGATCATAGTATTTCCCCCATGTCTCATGGTTAATAATCAAGAACACAGAAAAGTTGTGCAGAATGTAGAGGTAGAGTAAGGTGAGTACTCCTTACAAATCTTTCTATTCCAGTTCGATCAAGAATTCCAGCTCCGCCAGAGGCAAAGTTAGCACCTTGAAGTAGACTACTTGGGAAGGTCGATAGGTCTTTGAGAAGAGCTAGAAAAGGCGGTGGACTTTACTTGTAACCCAATAGCCTCACTAGTAATAAGAAATTGAGAAAATTACGATGGTTAATTATATGGTTTTTGAGATTCTTCGAGCAACCGATAAATCCTTACTGGATGTGGTGTGAGACACAATGGATTGCGATTGAATAACATTATTACCTAATTGGTCGGCATTATTATACCCATTACTGAACCTCCCCGTTGGTGTAGAGTGAGAGAAATCGATCCCATTATAACGGAAATTTGCTTTTGCCGTGGAAGGTATGTAATCATTAGTCCCCACATCGAACGTCGAATCTCCGAATATAAAGACAGTCGGCATGTCGTCCGCCCCAGCCAAGACCATCAGCGCCCCGATGATCGAGAAGAGAAGAAAGTACCTATTGCGAGAAGATGGTGAAGGAGAGGACATTGCAGCCATCTATTTCCAAGGAGGTTGATCGTCTTGAGTTTCTTAGACTCTCGAGAGATCAAAGGGTAGGTTTTGCTCGTGAATCTGCATTGGATCTTAATATAGGAAAGGGATTTAGGAAGTGTACAAGCAGCCAGAGTTCAAATACGACTTTCTAATTTGACAAATATATCGGAGAGCCCTAGATTGTAACCAACATGTAAATGCATGGAAGATAGCCCCATGCCAAGGAGAAACTTTTCACATACGCTTTGTAGGTAAAATGTAGGGATAATTATCAAAAAAGTCATAAACCTATTACAATTATGCCAATTTAGTTCTAAAATTTTTTTTTTTGCCAATTGAGTCCTAAACTTTTTGCAATTGTGTCAATTTAGTCCATTTGGCCGACCGGCGTTGATGTAGACAATTGTTAATAATAATTTTTGAATTTTTATTTATTATTTTCTTTTTTTTCTCTTTCTTTATTTTTCATTCCTCCCTCCTTCTACCTCCAACTGGTCACCAGTGAGGTCAAGCAAAGCTCACCCCCACTTGCCACTGGCGAGGTCGAGCGAAGCTCACCCCCACCAGTCACTGGCGAGCCTCTCCTACCACTAGCAAGCTTCAACCTTGCTGTCGTTGGCCAAGGCGAGGGCGAGGGCGAGGTTGGGGGAGACCGGCGAAGGTGAGGGCGAGGTTGACGCCACTTACAGACGTCGATTTCGCTAGCAAATCCCAAGGTTCCCACTTGCATACGGTGATTTCATCAGAGGCGAGGGCGAGATCGAATTTCAGAGAGCTCCCACTTGCAGATGTTGATTTTGCCAACCTTGCCTTTGCATTCACTAGCTTCGCCCTCACCCTTGCCTTTGCCCAACCATGGCGAGGTGCAGCCTCGCCAAGGGCGGACAAGGCTCGCCCTCACTAGTGGTCGGCGGGGGTGAGCTTTGCCCGGCCTCGCCAGCCTCGCCAGCCTCGTCTCTAGCTAGCGACCGGTTGGAGGGAGAAGGAAGGAGGATAGAAAAAAAAAATAGAATGAGAAAAAAACTATTTAAAATTTTGAAAAAATTGTAAAATATTAATAATAATTATCCACGTCAACGCTGGCGACGCCGCGTCAACACTACCGAATTGGAACAATTACAAATGGTTGTGGACTCAATTGGTAAAAAAAAAAAAGGAATGAATTAGCACAATTGCAATAGATTAAGGACTTTTTTTTGGTAATTTTAACTAAAATGTAACCTTGTCTTTTCTAGGACCAGCTAATTTCTATATGCAACGTGGACTGAGAAATCAAGTATAATTGGGTGCTAACGTATATAAATAGTCGGTGCTACATATTATACATGCTTCACTTTCTTATTTCTACGTAATACTTAATACATAGTCGCGAATTTCATCGTATTATGGTTTAACCAAGAGTTGACAACTGGCCATGAAATTTAATGCACTTTGTGATACGACTAATTAATGAAATCTATGGATCGAAGGTCAACCATGGAGATTAGTCGCGTATTTTAAGTTGAGCACAACTGTTGGCTCTAACCAAACCCGATATGTTTTAATTATCGTGGAACATGATAAGGACCGATTTTTTTAGAAAATTCATCGGATTTGAGTATATGAGAACGTGGAAAAATCCAAAAGGAAAAGACCATGCATCTTTTCTTAAAAGAGATTTTGGTGGCAAACTTAATTCCCATTTTGAACGCTGTGGCTTAGAAGGAAAACGTGGGAGGAAGTGCGGCTAATACTAATTTTTTTTTTGGTCGGAAGCGGCTAATAGTAATTGATCATGAGGTAATCTTTCTCTTACGCATCTGTGTAATATCCTTTATTCCAAAACTGCGTTTTTGTAATCTTGATGTCATCAAGATGTTAATTAAAGATAGGTGCGTAATCGTTCAGCTCTGTCAAGCAACCCAACCTGCTCTCCGGCGAGTTCTCGACCCGCGCGCGGAAGGGCAGCACCCGAGCAGAGGGACGCTGATGACTCCGAATTTCCGAGCTCCCAAGTTGTATAAATTCTGGATTTAGGTTGTTGAGAAATATGAAAAACAAAGAGGCATGGTTAGCATATGCACCTGGTAAATGATTCGCTCCTGATTAATATTTCGCCGATATTATTTCAACATCATATGGCAAACCTATCTTTAGTCAGATCTGGAAAAATTATCAAAAAATTCCTAAATCTATTGCAATTGTGCCAATTCAGTCCTAAACATTTTTATTGGCCAATGGAGACCTAAATCTTTTGCATTTATGACAATTCAGTCTATTTGACCGGTCGGCGATGATGTGGACAATTTTTAATAATATTTTAATATTTTTTCGATTTCTTTCTTTTATTTCTCTTTCTTTTTTTCGTTTTGTCCCCCCTATAGCCGACGAGGGTCATCGGAGCTCGCTAGCCACTGGGTGAGGCTACCTCGCCCAGATCCAGGTGAGGGTAGCCTCGCCATGGCCTCACTAGTTGCAGGTAAGGGCGGCCTCGCTCATGGTTGGCAAGGCCATGGCCGCCTTCACCTATGGCTGGCGAGGCTACCCTCGCCAAAATTTGGGTGAGGCGGACTCACCCGCGCCCGTGATAGCCTCACCCAGTGGCTGGCAAGCTCCGGCTACCCTTGCCGGCCAAGAAAAGAAAATGAAAGAGAAAGAAAAGAAAAAAGAAATAAAAATCGAAAAATTATTAAAAATTTATTTAAAAAGTTCCACGTCAGTACCAGCCGGCTAGATGGACTAAATTGACTCAAATGCCGAAGGCTTAAGCCTCAATTGGCAAAAAACAAAATGTTTAAGATTGAATTGACATAATTATAATAAATTTATGATTTTTTTGATAATTTTCCCACTAGAGCTTGTGTTGTTTGCACCCTCGTGCCTGCATAAGCTTGAAGGAAGAAAACTTAATTGGAAAGGACCGGCGCACAATAATTCAGAATATACCGTCAATTGCACGATGAAGTTAGACTGAATGGCAGCCATCAACTGTGGCTGGGACACAGTGGTCCGGTTGTAAAGGCGGTGGTCCAAGATGTCGTTGTTTCCGACACTGATGAAGAAGAGTGATTTGGCGATGAACTCGGCACTTTTATCTTGACCCAGCAGCTGTGTGATATTGCCTTGAACCGTCGCAAATTGTTGCACTTGCTGTGTCATGGCTATCACGTCTTGCTGTACATAGGAAGATCATAGTATTTTCCCCATGTCTCAGGGCTAATAATCAAGAACACAGAAAAGTTGTGCCGAATCTTGAGGTAGAGTAAGGTGAGTACGACTTACCTATCTTTCCATTCCACTTGGATCAAGAATTCCAGCTCCGCCTGAGGCAAAGTTAGCTCCTTGAAGTAGACTACTTGGGAAGGTCGATAGGTCTTTGAGAAGAGCTAGAAAAGGCGGTGGACTTTGCTTGAAACCCAATAGCCTCACTAGTGATAAGAAATTGAGAAAACCACGATGGTTAATTATAAGGTTTTTTACACTCTTTGAGCAATCGATAAATCCTTACTGGATGTGGTGTAAGACGCAATGAATTGCAATTGGATAACATTGTTACCTAATTGGTCGGCGCTGTTATACCCATTACTGAATTTCCCCGTTGGTGTAGAGTGAGGAAAATCGATCCCATTGTAACGGAAGTTTGCTCTTGCCGCAGAAGATATGTAATCGTTAGTCCCCACATCGACCGTTGAATCTTTGAGATAAAGATGGTCGGCACATCATCCGCCCTAGCCAAGACCATCAGCACGCCGATGATCGAGAAGAGAAGC
Organism: Metrosideros polymorpha var. glaberrima; assembly: GCA_001662345.2. NCBI lineage: Eukaryota > Viridiplantae > Streptophyta > Magnoliopsida > Myrtales > Myrtaceae > Metrosideros > Metrosideros polymorpha. The sequence goes on from BCNH02000009.1 coordinate 13,166,373, forward strand.
TAAGTACCTATCGCGAGAAGATGGTGAAGGAGAGGACATTCCACCCATCTATTTCCAAGGAGGTTGATCGTCTTGAGTTTCTTGGACTCTCGAGAGATGAAGGGGTTGGTTTGCTCGTGAATCTGCATTGGATCTCAATATAGGAAAGGGGTTTAGGAAGTGTACAAGCAGCTAGAGTTCAAATCCGACCTTGTATAATGACAAATATATCGGAGAGCCCTAGTTTGTAACCAACATGTAAATGCATGGAAGATAGCCCCATGCCAAGGAGAAACTTTTCACGTTCGCTTTGTACGTAAAATGTAACCTTGTCTTGTCTAGGACCAGCTAATTTCTATATGCCACGTGGACTGAGAAATCAAGTATAATTGGGTGCTAGCTTATTTAAATAGTCGGTGCTACATATTATACATGCTCCACTTTCTATTTTCTACGTAATATTTAATAAATAGTCACGAAATTTCATAGATTATGATTTAACCAAGAGCTGACAACTGGCCATAAAATTTTATGTGCTTTGCGATACGAATACTTAATGAATTCTATGGGTCGAAAGTCATAAACCACGGAGATTAGTCGCGTATTTTTATGTTAAGCACAATTATTGGCTCTAATCAAACCCGATGTGTTTTTATTTTCGTGGAACATAATAACGACAGAGATTTTTAGTAAATTCATCGGATTTGAGATATCTACGTGGAAAAATATAAAAGGAAAAGACCATGCATCTTTCCTCAAAAGTGATTTTGGTGGCAAACCCTAGAGAGATATATGGACTTGGTTAATTCCCATTTTGAACGCGGGCGGATACGCTAGGGCAGAAAAGGAAAACGTGGGGGGAAAGGCGGCTAATTGATCATGAGGTAATCTTTCTCTTACGCATCTGTGTAATATCCATTTTGTTTTTCCAAAACCGCATCTTTGTAATCTTGATGACATCGAGATGTTAATTAAAGATAGGTTTAACTTTTATGATCCGTTTTGAAAGAAGTGGATCAAAATGGCGGGAATTATCGGAACCAGCAAACTCTAGTCCGATATGAACTTCATACAATCCGGTTCCCAGTAGAATAGTAATGTAGTTTATCTTATATTAAGCGGTCGGGTGATGTTTGAATCAATAGGGGTGTGCATGGTCTAAGTTGGTCCGGTTCCCATATTTTCGGAACTGGAGACCAAACCGTCCGGTCCGGCTCCAGTGAAATCGGTAAACAAGAAAGAAATTACACAACAAGACATTCCAGAACAAGCGTCGAACTAGAACAAGAACACGATCGGCGACGGCCCGAGCTGACGGCATCAGCCGCAGCATCCAGAAGAGAGAGGCGAAGAAGAAGAAGCAACTGAGCGGCGGTGAAAGCGTAGTCTGGAACTCCCGAGCGTTGCTGACTTCAATGGCTATTGTGTTTCCGTTGCTATTCCTCTCCTCTGTCTCTGCTGTCTTGGCTCGCGCTGATGAAGAAGACCCGACAATCAGAACGATGGAGGAGTTCTCGGGATGCCCATTTCGCGAATCGCCTTCTTGGGTCGCGGACTCTCTCTCTTCCTTGTCTATGGGGTGGTGGTTTTCGAGAGTTAAAAGAGGAGAAAGAGATGGGATAGGAAGGGGCAGTTGAGAGTTAAAAGGAGGAGAGAGATATTAGAGTAGGTTTACCCTGGTCTAGGCAGTCCGGTTCGGTTCAATTCCCCCTAAAATCAGGAACCGGCCATCGGTTTTACTTTTACGAATCAAGAATTGGATCGGACCGTCAAGAATCGGACCAAATCGGCGGGTCCCAATTCGGGCAATCCACGGTGCTCACCCCTATGAATCAACTTTCATGCATGTCATACATCTCGTAAGGCCGCAAATCCTAATCTTTCTTACTAGGGCATTGCCTGGTCATAACATAAGTCCACCTAAGTTGGGTCCGATACACCGATTAGCCGTGAAAGGCGCGCCCGAACAACTGCATGGATATCTTTGGGTCTTTGGAGCCACCATGGATCGGGAGGGGAAAGATTTCGAGTTAGTATGGTCGGTAATTCTTTAGGATTTGGTGGCTTGAGCCAAATCAAGAACCTGAACTCAACCTGATTAGTTTATTCATGGTCCTGAATCGTTCCTGAAGGAAAAATTACCAAAAAAAAAAAAACTTTAAATCTATCGAAATTGTGCCAATTCAATCCTAAATGTTTTAATTTGACTAATTTAATCATAAACATTACTACGATTTTGCCAATTCAGTTCATCTGACTTATTTTGGACACAAATTACTAATATGAACACTGGTCATCCTACGTGGCACTATTGACTCTAACATGGAAATTTTTAAAAATTTTATGAACTTTTTATTATTATTTTCTTTTTTTCTTTTTGTGGCGGGAAAGAGAAAATAATTAAAAAAATCATGAAACTTCTTTAAAATTATAAAAAATTTCCACGTCAGTAATTTTCGATCAAATTTAGCCAAATAGACCGAATTGACAAATTTTCAAAAGGTTTTAGAATTAAATTGATCAAATTAAAAAAATTGTGACAGAATTGAGATGAATACAATAGATTTAGGGATAATGACACAAATGGTCCCTGAACTTTGGCTCAATGTGCAATTTAGTTCCAGAACTTTCAATTTGATACAAATGGTCTCTGAACTTTAGCTTAATGTTCACAAATGATCCCTGAACTTTCAATTTGACACAAATGGTCCCTGAACTTTTGGTACATGTTCAGACTAGTCCCTGAACTTTAGCTCAATGTTCACAAATGGTCCTTGAACTTAAAATAATGGAAGGACCTCGTTGAACATCTTCATAGAGTTCAGGGACTAATTTGAACATCTATCAAAAGTTTAGGGACCATTTGTGTCAAATTGAAAGTTCAGGGACTATTTGTGAACATTGAGCTAAAGTTCAGGGACCATTTGTATCAAATTGAAAGTTCAGGGATCAAATTGCACATTGAGCCAAAGTTCAGGGACCATTTGTGTCATTTTTCCATAGATTTAAGACTTTTTTGATAATTTTCCTATTTATGAAAGCAACGTGAACGAAAAAACTGGAGACTTTATTAATCAGATGGAAGGTTGCTGCCCCATATCATTCGCACATGACTCACTTAGATGTACGACCTGTATTACACTCAGAAACTCAGTGGATTAATCGGGCAGAAATGTCAAGATTCAATTAACTAGACGTAAATCTGAGCAACAGAGCTGAAATTGACCAGGGGGGATCCCGAAAGGGGACGAGCCGGCGAAGAGTGCGAGCGCAGCCAGCTCTGAAGGGGTCTGCGTCGGATGGAAACCGTCCCAGAGCAAGTCCTCCTCCCGGCTTTGGCACGCTTGGGGTCGTCGGCGAGCATGCCGGTTCGGCGTTCAGCGTCCCATTGCCACCGCAAGCCTTTTTCACCCCTTGAAAGCCTACGAAGCAATCGATGAGAGATCTGCATGTTAGGATAATGATTAAGACAACATTTTTCTCGTTATGATCTGATACCAGAAAAGAAAAAGAGCTGAAGAAAACAAAATGAAGATACATATTTCTCGTTAATTGATAAGTAATCGCCTTGTTCTATACAAAAAAAATAAAGTGTGTGTATATATATATATCAAAGGAAAAATAAAAGTAAAAGTTCGTCTGCACGTGCTTGTAGTTGATAGGGCGATGATCGAACCTTTTTTTTATTTTTTAATTTTATCAAATGATGATCAAACTTGCTAAGACTATTTGTGACTATAAAGAAGGTATTTGCATGATATGAAATAACATCCCTGATATAGAAATTGCAGGTTTTCTTTTCCCAATAGTAGTTGTAGCTTAAACATATAGTTTTAGAGTAAAATTAAGAAAATGTGATCTTTTGAAAACAAATTGAAATAATAGTAAACGTGAGAAACTTAAGATCAAATTCAGAATGTGACACATTACAATCAAATTGGAAAATGCAAATGATTTATATTCGTAATTGATGATTATCGCGATTCTTTAACAAACGAGTTTTTCCATTTCTTACCAACATCGACTTATGATTTTTTTTATAGTAAGCATAAGCTAATAAAAGGCTTTGGTTAAAACTCAATATTGAATGATACCCCTATATTCGCTTACGTAGATACGGCAAACATATTCTACTCATCTATTT
>BCNH02000009.1:13170952-13181908 GCA_001662345.2 Metrosideros polymorpha var. glaberrima
ACAAATTACAATCAAATTGGAAAATGTGAATGATTTATATTCATAATTGATGATTATCGCAATTCTTGAACTAATGAGTTTGTCCATTTCTTACCAACATCGACTTATGAATTTTTATTTTTATTTTTATAATAAGCATATGCTGATAAAAGGCTTTGGTTAAAACTCAATATTGAAAGATACCTCTATTTTTGCTTACGTAGAAACGGCAGACATATTCTACACATCTATTTTCGTATTCACATGTAAAGTTTTCGAGTGTTCAAAGTAAATTAAAGTCAAAATTAGGAAAATTTTAAAACAAAACAATTCAAAAGGTAAAAGTCGATTCCAGAACACTCACTTTTAATTTTACTTATATTTATGGGAAAGGTTTTAGTAAAGTTGATGGACACAATGATAGCTAAGGAAATGAATGCATGTGGTCGAATTCAATGAAGAAATACAGTTCTTAATATATATGTGAATTTCATGTGATGAAAAAAATTCGTAAAATAATTAATACGCCTTTTTTCCCGTATTTATATCTAAATAATTTTGCCATTCCTAAATACAGAATTAAAAAAATAAAAGAAAAAGAAAAAGAAATGGCGAAGAAAACCAGACACCAGTTGTCATCTTCCACCTCCAGCTCCTTCTTTCAATTTCTCGCTCGAATCGTCCCCTTCACTCTCTCTCTCTCTCTCTCTCTCTCTCCATCGGTTCTTGTCGAACAGCGGTGGTTGTTTCTGCTGCGTGAACTCGCGATTCTCGCGACTCGATCGCATGCGAATTTTTCCCGGGAAAAAGAGGAGTGGACGGACTCTGTTTCCTGGAGGAGAAGGAAGACGAACGGCTTCGGCGACAACCGCGACCTAGCCCTGATCGACACCCGAATGCGAGTTCGCGCTGGCTTTTCTTGAATGTCGACCGACGGAGCATGCGCGCCCATCGGAGAATTGCGCGATCGAGCGTTAGACCGATGCTCCCGCTGCTTCCCCTGCCTCGCCGATCCCGGTGAGCTCTTCTTCCTTCTCTTTCATCGTTTCTGTTGTTACTAGAAGTATTGTGTTTCGCGAACCGCAGTTCAATTTGAGGTTAGAGTTCTGTGGCTCTGGCTTTCCCAGCGTTTGGGAATTTGTTCCGGTTTGATTCACTGTCGTGTTCGACTCGTGATGGTGTGAATTTGCAGCTCGGAGATCTTCATTGGCGTTGAAGGTGGCTCTGGTGGCGCTGCATCTTGTGTATGCGGGCTTTCTATTTTTGTTCGACGAAGACTTGATCGAGAAGACGGGAAGGGAGCCGTGGTACGTTAATTACCTCTCCTCTGTTGTTACCCTTCATGTTGGATGAAGGTTATAATTAAGGTTCTGGAGTGTGATTTGTGGATGCCGCACTTCCGAGTTAACACGAGATTTGTTGAGCGGAGGAACACTAGTGGGAAGAAGGATAGAACTTTAGAGCTCCAATTTCGGCACTGAAACAATATTCGAGCTTTAAATGCAGATTGTTTCTGCAGATGATACTCTTTGGACTGTCTTTGAATTCAATTTAGGCACTGTAGCGTTATGGTCGAATTCGTATGGGAAAAGGTCACTTTTACTTGTTAGGGAGTCAGTGGATGGAGTTAAGATTCGGTTTTTTTTTGGGGGATTGAGGGTTTGTCTGACAACTATATTAATGTTTCAAAAAGTTTAATCGCTTAATAAACTGGGTTTGGTTAAGTTGTACATATTTGAATTTGTTGAAGGCTATGTGACACACGTCTCTCAAATGCTCAGATAAACCAAAGAGTTCAAATTACAACTCAAGTGAAAAGACCATAGTCAAAAGCCACAACCTGCAACCAACCCAAATATTCCTCGATTCGTTGGTATAGTTTTTTAGTCCAAATTGGGAAATTATAATATAATAATAGAATCTCATGGAGTTGGGTTAGTAGTTAAGGAAAAGGATTATATGCATGGATTACGCGCACAGAACATTTTGGTCCCCATACTGCCAAAAATGTAAAAAAATTTAGTGTTTAGGCCATCTACTCGGACTTTAGCTTGCACACATGGCCCATGAGATTATGGGGTCATCATGAACTCGAGGTTTACCTTCTTAAGGTGGGTTTCTTCTCATAAGAAAATGAATGTAGATTTCACACATATTTCGAATTGTATTGGATGAGAAAATTCCTGTATAAAGCTCAAAATTCATGACCGTAGTTGCCGTGACCAATTCTGTTCAAGCATTAAGATGGTCATTTTTATTTTCCACTTGCGATATCTGGAAGGTGTCTACCCATTCACTGTCCTGAAATTGCATTGGTTATTGCTTGACAATGAGTGCTGAGTCCATAATTGTTTATTCATTTGTGAATAACTTGACTTAAGAAAATCAGTTACTTCACTTTGCTACTCTTTGTTTCTTATATTGTCAGGTACATTGCCTTGTATTTGCTGCTTTTTGTTGCTGCATTAATCCAATACTTCGTCACAGCTGGATCGTCTCCGGGGTAGACGTCAAAACCAAAAAACTATTGTGTCGAATGACTTGGAGTAAATGATGTACCTAGGTTTATTTATACCTGATGTACTTTCTTCTTTTATGCTTTTAGATATGTCCTTGATGCAATGAAAACTTTCAATGAAGCAAGTTCTTTTAAGAGGAATCCAACAGCTTCAAAGTAAGAACTTAATTCTTCTTCTGGATTTTGTTATTAAACACAAAATTCAATTATGCATTTCATCTCATTTTGCTGCTTGGATATCTTTACAATGTTTAAGTGAAGACATCCTGCTTCGAGCAAAAATGGTAGCTTGATTGGGACTGTGGATATTAGTCAGTCTGGAAGAAACTCTCTTGGAAGTAGTTCTTGGGCAAAGATGGTGATGGAATTTTATCCCCCTGGAACTTCCATGAGGTAGGAAGTTATTTATGGCAAAGATATGTGTACACTTACTGAAGCAATATGCTGGGACTTTTCATATTGAGTTCTTCCAGTGTAGTCATTCTTCTTTGGCCTGCAGTATTATGATTTTGTATACTACTGTAGATTTCCTCTTAGTTGTTCTAAAATCAACTTTTATTAAGAGGATCTCTTTTCCCTTCAAACAGAACTTTTTCTTTCTAACTACTTTGTAATGATTATGCAGAACTTTGACATGCTCGTACTGTAATATTGAGCAGGTAACTGTCTCTTCCTTTTATGATTTAGGCTACTGTACATCTGCATATAATCTAGGCATGCTTCCATTAATGCTGTTTGACAATTGCAACAGAATAGGAGCTCCTGTGTTTGTTATTAAAGTTAATAGCATGAACAAAACTGCCATTCCTTGAGATACTTAATTGGGTGATGTCTTACTGGCAAGAAAGGGGCGATGTTTACTTCTTTGGTATGACATATGAAACCCATATTTACTGCAAACTCGTATTTCTCTGGACATCCTTTACTTAGGTAAATTGGCTGAGTTGATTAATCAACCGCTGACTTTTAGATGACTATTTGGTCAGTCAACCACAACAACGAGCCAGCGGTCTCTGCTCCCTATGATGTTATGAGCAAACCGGAAACGAAAATTCAACACTTAAACATCATCAGTACATGTTTAAATGCTTTGCTCAGCAAGTTGTAGATAAGATTCTTGAGGGACTCTGTCTTAATGCATTTGCACTGGACAGTAACCTAGCTGCAGTTGGAGAATCTCAGAGAGTACATTGTGTTGATAATATTGTTGAGCTTTCCTGCTCATATATCCAATTTTTTCCTTGATATCATTTCATCTTTTGTTCTTATTAGTCAAAACTGTGACAATTTGATGTCTTCTAATTATTAGATAACTTTAGCTCTTCTAGTTTGGCACTAGATTTTGGTGTCCTTTAGAAAAGTAATCCTCGGTTTAACTTCACCGAATCCAAATTGCAGCCTCCAAGAGCAAAGCATTGTCATGATTGTGATAAATGTGTTCTTCAATTTGATCACCACTGTGTATGGCTTGGAACATGCATCGGCCAGGGTAATCACTGTCGTTTTTGGTGAGTTTATGTCTCTTGCCCCTAGTATAGCTAGCCCTGTAAATAGACATTTCCTTAGCTAGCACATTATTCTTCATGGAACATGCACTGAGGCACTGGGAGGATCTGGAAATGGTTCCTTGATATCTTGTGAATTATAATTATAGCATAATGAATTATGGCATCAAACAACTGATAGCCTAGCAATGATACAGAGGTAGTGCCCCCTCTGCAGAATTCATCTCCATCCACATGGTGGGCCATTCAATCTTTGAGTCCTCTTTTTTCTTTTTTCTTTATGAAATTCTTAACACTGGCCTTTCAATTTTTATGCTCTTTAAAGACTTTCTGAATCATGTTAATTAACAAATAAAGCACTAGCGCAATGAGATACAAGCAACACTCTAAATGGAACCATCACCTCAAGTAACAAATTATGAATAATAAATTTTTAACATATGTATTCTTTTTAATGACAAATATTTTCTCCTGAGCGGTTGTGCTTTATCTTCCCAGGTGGTATATATTTGAAGAGACTGCACTGTGCTTGTGGACTGGCATTTTGTACATTACATACCTGAAGACTAGCATATCTGGGGCTTGGTATGCATTTTTCTCTTAAAGATGTTTTACTTCATATAAAATGCAACAGAAAATACTTAATTGAATTACCAAGGGAGCACCTCCCTACATAGAATCTTTGTAAGAGGGAGAATCTGAGGTCCAATATGGGAATATTGTCAAGGAAAGATATTTTCCCTTAAGCAAAAAGTGTATGAGCTGTAACCACCTATTCCTTACAACCAAGATTCCTGGTTTCCAAAAGATGTAAAGATTCAAGAGCTCAAAGTGCTTGGTATCCTTTCTTTGCTTACCCTGCATTAGTCGTTAGGCATGTTAAATAGCTATCAGTACCTCTGTAATGGGAGCATTTTTTTTTATTGCTTATTACTGTGAACTCCCTCAGAAGGAGAGTGAATTGGTTTGTGACAATGGTTCTTTGATCCGGTGTAACTTGTCTTTTTTATTATATGTTATCTGTTAGTGTCTGAGGTCTTTGTTGATTATGTTGACAGGTGGAAGGATCTGATAATGATACTACTATTGATCTCTCTGGTGATTTTATTCATCTTTCTTCTCCTACTACTGCTTTTTCATAGGTATGTGCAGAGTTTGCTACCATTCATCTTTTCAAAAGAATTTGCTTATCCAAGTATAGATTTCTTCCTTTATTATCTTTAGTATGTCTCTGGTTTCTTTCCTATAATTGGTCACATGTCCAGATTTTGATTGTTGGCTGTCATGTTATTCGAGTTGATGACTTGGATGCATAGATATCCCTGTCATTGACATGTTAATGCTTAATGGATAGAATCCTTCTGACCCTCTTATTGTATTGTCTTATCATAGCAAATTCTTTCTCCTGGTTGACATGCTTCAGATGACTGACTTGTTTGATGAGCTGAATAAACTTCACCTACATTTCGATCCATCATATTCTGTTGCTATTTTTTGGTCTGACTGGCCTTGGAAGTTTGTGAATTCACATTCCATATAAGCAGCTGAATGACATGAATGTTTTGTTAGAGATGTTCTTCATATATTATGTGGATTAATACCTGTTAATTATTGCATCACCTTCTCCACAGCTACCTTGTGCTGACGAATCAGACCACGTATGAACTTGTTAGACGTAGACGCATCCCATACCTCAGGCAAGTTATTCACTGCTACAGTGTTTTGGCATGTTAACTAAATTTCCATCAAATTGTTAGAGTAATTGGCTAAGAGAGGCTTGTTTACAATTCGGTTCACTGGCCAACACCTATTTTTTACTCTTGATCATTATGTTTTTTCTTCTTTTAATCGTCTCTCCTCTAGTTACCTTCTAAATGAAGATGCTTGACATAAGGTTTCTCTAGTAAAGATAATGTATAATCTAAGATTTATGTGAAGAAACTTTCAAGGACTTGTACGTCAGCCAATCTATGTTCTTCATGTAAGTGTTGAACAAAACATGAAATGACACTTATTTGCTTGCGTTCATATAAGTTTCTGGAAACTCTCTTTGACAAGCCCATTCTCATAGAGAGTAGGCTTGAGGTAGCTAATCATAATTACCCAAATTTGTAAGGTGCACTAATAATGAATTTAGAGCTCTCTCACCTAGTTCCTCTCGTGAATTTGCAGAGGAATTCCTGAAGGACTGTTCCCTTTTAGTAAAGGCGTATGCAGAAACGTGTACAGATTCTGTTGTGCTCAAAGCAGCATATATGATATGGAAAGGCTGCCCATGGCCCTTGAACTTGAGGAGAAGTCGAGACCGTACACTTGCTTGGATGTTCTAACATGCCGTTGCTGCTAAGGTTTTGACATATTTGTAATTCAACTCAACTATTTTTCGCTGTGCATATTGTATAGTTCAAATGCTGGCATGTACACTGTCAAATTGCTTATACGAGCTCGTTTATTGTTCTTTTGGTGGTATATAGAAAGTACTTTGCAGGGGGATATTTGGCTTTTCTTTCATTTGGGCCTGTAATATTCTCTTATAGTAAAGTTCGCCAAGAGAATGGAGATTGGGGATACTTCATTACAACTTAAGATTATCTTGAAAATCAATCCATTCACATGTCGGTCCTAAAGAAACACAATACAGCCACTGTTGTGGTTTTCCCTCCAAACGTGGCTTCTTGAACAGAAGGCAGCAAACCGCAGTACCTGCACACTTCGAAGCAGCTATATGGTAGCACTCTTGAGGCTTTCTAGTGAGGCTTGAAGAAGCTCACTTCAATACCAGTGTCTATCACGACATAGACCCCGGCCACAATCAGCAATATGCTCAGTAACATCCCCAGGGTCCCCAAGACCCAGTTGAGCCACCACATTAAACTGTACTTCTTTGGTTTCTTCATCTTCAACCACATAAAGCATGGATATGCCAAAGTAACAGGCAGCGCAACCCCTCCGATCAACCCAGCCATACTCCCCAGGAATGGGATCGCCACCGCCATGAAGAAGCAACCGAACCCGAACATGGCCCGGAACAGCGACCGGAGCCACCATGGGCATGGCTTCTTCATCCTGCTGGTGTACTTTGACTCCATGTCGTCGAACATGGGCATGCCGTAGATTTGGAACGAGCTCAGAGCATTGATTATCACGAACAAGCTAGTCATTCCCAGCACGGACCGCGAGACATCGCGGTAATGGAACTGGTAGAGGGCCGTGAGCATCCCACCGTTTGCAGGTATCTGTTGAAAGAACGCACTTTTACTTATGTTCAACAGTAAATTGATTCAGTTACAATCGAAGCGAAGCCATTCTGCGGCTGAAAACCATAAAGTTTTGAGCTCACCAAGTGGCCATAAGCCCAGTAACCACCAATTGCTAGTGGGAACAAGCACATTGCGATGAGTGCATATGAAACCCTCACTCCTTTCCACATCGGTACATGTGCAGGAAGCTTCTCGCTTGATGGCATAGTTGACTGTATAATGCAGAGACTCACGCCTTAAGGTATGAATCTTAACTTGAGTAGAGCTTTCCAAGAAGTTTAGAACATGGATTAGAGTAAAATGGTGGCTGACCTGGATCTCAAGTACGAGGTTGTGGCCTCGGAAGGCAAAAGCAATAATCCCAAGTGCATTAAGCACACTGTTCACACGGTGAAAACGATCCCCGGTTTTGACTGGATTGTAGGACACTCCTGGAAGCCTGCCCTCTGCCACGGACACCACCCATATGGACGTACAGTACCCGATGGCCGTTATCGCTCCAATCAGAGATACTCCGGCAATCGAGTTCAAGTTGGGCAGCTGCGAAAGCACCACCGCCCCGCAGGTGAACACCAGGTACCACTCCACCGTCGTCAGCGGTGTCTTCGCGGCGCACGCGGCAGTCCCACAGACGATCTGGTAGAAGAGCTTGGACGTGGATCCGCCAATGATGATCAGTGCCACACAAGTGCCACCTACAGTTAGGCGACGAAATGTGCACAATAACTCTGGTCAATCCTGCCATATCATATGCAGTACATGCCTAGTGATGTCCAAGTCCACGTCTCTGAGGACGCGATTAATCGCTATGCATTGAACATAGCGGATTGGCGAGATAACGGAATATCAAGCTTCTATTGTGTGCGACCAATCGCTAAACTGTTACCTGATAAGTACATGATTGGAAATAAGCCAAGCCATTTCCCAAGCCTTTCACCTGTGACGGTGAAAATCGAACAAGGAACAAGATCCTTAAGTACAATGAAGCAAGTTATTTGACTGAGGCGATTTAAGAAGAGCCTGAAATGAAAAGCATCGAAGCACGAACCGAAAGCAGCAGTGCAGAGCTGGATGTATCTGTTGTACCGCATCCCAGTTTCCGGGGATTCATGAAGTTGGACTAACAACCACAGCGTGTAGAGCTGCCATATGAATGCCAAAGTCAAGCCTATTATTCCCCATGTCCTGCAAACGCAGATCATTCATCAGCACCATATAAGCCGCACGAAAGAGCATAATATCAAATAAGCTCATGAGGTTATGCTTGTAAAATCCAACAAGAATTCGAGACCCGGTTGGTGCTAACTTTATAGTAAGAAAGGCTGGATCAAGGTAATGATATATGCTGATACCGCCATGACTATGTCGAACGTATGAGGCGTAGTTTTTACTGTATAGGCTTGTGAGCTGCACGAGTCGAGCACGATGGTGTGGTCGAGCTCCGACTTGGACACAACTCACATGGTCAATGACCATGGAGTCACTCTCAAAGTAAACAAACCAGCAGCTTGAGCTCACACTCAACAATGATCTAACTTCAAGACCTCATAGTTTTGGTGGGTAGTGTATATTTTACCAGCCAAGTATAGTGAAGGCCACTGGGAGAATTAGAGCTTGAATGCCAATCCCAGAGCACAGAGTGTGAAAAGCAGCATAGTATTTGTTGCCATTCCTTGACTCTGTTATGGGAAGCCAAGCGTCTTGTGGGTCGAGCTTCGTGAGGCGAAGCGCCTTCCTCATGGGGCTCCCCAGAGGAGTCAGAAACCTCGGCGTGAGAGACAGTCTCGGCGTTCTCGGAGTTTTGGGTGTTTTGGGGGTTTTGCTAGAGGTCAATGCCTCTGCATTACGATTGGGATGGACTGTGGTCGGGTTGAACTCGGAGGGTGGGCAAGAGATCGGCGGTGGAGGGGCCAGTCTCGTCGACAGCGCCCGCGGCATCGTGGTCGGAGGAGCTGGATTGATTTCATCAGCATCGGCCATCCTGTAATTTGGGTCTTTTGGGTGACACTGAGACACTTTCTCACTTGAGCAATACGGTCATGGGACTTCAATTGTTTTTATACTTGATATCTGTTGCATGCAGGAACTGCTGTATGTGAACTTCAAGCCTTGGCCATGGAAGTGGGTGTTCCAAGAAAGTGCAAGTTGAGGGTGATAATGGGGGAGAGAGTAAAGCCAAGTGCACCAACTAAAGTGAAAAATCATAAGTCAATGTGGGTCATATTTTAAAACGGTATGAATTTTTCACATCATTCAATAAATTTATCTTATAAACTAATCTCAGTATGTTTAGTATTTTGTTAAATGAAAAAAGTATCTCATGAAAACGTTGCACCACCGATGCGAAGAAGCAAGTCAATCATCGATTCCAATGATCATATTTCATGCCATCTGTCGATGACGTGTAGTACAGTAACAGGCATCATAAGATATTTCTCGACCAATTGGCATATAAGACATTTTTCTAAAGAAAAAGAAAAAGAAAAAGAAAAAGAAAATGCCAGGGGGAGATTGATGGGTATGTGATGAGTCCGGGCTCTTCTGAGGCAGCTCAAGAAATAATGGAGGAGTTGGGTACAGCAGGCTCTCGAATTCATTAAGGTGGACTGTCAACTTTGGCTGCTGTGCTCTGTCATATTCATTCATTTAATAAGCGAATAGGCCCGCGTTTCCCAGCTACATGCTGATAAGTATCGACATGCAAAGAACTGATACGACGAGCTCATCGCACCTTCATAGTAAATGACTTGGAGTTTACAGCACTAGTTCCCTGATCGATACGACAAGCGCAGTATCTTGAGAGTACTCCCACCCGAGCACGTTAAAAAGCGCTTCCGCAAGTTAATTTCAATTTTCACATATATATTTCAAAATCGTTCTCTCTCTGTTCAGTGCATAGTCCGTTTTGTTCTTTCTCCCTTTGCCCATTTTAGAAGTCTGTCAAAAACCACATGTTATCTAGACCCTCTAGCCCAATCCTTGTTGGACCGGGTCGTTAAATGGCCTGGTCAATGCACAGCGGAGTTACAGTTTCATATACGGTGAGGAGGAGATGATCTGGGTGCGAAGTAGAGTTCTGTTGATCCAAGCTGTTCACGTGCCAAAGACTTTTTGCATCTGGAAGCTGCATAGCTAATCTGCAATGTCGTCGACATTAAAAAAGTTTAAACTTTCCAATCCATGTTGACATATTTTCTTGGGTTTGGTATGGCTTTTCTTTAGGTGCTGTCGGATAAAGAGTTAATGCCAAATTAGTCTTTTGTCACTACTGTTTTCAGATTTAATCAAATGGTTAATCCATTGATCACGATAAAACTCTCTTTGTAGGTGTCCGGGCCAGCTTTCGCGCGTCTCGACTGGTCTCGTGCTCTCGATAAGGCTTGAGCCAACACCGAAAGGAGAGGATTCAACTCTTTCGGCAAATGTCCAAACAGACATGACGACCGCCCAACAATTATTCTGTATCTTTTGCTTTCTTCCTTACATTGACATTGGATAAAATGAAATTCCTATGCGGGTACTATCTACTTATCCAGTGCGTGTCAATTTGCTATGGACCTGTCTATGTCGGGCAGTGCCAGGACAACCTAGTCAAACTCCAAGTTAAAGAAAAGGGTAAAAGCCACAAAAAAATTATAAATCATGCTTATTATTATATATTTATCTCAAATTATTTTTTATAATATTAAAAACC
>BCNH02000009.1:13182182-13208783 GCA_001662345.2 Metrosideros polymorpha var. glaberrima
TTTAAATTTTTTTCGATTTTTTTATTTTTTATTTTTCTTTTCTTTATTATTATTTATTTTTTATCCCTCGCCTCGCCTCCCCTCCTTTTTCTTCCTCCCACGAGAAAAATGAAGAAGATGGAACTGCTCCCGCTCCCGCTCCCATCGCAGTCCTTCTCATCACCATCCGCGTCGACAGCAGCGGCGACCATGGCTTCTCGCGTCTTCCTCGACAAGCTCGGGTTTAGGTCTGGTGCTCCCCTCAGTTTAGGAGGACATGAATGTGGAGCATTCCTGTGTGGTGATCGTGCGTTGCTCCTCTCTTCTTGGTCATTCTCCGAGTGTGTGTCTGTTCGGTCACCGGAGGAGGAAGAAGGAGGGGAGGGGAGGGATAAAAAAAGATAGAAAAAGAAAAGAAAGAAGGAAAAATAAAATAAAAAATTTCAAAAAAATATTAAAATATTCTGTCGTCGGCTTATCAACCTCCACATTAGCGCCAACCAGCCAAAATTCGCTGGATGGACGAAACTTAAATAATTTCAAAAGGTTTAGGACTCAACTAACCAAAAAAAAAATTAATGACTAAATTGACACAATTATAATAAGCTTAAGATTTTTTTGATAATTATCCTATCTAATGTGAGATTGAATTCCCAATTATGAGGTTGAAGCTAGTTTCTTTAATTGCCTTCTTACACAACATGTCGATCGCATCGGTAGAGACATCATTTATGTTTTTTCTTTGTTGCAATTGTTGGTCATCTCTTGCTGTTTAGGAGATTATCAATAAAATCCAAACCAAACCAGTGAATGGACGTGTAGTATGGATTAAGAACAAACTGTATCAATTTACATCTGTTTTAGTGTCCTCGTAATAGAACTGCTGCTGCGTAGACAAGATAGGAAATCGTAATCGACAAAAGTGGCATGCAAACGGAGCAATCAGACTCTACTCAGATTCATCACTTCACTTCCGATACTTGAGCGCTTCGAAGCGAGCTGCGAGGTCGTCGTAATCCGGCAATTTCGGATGAACACGAGGGGCTGCGTCTCGTGTAACAGATGATGGTGCTAGTGGTGGAGGCCGCTCCGGCGGTGGGCGGGCTTGGCTGGAGGGATCTTCCGCCTCTTCATCTTCATCATAGTCTGATTCGTCGAACTTTATGTCTGAACGTGTGGAGGGAGCATTGTAGCTGTGCCTACGACACGTCTTTTTGTCGCCAATGTGGGTTGAGATCAAGTCATCGTCTCCTGAAAAACGAAACCTTTCGACACTTACTCCATCTTCGATTTTTGGCTCTGGATGAGCGAAACTGACACTGTTGTAGCTGTGCCTTCTATGAGCTCCTCCGGTCTCCATATATGGGGAATACCTTCTCTCCTCATTGTTCACATAATTTTCATAATTCGGATGTCCGAATGTTGCCTCCGGAGCCTTTGCCTGCTGCTGATTGTGAGAAAAGCTCGAACAATCATTTTGCACGAATGAAGCAGGGGATTGGTGAATGTGAGTCGCTTGATTTGGTTCTTTGATTGCCAGATAGGCAGCAGCTTGCGCGGCGGCAACTGCTTTCCGGGCAGATTCTGCAGCGGCTTCAGCAGCTGATGCGGAGTCCTCATATGGCGAACTTTCCCTGTTGCTGCCTCTTGATCTAAGGGGAAAGCAGCAAAAGAGCAAATGATAAGAACAATTCGTGCTTATGAAAATGATTGAGGAGAAACAAAAATGGGATCCATTTACCTTGCACTATGTTCATTTGGATTGACAGACTGAACACCCACGGGCTTCACCGGGAAGCTGGCTGCACTAATAAACTTTTGTGGTCCTTCCTAATCAAGAAAAATCAGAAGGAAACAGGGAACATAAACAGGTTTTCGACTGAACGGTAAAGTATGAATTTGAGAGAGAGGGAGAGAGAGCCCACTATTTTCTCCTCAGGAGGCTTTAGAAGCTCCTGTTCAGACTCTGTAGTATCCCATTCAATCTGGTACTCCTTTGCTATTTCCTTCAATACTTTCAATTTTGTTTCGCCAGACGGGGTTCTAACAGAGAGCTTGTCAATTAGCTGAAAGGAAATTATATAAGTTAGTATATTAGGACAAGTTACATGTACCATGTGCTGCAAATCGACAGAATATCAATGCATTTACCGGAAATAATAACTTCATTAACTCAAAAAGATAACATATAAACAAGGGAACTGCAAGTAAAGATCCAGTCTATTCGAAGTTTTACCATCCGGTTAACACCACAGTTTGGTCGCAACTCAATCGCTGCAGACACAAAATCTTTGCCATACTTCTTCTCAAAAAGTTTCCTAATTGCAGCCAATTCCGGAATCTCTGAGCACCTCGGTGCCGCAAATATTAAACTTGAAATGCCTTCCTTCAGATCTGCTGGGCATTCCCTGTATATATGATCCCCGTCACAACTCAGTAATCGCGGAGCAGAAGTGAACACGCAAACTTGCTTAGTTTTCTGAAGATGAGGCATTTCTTTTACCTTTGCTTTGCAATGATTTGAAGTCTAGCAACAATTAACTCGCAGAAGAGCTCAATGAACTCATTTGCAGCCAAAATATTTTGTTCTCTTAGCACATGCTCAACCTGCAAAGCGAACACATGTAAATGGATTACACTATGGTGGAAAATGATGCAGCCTACAACTACATGATTGTGTCTCTTCACCAATTTTCACCATTTAGAGACTTAATCAAGCACAATAATACGAGACATGTCCACATAATCAACGACTGGAGACATTCTCACCCCTCCTTGATATACACCGCACTGTCAAGAAAGGCCTTCAACAACTATGACTGTGAAATGGTCCTTCGGTTCACTAATTTTCAAGAAAACTAAGCAGTAAGGTATGTTATGTGATTTACTTTCGGTCCAACCTATGGTAATTCAAAAGGTTATCCCAGAACTCCCACGTCCTGTCCTTCTTGGTAAAACTAACCCAAGTAGCAATATTGTTGGTAGTCTCTATTTGGGGGAAAGCACGGAATTGAAAAAATCTCATGAGCTCCATCTGTTGTGCTTCCAATGCTCATAACTACAGTTTCATGCAGAAAGAGATGGCAAACATCATCTTTCTCAACTAGATGATTGTGTCTCTTCACCAATTTTCACCATTTAAAAACTTAATCAAGCACAATAATGCGAGACACGTCCACATAATCAATGACTGGAGACATTCTCACCCCTCCTTGATATACATCGCACTGTCAAGAAAGGCCTTCAACAACTATGACTGTGAAATGGTCCTTCAGTTCACTAATTTCCGAGAAAACTAAGTAGTAAGTTATGTTATGTAATTTCCGAGAAATACCTACGGTATTTCAAAAGGTTATCTTAGAACTCCCACGTCCTGTCATTCTCAGTAAAATTAACCCAAGTAGCAATTGTCAGTAGTCTCTTTTTGGGAAAGCATGGAATTGGAAAATCTCATGAGCTCCATTCTGTTGTGCTTCCAATGGTCATCATTGCAGTTTCATGCAGAAAGAGATAGCAAACATCATCTTTCTCAATGTCCTCTATACTCACCTCAATTGATTGTTGCATAAAAGAAGAGATGATAGGGACGATTCTACTATAACATGCTCATATCCAATAAGAGTATGAGACACAGAACAATTATGTTAACACCATTGGCCTAACAAGACAGATTTTGATAACTGAACTCTTCCAACCTAAGATGCACGCCCAAAACCCAATAAAAACCATCTAAACCAAGGTGAACTACGCCTCAAATTCTTTTCGGCTTCAAGCTTGTTCATTTCACTTACAGACAGATTTGACTTCAGCTCAGATTAAAATGCCATGAAGCTATCATGGTAACCGCATTCGCTAATGCCTAAACACTTTATATATCTACTGAGGCAAGAAAGACTGAAAAATTGCAGAGGTAGCGGGCCAGACGAAAAAGTGCAATTGGCAACATTCATCACAAGATACATACTATAGCATCACAAGCTAATGATGCACAAAAACCAATATGACAACTTCAAGTTCATCACTTTCAAAGCATTCTAATTACAAATTAGACATAAAAAAAAGAAAAAAAAAACACCAGAAAATTGAGAGCAACCCTTTCCTAAGACCAATTTCTCAACACAAACACGACTTTCCGTCAAATACAAGCAAAGCAACGCCAACTGCCAATGCATTAACCAAAGCATAGCGCAATCAAAACGAGATGTACCCGGACACGAGCAGTGGCATCCTGACCAGACTGAAGAAGCACCGCGATATCCCGCCTCATCTGCTTCACCACCGCCTGTCTCTTGTTCCTCAGCAGCTTTATCCTTGCCACCGTCATCTTCGCCGCCGTTTTGCTGTTCATTCCCCAAAATAAGTAACATAAAACTCTCCATAAATATAATCAGAGACCCCTGACCCCTAATTTGCTATCACCACGACATAGAAA
Organism: Metrosideros polymorpha var. glaberrima; assembly: GCA_001662345.2. Lineage (NCBI taxonomy): Eukaryota > Viridiplantae > Streptophyta > Magnoliopsida > Myrtales > Myrtaceae > Metrosideros > Metrosideros polymorpha. Next base: position 13,186,594 of record BCNH02000009.1, read on the forward strand.
AAGGAAAGCCACAAGAGGGAAAACCATTTTCAGCATCGGAATCGTTTGCCATTTCCCGACATTCTCTCGATTGCCAGGACTGAACATTTCAGGTGTAGACGAAAGGCAACGAACACCCGCGGCCGTTCCTTTCTAAAACGACAGGGCAAAGCACCAGCGAAAGCCAAGCTATCGAAGGTGAAATCGCGATCGATCTCTTCCGCATTTGCTCTCTGCGAGCAGCGCGGACCGCGACTTTGCCGCAGCCATCTTCTACGAGAAGTACAGGTGAGTGGGTTCGCGAGGAGTTACCATTTCGAAGAGTTGAAGCGTCTTCCGAAGAGCGAGATGGTGAGCCCCATGAGCTTCTTCGCCTGCGAAGCGGCCGCACTCGCGACCGCCATTGCTCCTCGTTCTCGCTCTTAACACAGAGAGAGAGAGAGAGAGCGAGAGGGGAAAAGGGGTGCGAGCTGTGAAGCACTTTGCTCTGCTGTGGGGAGGACTATGGGACCGAAGTCCGTAACGGTCGGCTTGATCGGCCCGGGGTCGTCGATCGGACGGTGGAGGGGCCCGCGCCGACCTGACCGGTTGAGAATTGACGGTGGTGATGGAGGGTGTTGCTTTTGGCGAATGCGGTGGCACCGTTTTTCTTCGGGACTCGGGAAAAGTAGCCGTTGGGGGAGCCCGAGAGCGTGCTTTTGTTACGACATCCTGCGACAGGCGCTGTGAGGAGCCATTACAACCCCCATTCTTCGTGGGACACGTGTCGCATGAGATGCGGGTAGAATTGTTGCCCGGACCCAGGCCTACATGGATCCGACCCATCGCAAACGGCTGTGATCGTACTAATTCTTGGGGTCCGGATTCGGTATGCTTTGTAGATCTTCTCAGATGATCGGTCTTAAGCTTTCGTCCTTGAATTGTTGTAGGATCTTAGGATTTTGTTCCCTAATTGGTTGTTGTTAATGTTCACTAAATGTCGCTTGTTTATTGGCGATTCCCATTATTCACTGGCACACTCAACCATAAATTATAACTTGGACCCTTTTTGCTGGCCATTGGATTTGCGTTATGCGACAACTCATAACGAACCTCCCCCCGAAAAAAAAAATTATCTTTCCCGATCCTCATCTTTTCCCTAAGGAAAAATTACCAAAAAAGTTATAAACTTATTGCAATTGTGCCAATTCATGCATAAACATTTTAATTTGACAAATTTAGTCCTAAACATTTTGTATGTGTACTAATTCAATCAATCCGATCAATTTTGGCTAGAATTTGTTAACATGGACGCTAGTAACGTGACACGGCCGGTGCTGACGTAAATAATTTTTAATAATATTTTAATATTTTTTCGAATTACTTTTTTTAATCCTTTCCTCTCTTTTTTTTCTCTCTTTCTTTTCTTTCCCTTCTTCCTCTAGCCGGTCGCTAGACCTCACCGACCACTAGCGAGGTGGCTGGGTGAGGCTCGCCCTCACCGGATCTAGGGAGGGTTGAGACTCGCAGACCCTCACCTCTGGCCAGTTGTCGAGGTCTGCCGACCAGCTAGAGAAAGAATGGAAGAAAAAAAAAAGGAGAATGAAAAGAAAAAAAATGAAAATTTTAAAATATCGAAAAAATATTAAAATATTATTAAAATTGTCCATGTCAGTGCAAATCGCGCCACTAGGATGGCTAACATCTATGTCAGTGATATTTTGGTTAAAATTTATCGAATGGACTGAATTGGCACAAATACAAAATGTTTAGGACTTAATTTGCTTAAAAAATGGTTTAGGATTGAAATAGATTTATGACTATTTTTTGTAATTCCCCCTCTGCTCTTTGCTCGCCAAAATACGACAAGACTCAACCTAAACCCGCTACTAGCATGCCATGTCATCGAGTCATGTTAGAAATTACCACCTCGAATCCCGGTGCCTGAAATTGAACAAAACTCAATAATATTTCACACATGACAGAATTATTATCAACTTTTGTAGTGTCTAGGGGTGCTCATCATTAAGATCTCAAAGCCAGTACACAATATGTCTTGTGAATGCACAATGGTGATAAATCAATGCATTTTTTTTTTTGCAAAAATGAAAGATTTTAAAAAATATTTTTTCAAAAAATAATCACTTGTATCGTTTTAATGAAAAACATTTTTACCGTTCACGAAAATATTTTGACATGAAAAGAGAGCAGCACACTTTGTTGTATGACTTGAAGACATCCATCATCTTTCACACAACACCATCATTGGATCACAGGATTTCATTTTGCTTTTTAGCCTCATTGAGGGGGATATCACCGTGATTTGGGGAAACATTTAATTACTTCATTTTATCTTTTTAACCTACTCTTTCCCGTGCCTAAAGTCCTTTTCATCGAATACCATAATAAAGTGAACCGACAATAATTAAATAAACAACTTTCTCGAAGCAATAAATTAAAAAAACACAGTGGAGGTTCTTTTTTTTTTACCATGTCCTTCTCTTTTATGTGGATTAAATCGAAGGTTCTTTGTCCAAAAAAAAAAGAAAATTTCATGACAGATCTCTAGAAGAAGCAAGACAGATCATGAAGCTTTTGGGTGAACTGAGGTGTCTTTGTAGAGTCTTCAGACAAGATCATGCACTCAGTAGACTTGGGTTTGGCATTGTTCAGGTGATGCATATTCATATGCATAAATCAACCATTCATCTCTCCATGATAGCAAGAACAACGGAAATCGAAAATTGCTAGACTTTTTAGCCGGAAAATAAATTCAGGAGACACACTCTTGTGCGGATCAATTGCCTGAACAGGCGCTCTAATCCGCTTTCGAGGCCTTCGATACAGTCACTTAAAGCCTGTAACTTCAAGTTTGCTGGCTCAATCCTCTCGCTCTCAATGTGCTTGCTTGAAGTGGACTCCAGCAATTTGGCAAGTTCCGTGTCCACGCTCTCTAGCTCATTAGGTTCCGTGCTCTCCCGATGATCGTCGTCACGAATGATCACCCGTTTGAGCACCAACCTCGAGACCGACGACCATCTACTTGGCTTTGGTTTCAAGACTGATGGTGATAGGAATAGTAGGAGCGCGCGGAAGATGGAGTTGGTAAGGGCGTTTGCCTCTCTCAGTACATTCGTTACAGCGCGGAGGTTATCGTCTAGTGGTAAGGGAGTGAGAGTGGATTTGATTCAGCTTTACAAATGCTGAAAGCTCAATGCTAATCCATTTAATATCGGGCTTTCAGCATTCCCAATGCCAGAATTTGGTTGAAAGCTACTTGCCAAACATCTTAGCATTTTCTCAATGAGCTTTGGAGGCCGAAAGCTTTTTAAAAATGCTGAACCAAACCCAGCCTGAATGCCTCAAATATGTCGGCTTCTTGTTGCTTAAGCATTGCTTGAGATCTTGCGATTTCCTTCTTCATCCCTATCCTCAAGGAAACAAAAGCATCGACATTGTTCTTGACGTCGAGAACTCTGACTTTGCTTCTTTTGAGGATAGATTGAAGCTCTCGAACACTTCCTTTCAACGATGAGATTGCGTCCTGGATCCCGCCGCTCGTGTCTAGGTAGTTTATGGAGCTTCGAAGCAACCCGTCAAGCCACATCTCGTGCCGGCTTTGTCCTAGAGCTCTCCTAGTATATGGCAAATTGAGGAAATCTATGATGCACGTGTACAGCTCGCCGAGCCAAAGTAGGCCTTGGAGCAATTCCTCCGCCTTATTGGAGCACGACAGTGGTGCCTCCAGCCAAGACTTGAGCTTGTCGAGCTCTTCCTTGATTTTTCGGGCGCTTGGATGCGACCAAACAGGCAAGCTTTTGGAACGATTCTTGTACCGGCACTTGGCTTCGGGCGAGAAAGCGGCCATTCCTGATTTTTTCATGATGCCCAAGAAATTGTCAGCTCAAGTTGGACTAATCAAGGTGCGTATGACAGCACTTCTATTTCACTATTTCTGTTTCAGAAATCATTCTAGAACAGGTTTGAAACAGAAATCTGTTTGGTAACGCAGTTTCATTTTTCTATTTCTGGAACAACTTTTTGTTTCAAAAATCATTCTGAAACAGAAATCAGAAGTTAAAATTTTCAACTTCATCGTAAAATTTTCTCTCCTCTCTCTTTACAACTCACTCTCCTCTCTCTCATGGCTCCCCATTGTCGCCGCCCGTCACTTGCCCGCTCGCTCCCCCGCCGTTGGCCATCCGCCGCTTGCCCGCCGGCCGCCGCCACCTGCTACCCGCCGCTGGCTGCCGACTGCCGCTGGACACTGGGAAATAGAAATTTTATGTTGTTATCAAACGAATTTCTATTTCGGGAGTAGAAATTTTGTGTCGTTATCAAACACATTTCTTTTTTCAGAAATTGATTTCTGAAATAGAAATAGAAAAATCAATTTAGTTCCAGAAATTGAGTTCTGGAACATAAATTTTGTCATGCACGCCCTCAAATGCCACCATCCACCATAATGATATATTTATATCCAATAGGGTATTATTGAATATGTTCAATCTGCATCGTTAATCAACAAAAGATGAGCATGTGAAGACAGTGTGGGTTTCTTATGGCACGAGCTTTGTTGTCATTTCTTCCACCATTAAATCTATGTAATGTAGCTATCCAATTTTTTTCCGGGTACATTGTATCTTGATTCGTGTACTTCGTACAGAATCACTTGATTCATGTTCGAAATCAGCAATATCTTGCCTTTTCCTCTTCGCCCCACGGGCAGCCCCGTCACCGACCGCATGGACTTATCTGTGGGAGTTGGCAGGCACATTAAAATAATGGGTGCATTCATCGTCTCAAGACAAAAGAAGAGTCTTGAGAGACTGGAAACTGGAGATTTGCAGAGATCAAGAACCATATTTTTTTAAAATGTGGTACTAATTATTGCATAAGTAGGTGGTGGATGATGATGAGACAAACAAATGAAGCAGATAATATTAGTATAGTCGACGCATGAGTGGCACAATTAATTGGTGTTTCCTTTCAGGATAGCAACCTGCCAATCCAGGATCCCTCAGTTAGGTACGTAGATCACATACATGTATTACGTATCGTGTCCAAATCCTCGGATATGTCATGTCTGCGAGTAATCTTTAAGAATCCACCAATCCCTTTTTGTGAACCGACTAGTTTTGGCTCTAATTGAACAGGCTACGAAGGGGGTCAATTGATTAGATATGACCAAGTTCATGGTTCTTTAAATATCAGAGGCATGGAAAGTAGAAATCCTTGCACGTTTCAATTGCTCTTTACTATTGGTTTCTATTGTTATTCACAAATCATGACGAGGCTAACTATTTCTTTTAGCTGATGTACTCACCTGTCGTCGCGACTAAAGTGGATAATCGTTGCTAGAATAAATCGAGCTAATGCCTTGCCCAAAGATTTATAGATGGCAGATTCCGCGTTTGAAATTGAAGACAACTTCTAGAATCTGCGTTTGATATACTTTAATCGACAGAAGAAGCACGAACAGAAAAGCAAATCTTGCCCTTGATTCATGTCTTCCAATCAGGTTTGATTTTTTCAAAGTTCAGGCAAATTAAATAAGCGGAACCTTCACTCTAAATATAATCAAACAAGTGACATTAACTAAAGCCTTGATGCTTGTGTCACGGGCAGATGGATTGAGATCATGTGTCAACTTAAACTTTTCAGGATCGTATGGATCACCTAAGCCAAGCCTTCCCATGGATCTATCTTCCCATGGATTGATCGCTTACTTGTCCACTCAGATCGTAGAGAGAGAAAGAGTTTACAGAGAGAAGTTATGGGAGATAATGTTTCAATTGCTCAAGTGTCGGGTGGTTATAAATGAAGAGAGAGCTCTCCTATTTATACAAGAGTCCCTCTAATCACAACTGTAAATTTCCTCTAAATCTAACAGTGGAGATCGCACCTCCCTGTCTACCAATCAAATTGCGCCTCCCTATCGGCCAATCAAATTTACAAGAACTCTCTAGAATAAGGCACGATTACAATATTGCTCGCCTCTAGGAATATTCTAGAGGACTCAAGAAAACCCCAAAAGTCCCAGTCCGTCTTCTTTGTGCAGGGGCAACTTTCTTGAGCATTCTGCAAAGAGGGAAAAAAAGAACGGATGTGCAGTAAGACACCAAGGTTTTTGTGAATTCTCAAGTTTCATTAATGTACATGTATGGATTTTGGTACATATCCAAAACAAAAACTGAAAATTTTCTATACAGATCCACTAAAATTTTGGATTCTTTTCAGGATTCAAGGACTAAAAAAACCGAGGGCCGACCGAGCTCTCCCGCTATTGGGAGATTATATTCAAAAGTGAGGCCCTTGATCTAATCAGTTGCCTGAAAATGCTTTCGAGTCCTTCATCGAGGCTTCCGAGGTTCTTCTCCAGATCCTTCAAGCGCTTCTGCACAATCTGTACATTTTCAGCCCCAGGTTCATCCCCCGAAAGGTTCTTTAATAGAACGCTTAAGGCATCATCAACGTATTGTAACTCGTTCGCGCTTTCTTGCCTCTCTTCGCATGTTATCACCCCCTTGTGGATCATCAATCTCGAGATCAGCGACCATCTCGACTGTTTAGGACTCGAGACGGGTCCTGCTGAGAATGGACTGAGGATGGACTGGAATATGGAAATACTGAACTCGCCAGCTTCTCTCAGGACTCTCATCACAGCCAAGAAATGGTCATCTTGATTGACAAGAGGGGTGAACCGGCTCTCCATTTGCTTCAGAGCCCCGCTCAATCTTTTGGCATCCTTCTTTGCCTTCTTCCTGAAGTTTGTGTAGTCCGAGAGGCACGTTTCAATGCTCAAATCTCCCTTCCTTCTTCGGAGCGCGGATTGGAGTGTCTGAACATGTTCCTTGACTTGCAAGACCAGGTCCCTGGCGATGCCACAGACATCTAATAGCTGCACCGAGGAATCCAGCAGCTCATTGATGCACTTCTCTTGCTTGTTCTGAGAGAGGACTTGTCGGGTGGATGACATGTAGAGAAGCTCATCCAAGCACCCGTATACCTCCTCGAGGCCCGAGAGCCCCACGCCAATCGACTTGAACGACAGAGCCGATGTCGCCTCCCACGACTTGAGCTTGTGGAGCTCCTCTTCAATCTTAAGGGTAGTCGGGTGGGATCTGGAAGGCAAGCTAATCGATCGAACCTGGTATTTGCGATTAAACATATATAAAGGACTAGCCATCTCTAATCGTTGCTCTTGTTTTTGTGTTTGAGGCTTCAAGCTTTTGGATGGTGGATCCAATTCCATCTCCCCATATATATAGAAGCAATCAGAGACAGGACTATGTGTCACCATGTGGTCCAAAATGGCCTCGCCTATGAATTCGTCGGAGCTGTCACGTCTATCACCAACATGATTCTTAATAATTCAGCCGTTAATTTAAAACGGAAATGAGTTGTCACTGCAAATTTGTCGTTCGTTCGTTCGTGCATGTGTTTGTCGCAGAAATAAGTCAAGAGTATCTCCATGCCTGGCCTCCTGTGCTGCCACATAACCCTGCCATTGAAGTTATAATGCTGGAGCATCACAAAGTTAAAATAATGGGTTTTTGCAGGACTGTCTTGAACTTCAACAACATGGGTACAGCAGAACCTTCAAATAAATCAAGATCTAGATCTGTTTAGGAGGTGAACATATAGATTATCTGATAAACTAAAGGTTGGTTAACATTCCTAGACCATACTTAAGACACAATTCCCACAGGTTACTAAATAGATTAGTGAGTGCATGAGTGGCTTGTTCCCCAATCGCTTCTGCTCCCGTTGATTTCTCCTCAAGCTATGTTATTGCTTTCTCTTCCTTGTTCAGCTCATTGATCAATTACTTCAGGGTCGGGAAGGAGAGAAAATGTGCAAGTATTTTATAGTTAAAAATCAAAGTCATTATTGCCGTATTGTCTTTCATCACACATTCAGGCTGAACCGTTCATTGATTAATCGTAGAACAAGTCTTGCGTGTCAAGCAGTAACTGATGAACCGAATTGCAGAAACTCATGGAAAACAATGTCTTGGCCACCACAGGAGAGTATGTCAACTATAGGGACCAACTAATCTTCATGGAACAATTCTGCTTGTGAGATCTCTAGGCAAAGCCAAAAAGCGGCGCTGTGGCTTCGTTCAGACATGCGTCATACAAGTCCTTTCTATTACTGATGCCGTGATCAAGCATTTCCAGTTGCATATTGTTATCTCACACTTGAGATTTGTAACCATAGTATCAAATGCTTCGAGTTTCAGTTTGTCTACTTCTAATTCCATTCGCACCAGATTGCCTCTCTCTTCGCCTTAATCTGCATACTTTCATTTTGAATTCTTCTGTCGCTTCTGTTCCCTTCCATTTGGGACTCGCTCATATTGCGATTAGATATGGATCAAACATCATAAAGAAAAGCCTCTTCCTTGCTATCCACGCTAAACAATTCATTGTGAAAGGCACTGTGGTTTTGGGTGCAAGCATAGGGCCAGAAGTGAAATGTTGTACAGAGACGATGTATCACATTTATCAAGAGAATCTCAGTACGGACCAAATTGCTTTCCTCATCGATGTGTGTGGTTTATCTTCAAGACTAAGTCTCACGTAAACTTGTAATCTGCAGGGATTCTCTTCTTGAAGATTCCTCTAACCAGCACTCTTCCCGACGACAAATTGGAATTCGATGCCTCGACTTAACATGGACACGAGAATTTTTTTTGCAAGACTGTTCTAGGACTTCCTAACCTGACTGAAGGATAGATAAGCTATTGATATGGATGTGATATTCATCATTCTGACTATGAAGCTCCTCGAAATTCAGCCGCTAATGAATAAACGGGAAGAAACTGAAGGTATACCATGCCCAAGAACATAGGAGCCCATACCATTCACAGAAACAAAACAACCACCAGCCAGTACTACTTAAGATATCATCGTGACACGAAGAGTGTATCGATATCTTCACATAATTATGCTAGAAATTTACGGCGTGAGAGCTACAAGACCAACCGGAACAATAGGTGAAAAATTGCAAGGCAAACTTTGCAGGGTTCTATCCATTTTCTTGATCCTTTTGTGCAGTCCGATTATATTCTGAGCTGGCTTAAGAAACCAACATACATAGGACATTTCATGCACAGTGCAGCTCCAAGGCGAGGAGAAAAATCCTGTTTCGGTGGTGGTTCCAGGATTTCCATATGGAACTAAGAAATTCATGATGATATGAAAAACTCAGAAGTACCTCGGCATCTGTCTGAAGATTGTAAGTGGGTTTCAGGTATATTCTTGTTGCACACGGACAGAATTAAATTGACAATTCGAAGAAATCAAATTAGATTAAAAAGGAAACAGAAATAGAGAGAGATTGTCCATAACTTTTTCTCATATCATTTCAAGTTTTTGTACATGGATGTGATACAACTTCTGTACATCAACACTCGATTGCCCCGAGCAGATCCTCAGAAAAAAACTGGATGCCTCGAGGGCCAAAATTGGCTAGCAAAAGAAACAATCTCTTCGTAAGAGATGATGTTCAAAAGCGAGGCCCTGGTCTTAATCAAGTGCCTAAACAAGCACTCCAAGTCATCCTGAAGGCTTCCAATGCACACCTCTAGATTCTCCAGCTGCTTGTTTGTGATCTGCATTCTCTCAGCATCGGCTCCTCCACGGGAGAGACATTTACTGAGATCGCTCAAGGCGACATTGACGCATTCAAACTCATTCCCTTCTTCTTGGTTTCCATCACAGGCGATCGTGCCCTTGTGCATCAGTCTCGTGATCAGTGGCCACCGTATCTGCTTCGGCTTCGACGTTGGTGGGGCTAGGAACGACATGAGAGATTGAAACATCAAAATGCTCGATAAACTAACTTCCCTCAGGACCCGTACAATGGCCAACCGATGCTGATCAACGGGATTCTGACCCCAGAGCGATGAGGCTCCGAAGCTTGCTTCCGTTTTCTTTAATGAAGAAACCAATCTTCTCACATCCTTCTTCGTTTTCTTTCTCAAGTTGTTGTAACCCACGATCTCGGCTTGGATGCTCGAATCGCCCTTTCTCCGCCGGATCGCGGACTGGAGCGCTCGAACACTTTCCTTAATATGCGACAAAATCTCTCTGGCAGAGCCACAAGTATCAATGAGCTGCACAGATCCATCCAACAGTTCATCAGCAAACCTCTCGTCCTGATTGCGAGAGAGGACTTGCCAGGTCGAGGCCATGTTGAGAAGCTCATGCACGGAAATGTACAGCTCCTCCAAGCCCGAGATCCCAGCCTGGATTGACCCGGACGACGAAGTCGAGCTAGCGTCCCACGACTTGAGCTTGTTGAGCTCGCCATCCACTTTGGAAGTGGTGGGGTGGGATCTGGAAGGCAAGCTAATGGATCTAACAGAGTACTTGGCAATGTTTTTAGCTGAAAGGGCAGCCATTTTTTTTCTTGTTCTAGTTCGTGCCTCAGAAAGTTCAAGTTTGAGATGTCACAACCAATTCAAGAACCCAATATATTTATACACATACGGAACATGTAAGAGAGACAAGATTGTCCATGGCAAGAGTGCAACTACGTGTAGCCCTGAATCGGCTCTCGTTTTTCATATTTTAGCCATGAACGTTAAAGAAATCGATATGAGGTGTCTCTGTCTAATCTGTCCGTGACGTGTTCGCTGCAGAAATGGGTGGAGGGTCAGCTCCATTCTTGCCCCCCCAAGCTCGCCACGTTACCCACCATCGAAATATAATAAAGGAAGGTGGCAGATGGGCTCGGCCATGGCTTGTCTCGAGTTTTGCAGAACCTCGAGGCATCAATAATGGCGAAGACCCAGTAAAGAATTGCTCGGAAGAAATCAAAGTTTTAGATCCACCTAGAAAGATTTGTACGGTATGAGATTCTTTTTATTTGAAGGGTGATTAAGGTTTAACCAGATCATGGTAGAGTCGAGTCTACATTTGTATTGGACAACATTGTCTATCATGTGCACGAGTGGGGTCGTTCCTCTAGTATTCCTAGACTGATCCACTTGTTGCGAGAAATTTGTTGGTCGTAGAGTAATTCTGTCACCTACGTTTCATTCGATGATTGGAGGATTCACATACATGTCGTGGACTGCTCGACTTGTTGCCTTAACATGCCGACAAATTATGAATTATTGAAACCAAGAATGTGGAGAATCCGCCAGCTGATTTTAGGTACTGATTTATTCGAAAAGACCGCATCTTTTTTCCGTGGCTGTAGACCTCTAATGGAATTGGTAAGTGTCAGAACGCACAGGAGATGCCTTCCCTGGTGTTTGGCTGGTATTGTTCATGGAGCTAAACTAAAGTAAGGAGCTGTTGTAGCTTTCATTACACTCTTTTCTAATTTTAAGTTATTGTCCTGAAGATGAAAGCAGAGTTTTCGCAGAGCATGTGCTTCGATTCGCCGTTTCCCACCAAGTTGTCGCCGGAATCATACCCTGCCACCAGAAACACCACCCAAACACAGCACAAAGCTAATCAGTTCTCACATTCTTGTTGGTCTTCTGTCTTCGGAAGACACCAAACTGACACCAGATCAAAGAATCTGAACATGTTTGGTTTGACTAAAAGTAAAGCCCCAACGTGGAAAGATTCTTCCAGGCCATGAATCTAGTCTTCTGTGGAGGGAATTCTTGTGATTTCATGCCAATTTGACCATCTCTCTCGTATCCAAAATGGGCTTTGATGAGTGATGTGGTTATGGCGACAGTACCGATGGTGTCCTTGGTAGACAAGGAGACAGTAGATGGACAAATTAGAATTTGTGATTAGTAGTTGTGAGGAGCTTATAGTTAGGACAAGAAAATTCCATCAGCAGAGAAGAGAAATGGCCTAAGATTCATAGGTCCATGTGGGAATTATTCCACTTGTTGCCCTGTTCACCAGCATCCTTCTAAATTTAAATGGGAAGAGCTAACTTGCGATTAATATCTAAATTAGACATTAGTTTCACGAATTAAAACCAAAAAACGATGGATGTATCAGTAACAGATTTCATAACTGTACATAGAGACCTCAGTAATTCTAACCTCGACGGCAGGCCGAGCAGGGCTGATCTTTGACTTATTAGTCGGGATATGTGCAAAAGAAATGCTTGTAGTAAGGGTAAACTCACGTAAACAGGTGCCTCCCCGCAATCAACAGACATAAAATCAGCAACATAAGAAGCTTTCACACTTGCTCTTTTTAGTTGTAGCAATAAGCGTCGGGTCGGCATAAAGAGATTAATTGGTTTTGATCCCCATATATTTGTATCATGGATATGATAATGTCAAAATTCTATGATAACTTTGGCGTTGCTTCATTTTGAAGTTCGGCATTCAATATGACGATGTGAATCAACTGAGTATGCTCTGCTAGTACTCGGTACAGGAAAGTAAGATGGCATTCTTCCAATTATGCAGAGACTTAGAAAGGTTGATGATCATATGTAAGGATTGAGAGCTTGTCAGCATTTGATTCACACGATATTCTCTCTTATCATGGATCAGGGGAAAAGATTCCGAGAACATTGTTCGTGAAATAAAGCCGGACATCATCTTGTCATTTCAGTCCTTATGCGATCGAGGAAGAGTTGCTGAGGAGCGATTTGAGATCTTCCGTAGTTCACCTAACACTTATCTTGAATGCATTGGCTCTTCAAATTATCAACCTGTAGTCTCTTTTCAGTGTCGTTAACCTATATATCGCTGCATAGCACATCAGCAATGCACTTGGCATGCATCTGATATATTTGTCGTATAAATCGAACGTGAAAGAAGCAGCTGCATGAATGACTTGTATAATAAACTGTATATATGTTTGTATTCATTGAATAGTAGGTGTTTCTTTTCGATACATGTACAAACTATCCATACATCTCAAAATTTGGGGTTTATGAATAGAGACAAATGCTCTTTTATTGGGAGATTATGTTCAAAAGAGAGGCCCTTGTTCTAATCAGTCTCCTGTAAAGACCCTCCAAGGAATTCTCAATGCCACCAATGCTCATCTCCAAAGCCCCTAACTGGTGTCGTGAGCTCTGCAACTTCTCGCTATCAACCCCATCCTTCGCACCGTGTTTGCATAGAGCAAAGAGCAAGGCGTCCACACATTCAAATTCATTTGCATCTTCATGCTTCGCGTCTTCGCACGCTACCGCTCCTCTGTGCACCAACCGTGATATCAGTGACCACTTGCTTCGCTTGCTCCTCGGCACTGGCATTGCTAAGAATGACACAATAGAACGGAAGATCGAAGTGCTCACAGCATCGACTTCACTTAGCACTCTCACTAATGATGAGAGCTGATGATCATCAACAACAAAGAGTGTGGAAGCTCCAAGCGAGCTCCTTCCCATAATTTGTATCAACCTTTTGGCATCCTTCCTCATTCTCTTCCTGAAGTTGGCAAAATTGGAGACCACCGCCTCGATGCTTGAATCGCCTTTTCTCCGCCGGAGCACGGATTGGAGCGCTTGGACATGCTCTTTGATCTGCATCAGCATTTCCCTCGCAGACCTGCAAACGTCAAGAAGCCGGACCGATCCTTCCAATAGTCCATCGGTGCAGCTTCTTCCTTGGATGCAAGAGAGAGCTTGCCGGGTTGATGGCATGTTGAGGAGGTCACCAAGGGAAATGTACAGCTCCTCAAGGTCCGATAGCCCGGCACAGACTGACCTGGAAGACGATATCAGGTACTTTGCCTCCAACGATTTGAGATTGTTGAGCTCAACATCGATTCTGTGTGTGGTTGGATGAGATCTTGAAGGCAAGCTAATTGATCTAGCGTTGTACTTGCAATTGCTCTTGGCTGAGAAGCTAGGCGTTGCCATTTTGCTGCTGCTGCTTCTTCTTCTACTTCTTCTAATTGATGCTTCCAATTTCTCTCGGTTAACAATAATTGACTGAAGAAGCTAAAGTTGAAACTTGTCACACCTCACGACCAATGCCACGACACTATAAATAAAGACCGTCTCCGAAGAACCTCGAGAGTCAAGAATGTGACATTGGTAATAATGGCAATGTCGTGACCACGTGGATCAAGAATGGGGCTATCAATATCTTTTAATGCTTTAACTCAAGCCAGTGAATATTTTACAGAAGAGGGTGTTAGGTGTCCCATGCTAATTTGTCGTTTTGCAAGTTTCATTCAGTGGAAAGAGAAATATGAATAAGAACAGAAAGCGAAGAGTCAGCTTCACATCTTGCCTCCTAACTTGCCACATTACCCCCCACACATCGAGGACATAATAATGGAAGGCTTCGAAGGTGTCCGGACATGTCGTTGAATCTGCAGAACCTCGAGGCACCAATCATGGCAAGATCCCCATTAAAGAAAACCCTTGCAAGAGACTGAGGTGGCCATGATTAAGCACCCCATTAGTAATAAATCCACCTTGCTAATTTGCACGAGTGGGTTGTTAACCTACTGCTGTCTCCGAGGTGATCAAGGAGGTCTTGGCCAGATCATCGTGTCCCTCCCAATTCACCCTCAATGATTCGAAAGATGTAATGGGAGACAGCGACGCTGGATAGCTCAACACGTGTGCGAACGGTCGTGCTCTTCCTGTCGCGGGGATACGTGGCGGTCGAGAATGGGTTGACGTGGCAAGATGCGTGATAAACGAGCAGCAAGCTAGAGGTAGATCTGGATCTGGTTGGTGAACTCGGACGCCAACTGCCAATACGAAGTGGCCAGAAAGTAAATAAACTATCTGCTAGAACATCCTCTCTTCTTTTTTTGGTACAGAATGGTTGAGTAAAAATCATCATGACAATTCCGAGATCGACCGAGCGAATTTCGACTCTGTGTTATCCATGTTTTCACTGCATCAAACTAAAAATTAGAGTTTCCATAGAATTGACATGCTCAACAGCGGCTGCAAAAGTTAGGATATGATGTGCATAGATAAGTAAAAGTTGGGGGGTCCAAATGAATGAACTTGAGAAGTGAATAATGGATTTCTGTATAATTGGTGGTATGGAAGTTTGTCCATCGATCTTCGACATATCCAGATGGCAAACCGACCTCCACAAGTGAATAATGGATTACAGTTTCGAAGTCTTGCAATTTGATTCAAACCTAAGTTCTTTATAGGCAAAAACCCCTCAAGATCACACATTGACATAATAATTGTCCAATGTCCACGGGCACTAAAAATGTACAAAATCACGTCAAACATTCAATTCCTTTCCTCTATCTTTTCTTTTGTTCGTTGATGGAGTAACATCATAGACTTGGTAGTGGTTAATAACTATCAATCGAAGATATTGAAATGCCATGTAGGAAACATGAGCTATCTAGATAAATGTTGCTTTCTATTTTTTCACTGTATGAATGATGTACATCTCAATACACATCAATTATCGAGGAACAAAACTGGGGAACCGAAAGAGTTTCCTCTACTGTGACATAATGTTCAAAAGAGAGGCCCTTGTTCTAATCAAGCACCTGTACAATCCCTCTAAGGCATCCTCAATCCTTCCAATCCCAATCTCCAGATCCTCCAATTTACGTTGGGTGGCTTGCAACTTCTCACCATCAACCCCTTCTCTTGAAATGTGCTTGCACATTGTGGTGAGTGCACAATCCACACATTCCAACTCGTTCACATCCTCTTGCTTGTCATCTTGAACACACGATATTGCTCCCTTTGGATTCCCCAATTTGGAGACTATGGACCACCTGCTAATTTGCTTCTTGGGCCTTGACACTGGCATTGCAAAGAATGACAACAGAGATTGGAAAGTTGAAGTGCCCAACAGATTAGCATCTCTCCACACTCTCAACACTGATGAGAGGTGGTGATCTTCATTCTCCAAATTGACGATCTTGAAATTTGGTCACCATCTTCCTCAGTGCAGCCATCAAGCTTTTGGCATCCCTCTTCATTCTCTTCCTTAAGTTGGTGTATTGCGCGACACCTGTCTCGATGCCCACTTCGCCCTTTCTCCGCCAAAGAGCAGTTCGGAGCGCGCGCACTTGTTCCTTAAGGTGCAACAAGGTTTGCCTCGAGTAGTCACAAACATCTAGCAGTTGGATTGATCCATCCAATATCTCGTTGACGAATCCCTCCTGTTGGCTGCAAGAGAGCACTTGTTGGGTTGATCTCATCTTGAAGAGATCATTCAACCAAACGTAGACTCCCTCGAGGCCCAAGATCCCGGCACAGACCGACCCAGATGACAAAGTCGTGGTCGTGTCCCATGATAATTGGATCTTGTTGATCAAATCAACAATCCTAAGAGTGGAGGGATGGGATCTTGAAGGCAAGCTAATTGATGAGTTAAGTATATCAAAAGTGCCAAAAGTTATGTAGACTCACTTTAATGCCAAAATTTTTTTTTTTTTCATCACTTAATTGCTAACTTTTTTTAAAACGATCACTTAAGTGTCAATTCTGACAAGCTTGGCCGGAAATCCTATGTGGCAATTTTTTTATTAATATTGTGAGCCACTAGAGGTCTAGTCAGCATTTAAGAAAGCTAAAAAAAAATTAACTTAAAAATAAGCTGAAATTTTTTTTAAAAAAGAGTGGGGGAAGCCGTTTGCAGGCAACAAGGGCTTGCAATCGTCGTGGCTTCACCATTGTCAATAATGCCTAGCAAGGGTGGGGGATGGCCGGCGAGAGTCGTTGAGCCTCGGCCAATGGCCGACGACCCCCGCCAACTACAGGCGAGGGCAAGTGACCTTGGCCAAGGGTTGCCACTAACGGCCAAACCCAACCGACCCCCTCCAGTGGTAGCTCTCAGCAGGGCCTGGGCAAGGGCCCTCTCCTACAGTCGACAAGCGTACTAGCCACTAGCTAGGGCTCAGCGACCCTCGCCAGTGCAAGCCCTCGCCACTTGCGAATAGCTTCCCTTCTATAGCTTATTTTTTTAATATAATATAATTTTAAAATTTTTCAAGTTATTAATAAATGTAAACATTCACGTGGAGCCTACATGGACTGAGTTTTTCTATAAAAAAAAAAATTGCCACGTTAGATGCAAAATTAATTATAAATGCCACGTGTAAAATTTAATCGGAATTTCTCAGATGTGCCACTTAGGTGGTCGTTTTTCTTCAATTCTGGCACTTAAGTGAGTCGGCAAAAACTTTTTGGTGCTAGAGTGAGCTCCGTACACAACTTTTGACACTTCTGCTGTACTTAACTCGCTAATTAACCTAACATGGTAGTTGCTTTTGCATTTGGACGAAGAAATAGCCATTTTCCCTCTTTCTTTGCTTTTGCGGTCAAGTTTTGGGATGTCAGTACAAGTTGAAGTCTAGCATATATATATAGGAACACTTAAAAGAGACATGGTTGTCCATGTCAAACATCGGGGCTCTCTCTCTATCTCGAATTCGTTATGTGGTCACATATGTGGCCAACATGGTCCAAATGATTTGATGTTCATTTCAAAATCATTTTAAATATTTGAAATGAGTTGTCTTTGCTGGTTTGCCATATTCTCTGTGCTTCTTAGGGAAATAAGTGGCTGACTCAACCCCACTCCTTGCCTCCTATTTTGCCACATAAACCCCATCATTGGAATATTAAATTAGAGCTAAAATAAATATGAATCTGCTATGACTGTCTCAATTTCCCAGACCTCCGATATAAAAACAAATGTGTTCTTTTGGTGAAAAGCATCGTGATTGCAGATCTCGAGTAAGCAAATGTATTTTTTTCTAGAGGGTAATTAATTAATTAGAACATTGTAATTAAGCCGTATAACTCATTCGACCTTTTCTTGTTTATTGTGCGCACGAGTGGCATGTTCCCTAGTCATTGTCATTGTGATCCGTTTGTTAACCAGAAGTTCGGTGAATTTAATTTTGCTTTCCCACTTTCTTTTTTTCTTTTTCCTCAGGGGACTCGTGGAGCTTTCTGATTTCGATTAGGGACCACCTAAATGAAACGAAATGTAACTAATTTTTGCTTAACGTCATTCAATGATCTTATTAAAGGAAAGGCCAGCGGGCTTGAGAAGTTGCCGAGCCGTCGTGAGGTACACGCCCGGCTAGGATATGGCCTAGTTTGGTGTGGCCGAGGCAGGAAATGACGTGTGGGATTACTCCAAAAAAACACTTTGATGTGATCATAAATCAACTTCTCGTTTGGAATAGAAGGAAGTTGCCTTTTAAGTTTTGATACAAAGGATAGTAGAAAATCAGTTTAACTTTAAGTACAAGTTTCTTTTCATTCCTTAAACAAGGTATGACTTCTGACAAGTTTATACAAGACGATAGAAGGGGGCGATTGAATCGGACCACACATTTGAATGGAAGAGGGACGGTACGAGTTCACACTAATGAGGATGTCGTTTTATTAATTGACTGAGTTTATAACAACTCCAATTTCTTATCCATTGATATGTACCCTCTTAAGTGATTTATAATGTAACACCCACCCCATCATTATTCAGAGTACTCATCTCGAGAGCTCAGCCCACCTTGGTATGGGCTGAGTCCAACTAGGTTTACCAAATGAATTTCCAAGATATCTCCAGCCACAGTTCATAGAGAAGGAAATAAACAAATTAAATAATTATCCTATTGGGTTAAGTATTAGATGATGGGATGATGTTTTTATCGTGTCATTGAATATCACCTATGACGATTATCGGTGTCATTTTGTGTCATCAAAATATTTCATGATATCGATAATTATTTATTAATAAAATGGGTGAAACATCAAAGTCTTAGAAGTTACTTTTTTTGGTCGAAAGTAAATATTTTATCCATATCTCAAGATGATACATAAGAAGTTTAAAATAAAGCAAATCCCAAACAGCAAGGTAAAACAGCAAAGCACAAACTGCTGTGATAAGCACACTCTCATTCCATATGAATGGATCTGTCTCAGCATCAAAATAGAGCAAACGGCAGCCGATCACTGAATCTTGCATCGTCATCAGTAACAAGCAAACATCGTGATCCCCTTCTCCAATTACTATGATTTTCTCAGTGGGCGGTGCATGCTTAAGTTCAGCTTTTTCAACACCATTATTGTATAGATACACCAAAAATCAGTTGAACAAACTCCTAAATCTAGATCTAGATTGGGAGAGGTTGGATGAGCACAAAAACATCTTTAAAGAACTCTGAGATCTAGACCTAGATCTAGAAAGAAGAGCTCTCGGATTACATTTATATCGAGAAATGACAGCTTCCAAAACTCAAAGAAGTAGTCATATAACCGCTTCTAGGCCAGTAGGAACTTATTGTATTCCTCCTATATTTTGTCAAACTTCTTGATTTGGAGGATATGAAGTACCAGGTTGATTCTAATGATGAAAGCGAAAAATATATCTAGTGAGCGAAGAAGAGCATCAGTAGCGAGTAAAGAAAAAAAAAGATGGAAATAATAAAATACTCTTAGATCAGATCGGGAGAGATAATGAGTTGATGGAGCCTCCGTTGACTGCCAGTTATATCTTAGTCGAGATAAGTTGAAGTGGAAGAGAAAAGGGGTACAAGAGAGAGGAGGGGGTAGAAGTTACTAGTTAGTCGATTGTTTTATGTTGGATTTAAATTTTCTCAATAAATTCTTGTTTTTGAGAAATCATGCTCTTGCATTGAGTAAGAAAGGGGAAGGTTTTGTTGCTGCTTGGCCATGACAGCAGACACGTAAGACGCATTTGGCAATGATTTTAATTCAAAAAATCAATTCTATTCAGAACTACTTTTTTATTCTGTTTCATGGACGGGTTTTAGAGAATCAGAACGTATTTGGTAACTGTACATAATTTCTATTCCTTGAAACAGTTTCTCTTCTTAATTTTTTTTCATTTAAGTCAAAAAATTATGTATTGTCACTATAAAGTCAACCTATATAGCATCACTAATAAAATGAATATCACTTGGTCTCAAATCATGCATAATCCATAATTAGTCTATTTAATCAACTTAAATGGGGCATATAACTTTGATAGATTAAAATCTAATTGAGTACATAATTTTGAAGGCTTAAGTGGGGGAAATCAATGACTTTTCTTCTTCTACACCACTGGCACATGAGGAGAATGTTGACAAAAGCGGTACATGTTTTCCCTTAAACACTCGTAGATTTTGCATTGCCCCAGACTGAAATTGATAACACATTACATGCTTAGTAACACATTCCTCGAGCATATCTACATATGTGACTAAAATATGAGTTCCATACCCGAGGGCATGCATAACCTCAACAATCTTAAAGAGGTCAGTAATCTGTGTCCCAAGCTTGTTGGTCGAGCGAGGAGAGCGATGGACAGCGGTGGTCGAGCTGGTCGAGGGAAATGGAGTGCTCGGGCTAGAAATGGAGAAGAGAAATGTGAGATCCTTTTGTTCTTTTTGCGATCTCACGAAAGATTTGTTTCTCATTTTTTTTCTGGAACAAAGAATCAAAATTTTTTTTTATTCTTGTTTCTGCTGCAAATATATTCTCAGAAACAGAATCAGAGATTTAAAGAATCACAATCATTTTCGTTACTAAATAGGTTTCTCATCTTTTTCTATTCCGAGAAACAGAATCACAGAATCAGAATCGGAATCATTGCCAAATAAGCCCTTATCCTTTTTTAGTCACTCTTGAATAGCAACAACACACTTACAACCTAGATGAAAAGGCCTAATTAGTAAATTGTAGTCATATATTCGCGCCTTTAATTGTCATTAAGTTAACATTATAATATTAAAAAATTATATATTATTGATTAAGATAATAATAATCATATTGAAATTTGAGAATTTGAGTTACTAATCAATAAAGGTAAGACGACAATGCATCCAAAATGATGAAAAGTATATTAGGGCACTACAAAACAAGTCATTATTACATGAACTAGGTGTGTGCGACCCCAAATATGCGCATCGAATCATGTCATAAATTTTTCTCGCGACATATTTGTTTCCATTAATTTTATCAAGAAATCATATTTATAATTAAACGGAAAATTAAATTGCCCAAGCGAAAAGCCATATAGACTCTCGACAAAGCGCAGTACACGGAAGCACTCCATGCTATGTATAGTAATTCTCCTCAACAATATTAGAGAGACACTACATACTAAATGATATCTTCTAATTACCCAATTATCACATATATTCTGTACCTTGTATCCGTCCTTTAAAACATGTCTGTACAAGATGATGATGATGATGATGATAATAATAATAATAATATAACTTTCAAGTATCTCATGTCTCATCAACCGACCGACACAAGAGTTATACGAATTTAGCTAACGTGAAGTCTAATTCGGCTAACAAATGGATCTGTGTCTCATAAGATACATTAACTATCTTTTGGGCATTATTAGAGAGGGCTAATTATTGAATCTTTGTTTAATATGGTACTTGCTTCTGTCCTTTGGGGACAAGAAACCAACAGGCCGAATTTATTCGAATACTTTAAATATCTTGGAAAAACTACATGCAGATGAATAAGACAAGCGAAACATGATTGAAAAAATAAAATAATTTCTTAAAATATGTATGTAAATAATCCATCATTAACATTATGTTATTATTTGTCTATATGTAATTATTCTGCTTGATCAAATGACACGTGTTCTCCGGTTGAGCACGACCAGATGATGGACGAACCGCTCAGAATTTATGTGTATGTTCTTTATTTGGTAAAGAACGGTGGAGTGGAATTATCATCACATGGAATAATGAGGATGGATTTTTACTTAATCAAGGATAATGTTACAACCCTTCCCCTAATTTATATGTTGCGAGTGGCGACTCATGTTCTTCACGTTTCTACTGCGTCAAAGTAAAACTTGGAGTTTTCATAGAATTGGCCTACACAATAGTGCTTGCAAAAGTTGGGATCAGATGTGCATAGGTAAGTAAAAGTCAAGGTGGTCTATATGAATAGAACTTAGTAAGTGAAATATAGAAATCTGTATAATTAGGGGATGCATGGTAACCATTCTGGAGTAAGCGTTTGTTAAAACTACTTCTTCTTTTTACTCTAGAATAAGTTTTCTACTCTAGAATGAATTTTCTATTTTAGAATGAGTTTTGCACCCTAAAAGAGAAGTAATATTTTTTTACTTCTTTGGAGAAAGAATGACTTCTGGCTTCTCTTCTGGACCGCCTAAACCTTTTGCATTTGTATCAATTCAGTCCATTTGGTCAAGCGGTGCTGACATGACATAGCACGCCTGTCAGCCAAAATATTATTATTTTAATATTTTCGATTTTTTTTCCTTCTTGCTAAGAAGTGGCCGGTGAGGGCGAGGGCCGCGAAGCCCTCGCCGGCGGGCCAAAATAATA
>BCNH02000009.1:13209333-13283174 GCA_001662345.2 Metrosideros polymorpha var. glaberrima
AATCAAGCACCTGTACAATCCCTCTAAGGCATCCTCAATCCTTCCAATCCCAATCTCCAGATCCTCCAATTTACGTTGGGTGACTTGCAACTTCTCACCATCAACCCCTTCTCTTGAAATGTGCTTGCACATAGTGGTTACGGCACAATCCACACATTCCAACTCATTCACATCCTCTTGCTTCTCTTCTTGATCACATGATATTGCCCCCTTTGGATTCACCATTTTGAAGACTATGGACCACCTGCTAATTTGCTTCTTGGGCCTTGACACTGGCATTGCCAAGAATGACAACAGAGAATGGAAAATTGAAGTGCTCAAAAGATTAGCATCTCTCGCCGCTCTCATCACTGATGAGAGGTGGTGATCTTCATTCTTAAGTTCACAATCTTCAAATTTGGTCGCCATCTTCCTCAACGCAGCCATCAATTTTTTGGCATCCTTCTTCATTCTCTTCCTGAAGTTGGCATATTCCGCGACACCCGTCTCGATGCCCGATTGGCCCTTTCTTCGCCGGAGAGCGGATCGGAGCACGCACACATGTTCCTTAAGGTGCACCAAGGTTTGCCTAGAGTAGTCACAAACATCTAGTAGCTGGATGGATCGATCTAGTAGCTCATTGATGAATCCCTCCCGTTGGCTGCAAGAGAGGGTTTGTTGAGTTGATCTCATCTTGAGGATATCATCCATGCAAAAGTAGACTCCCTCGAGGCCCGAGAGCCCGACGCAGACTGACCCAGATGACAAAGCCGAGGCCGCGTCCCATGATGATTGGAGCTTGTTGATCAAATCAACAATCCTGAGAGTGGTGGGGTGGGATCTTGAAGGAAAGCTAACTGACCTAACATGGCAATTGCTTCTGCGTTTGGATGAAGGTATAGCCATTTTCGCTATCTTTCTTTCTTTGCTTTTGCGGTCTAATTTCTGGGATGCCATCACAAGATGAAGTCCAGCATACTTATAAGGAACACTTAAAGAGACATGGTTGTCCATGTCAAACGTCGGCTCTCTCTCTCGTGTGGTCACATATGTGGCCAACATGGTCCAAATTATTCAATGTTCATTTAAAAATTATTGGAAATGAGTTGTCTTTGCTGGTTTGCCCTATTCTCTGTGCTTCTTGGGGAAGAGAGAGACTGACTCACCCCCATTCCTTGCCTCCTATGTGGCCCCATTACCCCCATCATTGAAATATTAAATTAGAGCTAAAATAAATATGAATCTGCTACGGCTGTCTCAATTTCCCAGACCCCCCCAATTAAAAAAATGCATTCTTTAGGAGAAAAGAATCGTGATCGCAGATCTTGTGCAAGCCAAGAATAATTTACGGCATGAGATTTTTCTAGAGGGAAATCAATTAATTGGAACATGGTAATTAAGCCATGATAAATCATTTAATCTTTTTTGTTTATTGGGCGCACGAGTGACATGTTTCCTAGTCATTGTCGTTCTAATCCGTTTGTTAATGAGTAGTTCGATGAATTTAATTTTCTTTTCCCAGTTTCTTTGTTTTTTTAGGGGACACGTGGAGGTTTCTCGTTTAAGTTAGTGACAACCTAAATGAAATGAAATGTAACTAATGATCCCATTTTGCCTAATCACATTCAATGAGCTTCTAAAAGGTGAAGCTAGCTGGCTAGGGGGCCGAGGCACAGGAAGTGACGTGACGGATTACTAAAAAAACTTTGATTTGATCACGAATTAACTTCTCATTTGAAAGGATGTTGGATTATGGTAGAAAGGATAGTAGAAATCAGTTCAAATACGAGCTACTTTTCATTTCTTGAAAAAAAAATTTGAAGGTGCATGAGTGATCGCTAGAGCAGACTAAAGAGTTCGGACAAAATGCGGTTTTTGACGGGCTTCTATAGGATGACAGAGGAGCAGCAATGAATTGGACCGCATATTTGAATATGAGAAGTATTGATGAGCAATATAGGTTAACACTAACGAGGGCATTATTTCCCTAAGTGGAGGAGTTTGTGACATCTTAAACCCCATATTGGTTGGAAGATGCCCTTTTAAGTAATTTATAAATCAATGCCTACATCTAAATAGTCACTACCTTGTGTAGTTACTTATAAAGCTCTTTTCAGAGATGGATCTTTACCTAATTAACTCGCTTAGGTTTACCGAGTCAAATCCCAAGACTTTTCCCACCATAATTCATTGAGAAGGAAATGAGTAAATTTAATATACTACGCCATTGGTTAGATTATTGCATGTTGGGCTGACAATCCCAATTATGTCATCATACAGCAAGATGATATAACTTTTTTTTATCAATGAGTTGCTAATGGAAGTTATATAAATTTCGAGTTAGGCGTATGGTTTTACATTGGATTTGAATAACAACGCACACTTCAAACCTCAATAATACAAAAAAAGGCCTAATTTTCCATTTTCTCTCTCCTCTATCTCTCCACTCTCTTTCTCTTCATTAAACTCGGGCTTTGGCGTGAAGTAGCCTCATCACTAGGGGTAATCGGTTTTCAGGCGGTTAGGCTCCCGACATAAAATCAGAAACTAATCTTGTGACTTTTAGTTTCAAATTTTGGGATTTGGAAAGCGAATTGATCGATTCTAGAAATGCCTTGATTCAGTTCCTGATTGCATCATTTCACTACAAGAACATATGTTGGTCAAGTGGTTATATTGTAATTGTTCATATTGAAGACCTCAATTCTCTATGGGTGCAAAAGTATTACTTTTTGCTAAATGAGATTTTAAAACCAATTGAGAACTGGTTCCAAGATAGAATCGGTAATTTCAGCCTTGGAATCGAGAATCGAACCAGTTCTCTTAAGAATCGGCCATGAACTGGTTCTAGGTTTGTGAGGAACCAAATTGGTTATCCCTAGGACTAGTCAATCCAGGCCGATTCGGTCTTGTTCCGAAGTTGAACTGAACTTAGTGCTCATCCCTACTTGTCACCCCAATCTACCCAACTCCATCCTGTGTCGTGATCCAAGTACGCAAATTGTTTTCTCGGTCACTCTATCCCAATATAATCAACATCTCTGCATCTTCTTATGTACAAAATTAGTGAATTGTAATTATATATCCAAGCACCTAATCGTTGAAATTTGACAACTTGAGATAATAACTGATAAAAGTTAAGATGACAAACGTCTCCAACGATGAAATGCGTATAAGGGCACTACAAAACAAGGAAGAACTCCACATGTTTGGAGTAATTTCACTCAATAATATTAGAGAGAGACAACTCACTCAATAATTCCTTTTCATTACCCAATCATCACATATATTCAGTACATTGTATCCGTCCTTTAAAACATGTCTGTACGAGATGATAATAATAATAATAATATAACTTAAAAAATCCCATATGTCTCATCGACCGACCAACACAATAATTATATGAATCTTAGCTAACGTAAAATCTAACTCGGCTATCAAATGGATCTGTGTCTCATAAAAAAGATTAACTATCTTTTTGGGCATTATTAGAGGAGGGCTAATCATTGAATCTTTGTTTGTACGGTACTTGCTTCTGTCCTCTGGGGACAAGAAGCCAACAAGGTGAATTTATTTGGATACTTCGGTTATCTTTGAAAAACTATATGCAGATGAACAAGACAAAATGGCTCTCATCCCATTAATTGTGAGCACCACCAGAAAAAAAAACCCAATTCAAGTCGACCCATGAGTGTTTGATTCTCCTTGTCTCTCAGGCATATTCACGAAGAGCTCGTAATCATACGTTAAAATGGGAGACGTTGTCTAGTTTTATAATTTGAGCACTTCATTTAGTAGAAACTAATTAGTGTAAAAACAATATTAATTTCCTAAGCCCCAGACGCCCTTAATTAAGGCAATATAAACTTTAGTTATTACTCTCAAAGCTCTGTGTATTTATATATACAACGAGGATTGAGTTCTCAGGATATATTTGAACCAATTACATCTCAATATAGATATGATATGTTTCATAAATGTATATCGTAGAATTCTATTGCGAATGAACATTTTTGTAACCTCAAAAGAATACTCGGAGTTGATAAGATGACTAAGAACTAGTATCTTAAAAGGGATAAAGTGTCTTAAGTTCATTTTCCCTTGACGTAAGCTTTTGAGGACTAATCTCAAGAAATTATTCCTCGTGTTCCTCTCATATCTTTCATTTCAAGATAAATAATCATGATTGATTATTAAAGTGAAGTTAATTTCACATATTAAATTATCCGGAAACACAACCACTCGGTAGGAACTATTATACTTATGTTATTATTTGTCTATATGTAATTATTCTACTCGATCAATTTGATTGGTGCGTGTTCAAGAAATTAATAGTCATATTTATTTTGGATCTCATGGAAAACACAAAAAAAAAAAAATTATGCAAATTTTTGTATTTGCAACTGATTCTTTTTTTCTTTTTTTTTTGGTAAAGACTGATTCTTTTTATTAAACCCTTAATAAACCAAGTGTAAGGGTTTTAATTCAACGTGCACGAAATTAAGATGATATAAATAGTCATTGAACTTTGAATCAATGTGCAACGTGGTCTTTTAATTTTTAAATTATATAATGTAGTCCTTGAACTTTTGGTACATATTCAATTTAGTACCTGAATTATATAAAAAATTTCAATGTTGTCTTCGAACTTAAATTAATGGAATCAACATTGAACATTTTCGTATAGTTTATGGACTAAATTAAATATGTACTAAAAGTTCATGGACCACATTGAATAAATTTAAGATTCAGGGACAAACATTACACATTGGGCCAAAGTTCAGGGATTATTAATGTCATTGTCCCAATACAAAATATGACATGTTTGTATAAATTTGCAGATTTATAATTTCTTTTCTCATTAATCGATTCTATAAACCGGTCTCATGCATGTCTGAGATTAACATCAGTCGGTGATTCTTGTGATCATTTGCGCACTACTGGCTCTAATATCAGTGCTATGATGTGTTACCTTGTTTGATAAGAACTTTAAGTACAAAGAATAATGAACAATGTTGATAGTGATTCAATCGATGACAATGAAATCTTTGTACAAAACTGCAGTACAAAAATTAGGTTGTAGACAGTCCTTTAGAATTCGGATGCCGTGAACACTAGGAGACATAAAGCTTCACATCCTCAAGGAGCCGTCGATGCATTGAGAAGAGACACCCGATTTCGAATCAAGCATTTGTAGAGTTGATCGAGTCCATCTTCAAACCCTTCCAAGCAACGTTCGAGCGTCTCGAGTCTCTCTCGCGCCGCCTTTAGAGCTTCGGACCCGGTGTCGGCTTTCCGAGTTACTTGTCCACGGATGGAGCTCACGGCACAGTCCACACTCTCCACTTCATTGAAGACTTTCTTCACGCCTTTCTCGCTTGAGAGCATCAACCTCGCAACCAATGACCAACCGCCGGTCCTTGTATTAGTCTTTGTCGGAGAAGCAAAGATCAAGAGGGACTTCAAGATTGAAATGGTGATGAGGTTCATTTCTTTCAAGACTTCGACCACCATGACTAGATGGTCATCTAGATTGAGAAACTTTGATGAATTATTAGGGTTTTTGCTTCCCAAGCTCTTCAATTGACCAAGATACTTTGCTGTATCCCTCTTGGCTTTCTTTCTAAAACTCGTGAAACCCTGAGCATGGCTTTCAATGCTCGAATTTATTCTGCCCTTCCTTCGAATCGCGGACCATAGATCTTGGATTTCATCTTTCATCCTTGCCATCAAGTCTTTCGCGAACCCACAAGTGTCTATCGACATAATCGACTCATCGAGCACTTCCAACATCGCTTTACCATTTCGGTCTCGAAGAATAGCTTGTTGGGTGAGGGGAGAGCCAATGAACTCTTCGACGCTGACGTACAGCTCGGCGAGCCTCACCATGTTCACTCGGATGGTTTCGGCCCTAAGGGAAGACGAAGAGCAACCCAAGGCTTTCAACTTGGACAATTTGGCTACGATTTTGAGAGAGCTTGAAGGTAATCTTGAGGGCAAGCTAATCGACCTAAGAGGAAGATGCACATCTTCCATGAAGGATGAGTTTGCCATTTCTTTTTTTGGGGCGTTCTGCTTTTGTTTTTCCTTTCGGGGGCTGTTTTTGATTGGCGAAACTACACTCAAATCTTGGAAATGAGGTTTGAAGTGGACTGTGACGCTTCCTTCTCTTCATATATATAGAGGACGCTGCAAACAAACTGGCATAAGATGAGAAATTTTTTTCAGAATTTGCATGTGGTGGGAATGTGGGTCACCCTAGCTATTTTAATGACCATGCAATTGTTTTGGCCAGCAGAAGGTGAACACATCAAAACCTTTTCCTTAAGTTTTCTTTTGAATTAGAGTGGGTTTGGTTCAGCATTTTCAAGAAGCTTTTAGCCTTCAAAATTCCTTGAAAAAATGCTGAGGTGTTTGGTAAGCAGTTTTTGGCAAATTCTGACCTTGGAAATGCTGAAAACGGGCTTTCAGCATTCCCAAAATTGAACCAAACTCATTCTTAGTCCTATGGTCACTCAACATGCAACGTATAGCGGTTTTCACATAATCTTTATTTAAATTGGGAGATAGCTATAGTAGGAGAGAGGAAAGAAACAGTAAGTATTGGGTCATAATGGGTTGCTTGATGCTCTCTTGCCTCCCAATCATTGATTGTGATTTGGTGTTATCTTTGATCAAGATCATCATCAATCATCATACACGTTCATCAAATCTTCCGACCAGAATCTAGATCTGATCATAGAAAAATTGAGAGGTGGTTTGTGAACAATCGATGGCTGGCACTGAATGGTCTGTCTGCTTTCCAAGGGCCGTAGGAATGGGATTCAAGCAATTTGAGTGCATGTGGAGAACGGAGATTGAGGAACCAATGAAGTTTTTTCTATAAAAGAACATGAGAAAAATTGAATGGGGAAAAATAATTAGAGTGTGAAGGGAGCCAAAACAAATTGTCGAGAATCTAGCTAGCTAGCTAGGCTTGCCGTTGGGAGTGCAAAGTGGGTTGAATTGCAAAAGCTAATGAAGGTATTGATAGCAATGTGAATATGGCTAATATTTAATATTTCTTTTAAAATCTGGCTAGGTTGTGTGTAATGCTAGATTACCACTAGAAAGGCACGATGCCCAAACGATGAAAAAAAACAATTAAGTAAATATAACAGTAATTAATGATAGGAATGTGAATTTGTGCACAAAAGTCATATGACCACAACATTATGGTTTCATAATTTAAAGTTATAGACTCTAGGCATTTAAATGATTGTAAGAAGAATTTGTGCATATGATATGACCATGATATCGTGGTTTCACAATTTAAAGTCTGCATAAATTTTGTGTACTTAGGAATTGCAAGGCAAAAGGCTCAATAGCAGAACCCAACAACAAAGTCGGACCTCAAGGGTAAGTGATGACCGTCACTATCGGTCGCAAGCTCAAAACTAGTTGAAACATGGCTTGTGGAACGATTTATATGTATTTTCTCCTGAGAAAACTTTATAAATAGCTTTGATCTCGTTCCCTCAATTACTTATGCCGCCACCCTAATCAAAATCCTGTTTCCATCATTGGCAGAATCAGTACCATCACGATCTGCCAATCTTGCGCTCTTATGTTTGAACATTTGTATTTATGTAATAATAACACTATTTATTCATAATATCTAAGAAATCTTGCCTAACGATTGCATGTTCATCATGAATCCCTAGCATCGATGATAATGAAACCCATTGGACAGTTAAAAAAACGATGTTCGATAGCTCTATAAATGTCCACCAGTTAAGTTCTCACAGACATAAAATTTTGATCACAAGGATTTTGCGATAATGTTTCACGCACACTTGTTGAGCAACTAATTAAAAAAAAATTATGGTTTTTCAATGCACTAATTCTCGCAAAACTCTATTGCTTCTCTCTTTCTTTCCTGTCTCTTCACAGTACTCTGACTATCAATGACTTCAACAGTGAAGTCAGGCTTCTTTCCAACATAAATCATGAGCAGAGACACACAGCAAGTGAAAAAGGTCATTATAGCCTTAGTTTCATGTGAGAGTTGAGACAAGGGGACATTGGATCATCATCCTATGTTTTGAATATTCAAGTGAGCTTGAAGAAATAATGAACCTGGCAACCACAAGCAAAGTGCCCTGCTAGACAGGTTTGTCTGCTCTTGCTGGTTGCTACACTGATTCTATGAACAAAATGCTCAAAAAGCACATTGCAGGGAACATACAAAAATAGGAAAAGAACATCTTATTCACTTACTGCTCCCATAAAATACACCTCCAAACAAATTCTGAGGTTTCATTACCGGATCCGGTCAAATTAAAGTCCCATGACTGGACCATTTCCTTAAAATCCCCTAAAAGCCCAGCCCATAAAAGTTCTTGAATAGACATCAAAAACATAATTTCATCATTTTCATGTACAGACTTCACCAAATAAGAGAGCAAAAGGTGGACAATTTGATACCATCATGCCAGTTAAAAATTGATAGAAGATAAAGAAGACATTATTACAGAATCGCTGGCCCCAAAACCCAATTGTCGGGCGCAGAAAAGTGATGATTTTCTTCCTCTGCCATGGCGACATTCGGTGGTCGAATGCAAAAGGGATGGTTCGTAGTGATCTCCACAGAACCCCCAATTCTCGCTCTTCTAAGTAGTTTGGTTACCCTGTATTCTTAGACAAAGATTATTAGAAACTTGGCAGAGACATGGGGGGTCGCGGCAATCGTCTGTGTCCAAAAGCATCCATTGCCGAGATTTTATTACAAGCATCGCTTGGCTTCAGAGACACTTCCAATGATTAAATAATGCGCCAAAGTTCTGAGTACAGCCCGTTCGATGTTACTGTGATGAGCGCCAAATCAGAGAGAGCCAATCACATCGTTGTTATGGAGAGCTGGAATGACATACCAAGAGAGAGAAGATCATCATAAAGAACCACACAGTAACACACAGCGTCAACACACTGTTGGTTCACCTATATTAGAGTAGAAAATTATCAAAGCAGATGGACTCCAACGCATAGCAACGATACATCTTATGTGCATGTTATCCTGCCCATCCCTGATTTAGGGGTGGATGTAACAAGAGCAGAATGGAAAAAAATCTGTCAAGGCCAAAATGTTTAAATGATCCTAATCGTATCACATAAAGCACTATCAGAAACAAATTTCTTATCTCATACTCAGCAACCACCGAAAGCATAAATAACCAGCTAACATCTCCATCATTTGATGACTCAACTAAATGGCTATATGATAAAACATCTCTCATGTAACAGAGCAGAAAAAGTGGTTACCTTTGAATTCTCATTTCTCCTGAATAGATTAGGCGCCAAACCATTTTAGTCCAACCTAACTAAAATCTCAAGTTTACTGAAATCTGCAGTGGCAACTATTTTGTGTAATTGTGAAATTCAAGGGAGTAGTACTTTCATCAGATAATGTGCCTCTTATTAGAAGATGTTGGTATTGCTTGGGAGAAGAAAGAAGCTGGATGCTTTCTTGACAGCAAGCGAAGTGCTCTGGCTCTAACAGACCAATTAAGTCGCACAGTTGCACACATTTCTGGCCATCAAGTAAACAAGATAGAAATAGATAATAAATATTCAGATACTAGCAACCAAGATAAATTCGCCAGATTAGAGAAAAATAACATACCAGTTAGACAGCAAGACCTTGTTCTCTTGCCTTCTTCAACCACTTGAGAGTACTCTCAAGAGTAGTGTAAGCAGCAACATCGGTCAAGCTCTTGCTCTCAACAGCATAATCGAAAACCTCATAAGCCTCAGCCACCCTACCGTCTCTACAGAGTGATCTCACAAAGGTTGCATAAGCAGCTGTCTCGAGCTTCATATCACTGGATTTCATCATTTGATATAATTCGATCCCTTTTTCCAATAACCTCGACTTACACAACCCATGAAGCAACGTATTGTATGTGCAAGAATTTGGACTACACCCCTTAGCCTCCATCTCCTCCAACAATCTTAATGCTCCAAGCACATCCCCCTCTCTGCACATTCCGTTCATCAAAGACGTATACGTTACTGCATCCGGAAAATGGCCCGCCTCCACCATTATGTCCAAGTATTTCCTAGCATCCTTTACCCTCCCCGATTTCGACAACCCAAAAATCAAAGTATTGTAGGTTACAAGATCAGGCTCCACACCTTCCTCTTTCATCTTCTTATAAACCCCAACCACCTCGCTCCCTCTGCTCAACATACAATACCCCTTCATTATCGTATTATAAACAAAACAGTCGGGCTTAAACCCTTCCTCGCTCAATATGCTGACCAATCGCATCGCCTCTCTTAGATTCTTAGTATTACAGACATTATCAATCAGTATAGTGTACGTGACCAAATCAGGCTTCACACCCAAAGAATCCCGCATCTCGTCAATGAAATTGTACACAGTTCCCAAAGCCCTGTTCTTGCATAAATGCTTGACAACAAAATTGTACGTGTAACTGTCTGGAGGCCAATGCTTCGAAGACAGCTCTCGGATCAATTCGATGGCATCGTCCTCGCGGCCGGAAGAACAGAGGGACCGGATGGCAACATCGGCAGTCGCCTGGTTAGGGGCGACCCCCTTATTGACCATCAAGTTGAGGACTTGGTGAACAGGGGAGAGCGAACTGTCGGGGGCCTCGCAGGATTGGGACAGCAAGGCGTGGTAGGTCGACCGGTCGGGCGAGAAACAAGGGGACGCCTTGATCATGTGGTTGAGGAGAGCGATCGAGTCATGGACGGTGGCGATCGCCGCGTAGGACTGGAGGAGGGAGTTGTGGAAGCGGAGGTCAAGCTGCGATTTTGAGGCGGAGACGGCGGAGACGACGGAGCTGAAGAGCTTCTTGGCGTCCGACAAGTTCGGGGACTTGAAGGGAGACTGCAATTGGGCAGGGACGGGCACTGATTCGAGGGTTTTTCGGGAAACCTTGGCGGGTTTCTTGGGAAAATGGAGGGGCTTTGGAGGTACGGATGGGGACTCGACGGTGGCGAGGGAGGAAGGCTTCGTCGCCATCGAAGTGGAGGAGATGGCTGACCTGAAAGATGGTGGGATTTTCCCCATTGTCGGATTGCTCGGCTCTGCTTTCGTCCTCGAGCTGAGGTTCGTTCTTTGCAGGATTCGAGCTAGGGTTTTTGCAGGGTTTTGGGCTGAGGTTGGAGAAGGCGAAGGGGGGAAAGCGATTGAGTAATTGATTGAATAATCTAGAATTGCAACTTGGCCCCCTTCAAGTTTTTGTTGCTGTGGCAATTCGCCCCTTAATAACTCGAATTTTGCAATAAGGTTCAACAAATTCGAGGGAGTCACATTTTATTCTTAGTTTTCACAGAATTTTATAGATTATCCCTATAGCATTCAATTTTTTGCAATTTGACCCAAACTTTTGAAATTAGTGGCAATGCTCTTCATTAGCAATTATAAAAGGAAAAAAAGCAACAAAAAACTCCAAACTATACCCATTGTGACACATTTACCCTAAATATTTTATTGTGACATAGAAAACCCTAAACTTTTACCTATGTAACACATTTACTCTCCACCAAAATTTATGTTAGATAATCTTTCAGCCAAAATAATGTCCATTTTATTTCACTTAAGCTACATAGGTGTCACGTCAACACTATTTGCTTTCTAACTTTTATGTAAGCAGATTTTTAACAGTTCTCATGGACAAAATTTAGACATAGACTAAATGTATCACACAAGTGCAAGTTTTGGATTTTTTGTATCACAACAAAAAATTTATGGTAGATATGTCACAGTAAGCATAGTTTAGAGTTTTTGATGGCTTCTACCCATTATAAAATCAAAACATTTTACTTGAAATTTGTGGAGAAAATGAAATGAAACTAGAGTAGCACGATTCAGGAAAGAGCAAATGCTTTAGTTAAAAGTGGCCGAGATCTTGCATGTGACGTGGTCAATTAGGGCAACACGATTCAAGGATAGAGCAAATGCTTTGATCAATTTCACGTGAAAACAAATCGAACATTTAAGAAAGGATTTGAGATAGTGAAGGTTCATTTGATAACCATCTAGAATTTTTAATTCTGCTCCAAAAGTAATTCTGAAGTAGAAATGCGTTTGGTAAAATATTACTTCTGAAATAATTTCCTACTTTTAAATGAGAATTATATTTGGTAAAAAAAAGTGATTCTTTAAGACCAAAAGTGCTCTAGAAGTGATTCTTTTCTATTCACTTTTCATTTTCTTTCTCCTTTCTTTCTTACGCTCGTAGGTCGTCGCCGTCGGCCACCGGTCCCCATCGATGGGTTTATATCACCGATTACTGGCTGCGGGTCGTTGGTCGTGGATTGCCGATGTGATATCCAAAAATTTCGATTTCCAAAATTAAAATTTATGATTATTTATTATGTGCGAATGCCCCAAGTTTGAGGCATTAAAATTTGATTGATTGATATTGCGGTACGTGTTTATAATATGGGTGACAACATTTAAATCGTTGTCAACTTAATTTTTTAAAGGGTCAATCAGTTTCGAAGCATTATATTTGATGTCATCAAACCTCATAATTTAAATTGAAATTTTTCTAATAATCGATATGGGTTTATTAATGATTTAGTGAATTTAAAATATTTTCCCATAATTACCAATGTTCAAAACAAAATTTGTTTTCATTATTCTTATATGAATTTATTCATGACTTAGCAATCCAACAATAAGGCTATTTTGGTAATAAACATTTGATCTCATTTTTGTTGGGCACGACCACTTCTTCCATTATTATCTCAACATTAAACCAAGCCTTGGTGAATTATTGAACTTGGGCCACATTTACATCATCCATGACATCACCTCTCTTGGATTATGTTATTTAATGGTATGGGTGACTCACACTTATACTTGTCCAAGAGTTCTATCATTTATTATCATTCTAAAAAAATTTCTTTGTATCTCATTCTTATTAACCCAAATGTTCTAGCTAATCTAGGGTCATTATTACCTCCAAGCATGATTGAGTTGATCTTTTCTCTTTTACCTTGGCTTGAATGAACTTTCCCAAATCAAATATCCAAAGTTAAAACGAACTTACCTCCATAACTCTCCTCACTAGCCTTCTACCTCGTCTTTCAAAGCCGCACGTGAAGCAAAGACCCAACGATCGCGATTTTCAAATTCCTTCTTTCAGACTTTGATTCGGTAAAACATTGATTTCAACTACTTTTCTTCGATGGTTTTCTTGTCGTTTTGGAAGTAAAGAATTATTGATTTCGGTTTTATTTGTTTGTTTGAAGGTAACTCAAATATTTAAGTTTTCGGATTTTTGTCCGAGGTAAGTGAAAATTATAGATGTTAAATTAGCCTAATCTATTTAGCACTTGGACTTGGTTGTTTGGTGTGAGATTTGGTGGTAGTCGAAGTTGAGGCTAAAATAATTGTGTAAAATGATGATGTGAAGATGTTGTGTTAATTGATCGGATGAGCGATGTTATGCCCTAACGGTGTTTGATAGATTTTATTAAGGTATGGTACTCATATGCCATGTGAAAGTGATATATTTGAACTTAGAAGTATAACATGTGTAACATTCGAATCCATTATTCACTTGGAGTATATTGCATCTGAGCATGTTTTGCATCATCTAAGTGAATCGTGCATCTGAGCATGTTTTGTATCATCTGAGCAAATCCTACATCTGAGCTTGATATTCAACATCAGATACGTAAAGTTTGAGTGACTGCATGTAAAGTTTGAATGACATTCTGAATTTCGACCCATTTCGAAGCTTATGAATGAATGAAATATCAATCGATGTATTTCAGTAAATCTCGATCAGAATTGATCACTCTTGAGTTAACTAACCCAAGGGGAAATGCTAACGAGGAATTAAGTACATGGACCAAAGAACTTGACCCTAGATTAACGACTTGACCATAAGGATTGCTGAGGGAACATCCTGTGCCATCATAGGCCGTTTAAAGATTGGTTTTAGAACGATTTGCTAGCATTAAATTATTGGTCCGCGGGTAATTCCGTACGACCAGTAATTTGTGAATTAATCTAAATCAGATTTGTAACAAACGCGACCTTTGGAACCAACGATTGACTCTCACAATTACATGACAATCAAAGTCGCAATGGTTCGAATAATTTTAAAATGTGACGGTGATCACGGGTTGATACGCGTAAAACCCTAAAAGCTACCCATTAGTTCGAGACGTCTTAAAATTACTATTCATGGATTTTAGTCACGAATTAAACTTCGAAATTGGACGTCGATCATTCGAGAATTTCGATAATGAAACATTGAAATCGTCTCGTTGAGACTTTTTGAATTTGGGATCGTTTCGAGGTAGATTGGAAATCAGTGATTAAGGGAATTAATTTGGAAATTCCTTACACTCTCGAATTTGGGCTTATTCCTTAAATTTTTAATTGAAAGCACATTTAATTTTTGGGCCCCTATGTGACCTAAACTTTAAGGCATTAATGCCTTAAATGTGCATTTTTGCATGAGAGATAAGAGTGAGATTTTTATGGGCCCTCTTCTTTGACTTTTAAGCCACCCATCACCCCTTGTCTTTCTCTCTCTTACTTTATGTCACTCAACTCATCACTTATAGCCATCACTAGACTTCCTCTCATGTCACATAGTTACCTTCCCCATAAAACCCACCAAAGCTTCCCAAACAAGCCAAAAGGAAGTCAATATCACCTTATTCTCTCTCCCCCCTCATAATTTCGAATTTCCACTCTCT
The DNA here is from genome assembly GCA_001662345.2 of Metrosideros polymorpha var. glaberrima. Classification (NCBI taxonomy): domain Eukaryota; kingdom Viridiplantae; phylum Streptophyta; class Magnoliopsida; order Myrtales; family Myrtaceae; genus Metrosideros; species Metrosideros polymorpha. Next base: position 13,224,046 of record BCNH02000009.1, read on the forward strand.
TCAACTCACTCTCTCATATTTCTCTTCCATCTTTCCTCTTGTTTGGCCACCACCACCACCACCTTGCCATCCACACCTACCACCACCGTGAGCCACCTCCGCTTGTGACCGCCGTGCACCGCCATTCGCCCGAGAAATCGAGGAACCCGCCGGACCAACTTGTGCCGTGAGCTTTAGGGGTGATTTTGGGGACTTTTCTTGCTTTGATCTTTGGTGAGTCATCCCTAAACCTATGTTAGTACTCTAGGTTGCTAATAGACAAGTATGGCTGAGGTTTTGAGGCTTTTTGTGGGCTGTTCATAGTGGGAATGCAAGGGATCTGAATTTGCACTATATAAGATTTTTCATATTGGATGACTTGTAGGCTTGAGATAATGATATTTAGGTGGTTATGAACATATTTGGTTTAGGTTTTGTTGAGATCTAGTGGTTGTTTGGATACATGAACGGTACCACCGAATTTATGCCTTATGGAGTGCTTCGTGCTTAAATGTTTGTAAGTTTTATGGAAATGTCTTGTGTGATTCTGTGCTAGATGATCCATGAGTGATCGAATATGTAAGTGATGTTATCTTGTATCATGCAAAATGATTATGTGAGTTGTGGTTGTAAAACATGCCTTGAGTGCAAGTTGATGTATATGGCCTATTCATGCATATTGGTTAATTAAGTGCCTATGTATACTCGGCCTTGTGTGATTACGAGTGTTTTGTTAGTGTGGCGAGTGTATGCTAAATGCCGATATTGGATCATAATGATCCCGTCTTTATGAGAGGTTATAAGGAAAGCCATATAGTAAAAGCCGCATATTACTTATTATATGACCCAATGAGCCGACGGTCCGATGAACCGATAAGTTATTATATGGCCCAATGAGCCGATGAAAATACTTTTGCGATATAGCGCGGACCGATGAGCCGACAAGATTAATATTATGCTACGGCCCAAGCGCTAAAGCGCGTAGTGAGGGTTGGATAGCGAGACTATGACTTATATGTCATAAAGGTTGACAATAAGAATTGAGTTTTGGATGAAAAACACCATTCGTGAATCATGGATTTATTTTATGCCTTAAGTACGAAACCTAACCCTAATTAAGTGCTTGTGAGTTTGTAAATTGCTTTTGAATTGAAAATGTAAATGTCTGATGTCATGTCTCCGTTTTATTGACTCTTGGTCCTGTGAATGCTCATGGTTAGAACTTGCACGTTGTAAGAGTCTGGAGGTACCTTTGTCCTAGCGTAGGGTTAGGTTTGGCTCACTGAGATTTATTCTCACCCCGTCGTGAGATTTACCATTTTCAGACCCCAGACCATAAGTATGCCGCCTAAGCGTTATGGAGTACCGATGGATTTTGAGACGATAGTCACTGAATACCCCATGGTCGAGGGTAAGACGTACATCAAGAAAAGAACTATAGTCTATGTTGACGAGGGGGACCCGTATTGGAAATTGCATACCTACTAGGCATGGTTCTATGGTGATGAGAATGGGATGGAAGTTGAACCCCTAAAGGATTTTGATGTGCCATTTTGTGCAATCATGGGTTGGTGCGACACCGCCCCTCCGGATGGTGAGGTGTATAACCTTACCTTCAAGGTTCAAGCGAGCCAACCGCCTTCACATGTTCCCGCCGTAGATGCCCAAGTCGTGAAGCCTGTCGATACTAAAGTCGAGTCCGACCCTGATGAAGAAGAAGCTGCTAGTGATGGTGAGCCCGACGTCTAGGTGCATCTGTGGCATCTTTTTGGCTAACCGCGTAGAGTAGCAAGTGTAGCTTTGGACTAGTGACTGTCTTCCTTTTTTATCCAAATATGTCGTCGCCCTCCCTAAGTTGTAAGCTTTCATATTTGACTGACTTTGATTATATTATGAATCCTTTCTGTCATCTTGTTTGTCATATGTACTGAGTTATTTGCGCCACCCCTTGCATCCTTTATTCCACACTATTTGCCGCCGTTGTAGGATCCTAGTTGTTACAGAATCGAAACGAGAGTCGATCGGGATGTTATCACGCTCGTATGGTCCAAGGCGTGACAGACTACATTTGATACGTAAAGTTTAAGTGATTGCATATAAAGTTTAAGTGATTACATATGATACGCAAAATCTGAGTGACTACATCTGATACGTAAGGTCTGAGTGACTACACGTAAAGTCTGACTGCATGTAAAGTCTGAGTGACTGCATCTGATACATAAAATCTGAGTGATTGCATATAAAGTTCAAGTGACTGCATCTGATATGTAAAGTCTGAATGACTATATGAGTATATTTATATATGTGTTGAGAAGTATGAGAATGATCATTGCATGAGAATAAGATAATTACGTCGCTCCTAAATTAAATGATGACAATGCCTCGGAATAGAGATGCCCTATAGTGTTGGGATGCCTCAGGGAGAATTTCAGGATGCCTTGGGAGTCGAGATGCTCCTGCTGTGAGATCTGAGATGCTCCGTAGGCAGATGTTGCGGAATGTCTCGGAGTTGAGATGCCCCATAGTGTTGGGATGCCCGATAGAGTTCATGAGGAAATGAAAATGTGATTATGTATGCTCATGTGAATACATATGTTCGTGTTAATAAAACAATATGTGATACCGGTGTATTATAAGGTGTTATGGCCTCCGCATGCATTGAATAAAACATGTTATGTGATATCACTATTGATCTGTCATCGACTTCAGAGGTAAAGCATTTGTCACGCATCCATCATGTATTGGTAATGCATTGAACTCTCATTATTTGTGACACCGGGTTAAATGTTGAAATGATTTACTAATTTAAACCTAGAAAGTTCACTTATTGGGTTTAGGCTCACTCCATATTTTTCAGACGTGTAAGTATGGACTTGCTGCCCCTGCAAGTCAGTGCGCCTATGCATTTTGAAGTTATGTATGATAGTATTTATGTACCTAAGTCTGATACAATATATAATATGTGTTTTTTGACTATATAGGTAGATGTGGGCCTAATGGAGCAAATACCTTATCATTCTGTGTCATGGTACTTTAATCTTGACGGGGAGCTAATCGGTCCGTTGAGAGAATTTGACGATGGCGATGACGACAGTCCATTTGATAGTGAAGTGATCGACCCTTGATGTCGATATCAGTTTAAGTGCAGGCCTGCTTTTGGAGTACATTGACAGTATGGGAGTTAGGTTACCCTATCTTTTTTAGTCTTTGTATCCCAAATGTTATGATAATATTGTAAATAACTAATTATGTGTAATATCAGAAATGATGCATACGTATTATTGTAATCTTATGCAATGATTATGGGATGCTTTATTTTGCTTTCGCATGCGTGTAAAGTAATAATAATTAATTAATTAAATTAAATGGGACATGTGTTGTACGTGATGTATCTGGGGCGTCGCAGTCGGTCACCGATCACCGGTCGCCAAGCGATGGGCGGTCTCTGATCACTGGTCGCCAGGTGGTGGGCGGTCGCCTGCTGCCATCGGTCACCGTCAATCGCCGATCCCCGACTGCCATTTGGTAAACTTACTAGAAGCAGAAATAGAATGAGGACGTGTTTGATAAACATTTCAGAATTTTATTTCTCATTTTCTTCCAAAATTAATTCTTGCCATAAGTTGAATTCTAAAAGAGAATTATTACCAAATGCGCCCGCAATATGACGACATCAATGACTCAGCCTTCGCTCTATGAATTTGTTGATGGTGGCTACCACCATCGTCGACCTTGCTTAACTAAGGTGGCTACAATGTCCGCCGCCATTGCCGCCGCCCACTCCTTTCCACCTCACTCACCAAATCCCCTCAACGCTTTCAAAAATTAGTAATGATTAAAGAAAAACTAAGAGGAGTTGCACTGTACCTAATCCATTGTTATATATATACACACACATTTCATTTCCTTTTTCTCTTTCCTTTGTCATCTTCTCATAAACTATAATTCACTTCTTCTTTTGATTCTACAATCAATGTGGTAGGAACTTTGTAGCTAATTTCGAAAAGAAATTTACAATATAAAGGGGCAATTTGCTCTCCCTCTCTTCCGCCCCCCCCCCCCCCCCCCCCAAAAAAAAAAAAAAAACAGGGGGGCAATTTGCAACAATCTGGAAATTCTAGGGACAAAGGGTACTCAAATTTGCTAGACGTTTTTGCCCTTTATAATGGGAACTGCCTCAGCCATGTGAAAGCACGTGACCGATGTCACGGTGAGAATGTCGCCGGAGTAAAAGCTAGGGGCGCGTCCACGTAACGAGTTTTGAAATGGGGCTTTGCTTAAGACCAAACAAAATAGCACTCTATTAACATATCAGTCTTTGGGCCACTGTAAGAATCACAGCATATTAAGGAAATTATCAAAAAGTCCTAAACATATTGCAATTGTGTCAATTTAGCCCTACACATTTTTTTTGTTAATTGATTCCTAAACCTTGTACAATTGTGTCAATTCAGTCCATTTAACCAATCGATACTAACGTGGATAATTTTTAATTTTTTTCTCTTACCTTCTTCCTTCTACCTTCAGCCGGTCGCCGAACCTCGGCAATTGGCTAGAGGCAAGAGCCAGCAAGGTCGACCTCGCCGGCCTCAGGCGAAACTTGCCTACGCTGGCCACTAGCGAGGCTCGACCTCACTGTCACTAGATGAGGGCAAGGGCGAGGCTAGGCGAGGTCGATCTCACCCAATACCAACCTTGCCCAACGATGATGAGACTCACCTAGCCACTGGTGAGGTCGGCCTTACCAGTGGCTAGGCGAGGCTTGCCCTTGCTGGATCTAGCAAAGGTTAAGCCTCATCCAAGGACAACTAGGTCAACCTCGCTAGCCCTCACCTCTGACTAATTGCCAGCTAGAGGTTGAAGAAGAAGTAAAGAAATATGAAGGAAAAAAAAAGAGAAAATATTAAAATATTATGAAAAATCGTCTATCTCAATATCGATCGACCAAATGGATTTAATTGGAAGATTTAAGACTCAATTGGCAAAAAAAAGAGTTTATGTCTGAATTGACACAATTGCAATAGGTTTAGAACTTTTTTTGTAATTATCCCCAGTATATTGTGAGCCACAAATTCTTAAAACAGTATACCCCACAATAATTTATAATTATTTTTTTTCTTAGATCACGCCGTTATTGTCACAATGAATTAAGGATAGTCACTTAATCATTTTTTTTTAAAATATTAGGGTAAGGGTTACATATCAACTTTATACTGCAAGGCTTCTTTTACACTATTATAGATCGCGTCTATTACATTTCAATATTAAATCAACGTTATTGCTAGAGAGCTCATCCAAGATCGTGAAGCACTGAAAGGAAAGACAAAACTCCAGCGAGACGATTTTATTTACTTAATTCATTGAGCGTACAAGGCAACACGGCACACCGATTATTTTCACGCCAAACTTATTTTCCTGACACATCTCATTATCGTTTGTGCCTAGGCATAGGGCTTCTGGTTGTAGCAGTCGAGGTTGTTGCCGTACCCGACCTTCAGTATGTCGCTGTACCTCTTGTAAAACCCGATCCGGTCCTCGACGGCCGCGTTGGGTCCCTTCCCGCACTCCTCCCTGCCGTTGATTATGTTGGTGATGAGGCCGTAGCCCGGGACCCTCCCCGCGGCCAAGTCCACAGGGGACGGCCTCCAGTGGCCGGTGATGACGTCGTGGCTCGAGGGCTTCGGCAGCTGCGGAGTCATCCAGAACCAGAAGGCCGTCTTGAACGAGAGGACCGGGTCCTTGGCCACCGTGTCCGGGTTGTTGATCAGGTCGGCGTGCAGGGCACGTCCCGCTTGGCCATAGTTGTAGTTGCTGCGAGTAACGAAATCGCAGACAAACTTTTTCAAATCATAAATTAGAACAAGGGTTTCAAAAATCTTAAGATGGAGAAAATAGGGTCAACTGCGAGGTAAACATATATCCTTGTCATGTCCTGCTGAAGATTTTATCTTTTTTTCACAATTTGTGCTCTGGGATTTCATTAGTTTGGTCCTTCAATTTCATGAAAATGAGACAGTCCAAAATCATCCGGTCGGTCCACAAAGATCCAAGTATCTCAGTCCACAGGTGGTCAAACTTCCTCATCCAAGCCATGGAGGCAATCAATGATGGCTTGTCAAGTATTAGCATTTTTAATTAAAAGTGATATGTCCAACATTTCATCTCTCGATCTTTAGGGGAAATGAAGCCTTTGACTTTTCTTTTGCATGAACGCATGCAGAGATGCAAAGCATCGAAACGAAGGGACTTACTGCGAGATTTGGATTGGACCTCGGCCGTAATATTTCCTGCCAGGAGCACACGGCCACCCAGATTTGCGATCACAGTAATCATTCGACCTGTTCCGCTCCTCCACGTGGCAGTATCCCCACGCGTAGGGCCCATCTGGTGCATTCCTCCACCCCCCTGAAGAGCCAGCGATATCGGTATCATCATGCAATATTTACGTACATGCGTCACTTTAATACAGACTACTAGCTCTATATACCTGTGGTTTCGTGGGAAGTCTGAGCCAAGAAAGCCGCGACTTCCCTGAACCTGGTGTCCTGGGTGCCGGTGGTCCCGAACCCTGGGAAGGACCTCGTGGCAGCGACGAACGCATCGTAAGTGTAGAAGCCCTTCGCGGGGCAAGCGGGGTCGTTCCGGTGCTTGAGGAGCTGATCGAACTGGGCTCTGCTTATGACAGAACTCACGTCGCCGCCTTGCTGCGCGCTAGCACCGAGAACAGCAAGGCAGGAAGCTAAGAGAGCAATCGCCCAAAACGACCTCATCTTTGCCTGGGTGATTGCTTAAGGAGAGAGAGAGGCTTGCTTGATCGGGTGTGGTTCGGAGATGGAGTAAGGTGATGGGTTTATATAGAGGCGAGGGCGAGCGCGAGCGAGGGATGGTACGCGAGTCATTTTCATCAATGCGACGAGGAGATAAGGATAAGGAAACACAGAGGCGACGTGATTTTGTAAGGTTTCGAGATTTTTCACGTAACGCGGGGAAAAGACATGGTGTCGTGGCGTCCAGAGTTGCATTTGAAATTTCTTCGATACGTGAGTGAAAACGACGAGGGATCCAACGGTGAATTCCCCATGCGATAAGCGTTGAGGTTCAGTTTCTGCGATCATTATTGAAGCCGGACTAATCAAAGGCTCAACACGTGTAGGGTTCATGTGGAATGATTTCGAGTGTCCGAGACGGAATGTTCTCTCTCTCACATGAACCGCATATTCTCTCTCTCTCTCTCTCTCTCTCTCTCTCTCTCTCTCTCCGTTTGCGTCGTGGCATGCATGCACAAGCAATAACAGAGCAAAGCTCTACGTAGGTACGCACGTATGTTTGCACAATATCCCGGGCTAACACCGATCCACAAACACCCCAAACGCCAAATAGGATAACTTTTATGTTATCCAGACGACTGAACATTATGCCCTATGGGTTTTTATCGTATCGTTTATCGAATCTATATACCTTCCTTAAAGAAATCCAACTGCAATTCATTCAGGTCATGGAGAAACCCGTAGCTGATGAGATGCCAATCTAAAATTACTAAAGACATTCGTTCCTGATTTGGAGATTTAACCATAAGTGCCTTGTCTTCGTTATAGTATTCACATGGATTCATAATTCAATTACTCAAATATCCAACTAGGAATCTTTAGTATGTTGATGGTATATGTGTGCTTACAACAGGTAATCTCGCAAGGCTAAAGGAGATCTATTCTTTTGGTGAAGATATTTGGTTTATGGTAGGGTAGCTTGGGGAAAAAACTCTCTTTGAACCGACTCGACCGGTAGAGTTAGGCGATAACAGTAGTTGTGGGCCTTATGCCATAAGCCTGAGTTCATATTTCTTTCAGACCCAGAAGGTGAAAGTGCGGGGTTGTCTTCTAATGGTCATAGTTAGGTATGGAAAAGATGGTGACTTAGATGTTTGCTAAAGCTATTTCCAAAGCATTGTTTTCACATAGAGATTATTAGCTTCTTCTTTTTTTCCTTTTCTTTTTTGTCGTCCAGTGGGACAACCGTGATTAGCCAGCTACCTCGAGGAAAAATAGCACAACAACCCGCCTCCATGGTCTCCCATTTAAATCTGAGTTTCACACAACTAAGAATCAAATCCAGAACCGTCGATTCTTTCGGCCAAAAGCATGGGAACGCTCGGATTGATCCTACGGTGGATCATAAAGGTTTAGTTTTTTCTCCAACTTTACGGCTTCTCCTTTCCATCTTAAATAGATTTCTTCTACAAACATCAAGTGCTAATGGACAGACTCGACTGTATTAAGCGGGAGATTTTCATTGTTTATCCTTTCTAATCTTGCGAAAAGTGAGTGGAGTTGTGTCGTACGTGCGAGAATTATCTCATTATTGTGATAATTTGTTGATTCGGTTACAACTTAATAAATAACAGGGTCATTCCATATATATGGGTTCATCGAGGTGGAATTTCAAGAAACAAACGTTTATCTTCATCATGGGCACCAAATTCATGCTTTAGATTAGTCGCGCATGCATTCTTACAATATGAGGATGAGTTCTTAATTTCCTTTTTGTCTTTGTCCACCGAATCTTGAAAGTCTAGTGCATAATTGCTAACAATACAGTACTAACATGAAAAAAAAAAAAACACGACATTACTCTACACAATTGCATATTTGAATGTCAAATTGGGAACTAAGAAAAGTTATGTCCACATGATCGATGGAGAAATATGATTGATGAGACGATATCATGGTAACATGACATGTGATATCACTGTTATAGATTAGCTTCTCCTCGATCGTGACCTTCAATGTTAGAGAGAGAGGTTGACCAAAAAAAAAATGTTAGAGAGAGAGAGAGAGGTCTCTGATTGGGAGCTGACTTTGATGCGTACAAGAATTATGATCCGAAAATCATGGCAAATCCTACATGTGAGCTCAACCGCTAAATTAAAGCTGGCAAAAAGAAACTGATTGACTAAAGAGATTTTGCTTGATGTGTGCTCATTGTTGGCTATATACCAAAATCTCTTGTTGGTTGACTTCTCCCTCATGACTAGAACCTCCCAAAATGGTGCGATTGACCTCCGCATGCGATGAACTCCATGTTCGAAACGCGGGTAATATATTATACTTATATAAGGACTTTTATATGTACTAGTGGCGGTAAAAAAATCACCACACAAGCAGAATTCTGACGCTCACATGTATATGAGTTTTAGTTTTGGTAAATCCAATTAGTAAATGAGATATTTCATTTCATGATTGCTTGTGTAAAAAGTATTTTACACTGATGGGGTACCTTATCTATTTATTTTTTATGATGAGATTCTTGGCAAACTTCTGAGTTTTTGAGGCATGGACTAGCCAATCTTTGAATATTACATAGGTTAGTTAAGGGGAAAATTGCACAATCAGTCTTAAACCTATTGTATAGAAACCAATCGACTCTTAAGCTTTTTAATCGAACCAATGTAGTCTTAAACTCTTGGGGGAAAGTGCAATTAGGTCCTCTCGGGCAAGTCTTGCCTAATTTATCTAACGTGACTATCCAGTCAATATCGGTTGTTTTACGTGTAATGGCAAGGGCGCAATGTGAAAGGATTTTCAACAAACAATGTTGTTTTTTGCTAGATATAAATCATCATTTCTTCGTATTGCACAATATGTAGAAACTACCCCCAAAATCCCCCATTCAATCCCTCATGCTCGAACCCTGATTCCCCTCAAAATGCCAATTCCAATCTTGGAGGCAAATTTTGGAGTGAAGATGAAGTTGATCTCGCCAGCACAGGCAAGGGCAACCCTTCGTCAAGCGAGGGCCGCCTTCACCTAGATTGGCAAGGGTCGGCCTCACCTAATCTCGCGAAAGGTGACCCTCAACCAATCTAGCGAAGGGTTGCCCTTGCCAGACTAGGCCCAAGCATCCCTCGTTCGAGGCCAGCGACCTTTGCCAACTGTCGATGAGGCTCAGCAATAGTCGGCAAAGGGAAAAGGAAGTAAAAAAAAGAAACATAAAAAAAAGTATATAAAATTTTGACAAAGTATTAAATATTATTAAAAATTATCTACGTTAGACCTCAGTGGTTTTCAGCCAAAATTGGCTGAATAAACTCAATTGGCAAAACTTAAAAAAGTTCATGACTCAGTTGACAAAATTAAAAAATTTAGGACTGAATTGACAAAAATATAATAGATTTATGACTTTTTGGACAATTTTTCCAAAAACAAATAGACAATGTCTAAGGAGACCAAAGTGAAAATATTCGTCATCATGCCTAACCCGAAATTTTTCAACCTAAGGCGGCCACAAATTTACTAAACGAAACCATTTATTCATAGCCGTCGGTGCCTAATCCGGAAATTAAGCCCAAGGCGACAAAACCATAGACTCGACATAGACTCGACAAACGGGAAGAGTTTCTGTCGCCCTTGGCCAGTCTATAGCGACAAAAAAGCTGAGTATTCCTTGCCTTTAAGCAAGACAAAATAATTTGCCCCGCTTGTTACCAATGGCGGCAAAACATAATTTTATCGCCTTAGACGACAAAATTAAATCGCCTTTTAGACATAAATTACGGAGCAAAACGCAAGGCGACAAAAGAAGACCCATTCATATTTTTATTTTATTTTCGTGGGTACCAATAGAGAAAAAGAAGCACGATTGGTGTTAGTGATAGGTTTGTACTCTGTCGTTCGTTCCTCTTACGACATCAATTATTTGCCTTGGTTTTCTAGTAAACCTCGAAGCAACTTCCTCTATACCTCGCATTGGTTTCCAAGTCTTTTTTATATAATTTTTTTGGTCAAATTTTTTTTAAAATATTTCACCAAGTCTTTTTTTATATTTCACTAAGTCTTCTTTCTATATTCGACTAAATCGGCCCATCGTCAATTGTCCCAACAATAGTTAATCCTCTCATTTTTTGTACATTGTCCAATCTATGTAGTTTATACACACGTCGCGGTCAATATGGGCCACCCTTGAGCTGTCCATTAAGCTTTGTGGTACTCCTTTTACTATTTGCCTTTGGTCAGGATCCGCATGGAGCTCCATCTTCATCTGTTAATTTAAGCTTTTGGGTGAACTTTCTAACATTGCATCAAAGCCAGTTAGCTATCCATTTCACGAACGTGCATAATTCAGCTTGCACGAGAAAGGGGGTGTATTGTGTTGTTTGTTTGTTTGTTTTACAAACAAACAAAATAGTGTTTTCCTTGCCCCACATAAAAAAGTTAGGAGTTTGTAGGTCACTTTATAAGTTTGAAGATCTTCTAGTCCTACAAATGAAGAAAATGGGTTAGTGGGCTAGACCCTATAATACTCGCATGCAGATGCGCGAATAATTATGTGATTTTGGCGCACTTGTCACTAATCAACAATTATTTATTTATTTATGCCAAAAGGATATTAAGGGCTCTTGTAATTTCTGAAAATGTGTTTATTATTCGGACACGAAGAGGTGTCTCCGATCTTTTAGTTATTCTGACACGAAAAGGTGTATTCGAATATATAGTTATTCAAATTTAATGTTTATTAAAATTTGGACATGAAGAGTTGTGTTCGGATTTAATGTTTATTATAATTTGGACATGAAGGGTCGTGTCCGAATTTCATGTTTATTAAAATTCGGAATGAAGAGTTGTGATCCTTTGGCTAATATAAATACTTAATACTGTTCAATAAAATTACAACAACTTCCATTTTCGTTTTCTTTCAAAAACATACGGCCGTCTTTCTAATTGTTTTCTAGAGAGTTCTTGGTGAATTGTTAAAATTGCCATCTAATATTCTCATCGAAACTTTGTTGTATTTTGAAAGTTGTTTGTCAGAAATCATTAGTAACGTTGTGGGGCAAATAAATCCTTAAAGAGAGTGTTATAACGCCACAAAGTTTGATTCAATTGTCTTCCCATTCCAAAACATATTGTCCCACATTACTTGACAATGAGTCTTATATGCTATTTATATTTATGTTATCTTCCTTCACTTATCAGTTTAAGCTTTTGGATTGGACTTTCTATTGCATCCTAGCAAAATAAACTGATGTTTTTCTTTTTTGCAAATTCATGTTAGTGAATGTCAACCTAAATGGAGGAGAAAAAATCGGATCGACGGAGTAACTTGTCGCAACAAAAAATTTAGTGCTTACGCGGGTTGAGTAAAGGTTTTCGAGTCGTATTATCGGTCTTCTTCCGATATGAATCAGCCATGACGCTCTTGTGATATGTGATGTGGTTGCATACGATTGATTATATCTTGAGAAAGCATGGCAAAATGTATAAAAATGAATGATGGTGTTATTATACTAGGACAACTATTTGCGTGAGAAGTGAGATTGATTAAATAAAATGCAAGGGAATTTCGGAGCTCCTTCCCCTTACTGACATGCATGAACAACATACCCACTTGGCTGGCATGCAAAAGAATAGGTAGTATATAACAATTTATGGCGAATTCAACTTATGGTGGTGTATGACCAAAAAAAAAACTTGTGGTGGTGACTCGGATATCGAGTTGCCAAGTTGTCATCTAGCACTCCTTTTGCATCAATGTTACGCGCGGTTTGACCTTATAGATTTTTGAATATTCTAAAAGGTTAAGTTGTGAGAGGAAGGTTTGATTTAATATTTTAATATTTTAATACTCTTTTAGGTGTGGAAATATGTAATTGAGGAGGCAGATAGGAGCATAATAGATTCAAACTTCAGAATTTCATTGCTCCGATATTATGTGAAATTTTGTGAGAAGTTGTTAAATAGAGGGAGAAAAGATAAACATAAAACCATTATTCCTTACAACAAAGGATATGATCAACACCCCATACTCACTAGCCCTGATTTTATGTGAAAAAGCTCAACTAGCTAGAAAACTTAAACTGTTAGACGAAAGACGATCAGGTCAATACATGTCTGATTATGGCTAGAAGTTTGATGCGAATTGGTTTGGAATGGATTTGACTTGATTCAAGGACATCCGAAGCAAGCATAATATTTCAGAGTGCGCAAAGAGATATCTTCGGACATCCTAAATCATGTGGTTCGTCCGATCAGGATGGGGAAGCTAGAAATCCCAGCATTTCCGACGTCTGGTCCTTCCTCGATTAGATGTCCGACTTGAGCAGTTTTTGCCCAAGAAGATTTCAGACGTCCAAGCCCACTTCGAGTGTACGTACGGACGTGCGCGACCGAAAATTAAACATGGGATTCAACCTATTTCGCACGTTATGCCAAGCCTAGTTCAGAAAATAGTTTTAGAAAGCCCTTAAGAGAGACTTTTTCTGAGATATTTTTTTCTCTCTTTATTGATTCTTGTGGAGCTTACTCGAGTGTAATCCGGGTCGGACACATTAGTGAGTGAATGTGATTGAGCCATCACGTGAATCTGTTTTGACGGGGTAAGGCATGTTGGGACCACGCAGCTTCGATACCTTCACTTAAGGAGATCGCCAAGAGGGAGCCCAAATCCGATGAAAAACGAGATAGGCTCGTTACTTTAGAACAAAACTTGGGAGTTGATCGAGTTGCCCACTAGTAAAAGGGTTTTGTTAAACAAGTGGTTATACACGATCAAAAGTGAAGCAAATGGTAGTATCAAATTCAATGCGAGATTTGTGGTCAAGGGTTTTTTTCAAAAAGAATGGATCGATTACTCCGAGATATTTTTACCAGTAGTAAAGATGACATCAATAAGAGTTTTGTTGAGTATAGTTGCAGTGGAGGATCTTCATCTCGAGCAACTGAATGTGAAAACAGCATTTTTGCATTGTAATCTTGATGAAGAGTTATACATGGCGCAACTTAAAGGTTTTGAGGTCAAAGGTAAAGAACACATGATATGTTGCTTGAAAAAAAGCCTATATGGTTTTAAAACAAGCTCTGTGTCAATGGTATTTAAAATTTGATGGTTTTATGGAAGAAAAAGGATTTATGCACTATGAGGCTGATTATTATGTTTATTTTCGTAAGTATGACGATGGTGATATTATATATCTCTCTTTATATGTGAATGACATGCTAGTGGCTAGCTTCAATATGAAGAAAATCGCAGAAGTGAAGAACATGTTGGCATCGTAGTTTGCTATGAAAGACATGGGAGAGGCCAAGAAGATTTTAGGCATGAAAATCATCAGGGATAGGAAAAATAAGAAATTATGGTTGTCGCGGGAAGACTATGTGAACAAGGTGTTAAAGAGATTTAACATGGATAAGGCAAAATCAGTTGCGACTCATTTAGTGAGTCACTTCAAACTGTCTAAAGACACGTGTCCTAGTAGTCAAGTCTGTTGGGAGCACGCAGCTTCGATACCTTCACTCAATGAGATCGTTAAGAGGGAACCCAAGTCCAAGCATATTAACATATCTAGTTGGACCTACCTTCACTCAAAAGCTTAAGCCAATGAGTTATAGGCCAACTAGGATATATTAACTACTTCATATCACACCACTTATTCGATGTAGGACTTCTCTAACATAACTCGCACGTGCATCTCAACAATCTCCCCCTCACATGTGAGCTCTAATGTTAGGTTTGCTCTCTATTAATTTAGGTATCATTCTACATTAACATATCTCAACTTGAATCTTCAACGCCCAAATTCATCCTTAGTCTCTTTCTCTAGACCAAACCATGAAGTCTATCATTGGGCCCGCATTGCTACACCATAACACTCACCTACCAGAAAATTGCGTTGGTCACCAAATTCCTTTCTTAAAATATTCACCAAACACTGATACATATTGGAAGTGAGCCATCAATCAATCATCGACTCTAATACTATTTGTTATAAGCACGCAGTTTCGATACCTTCACTTAAGGAGATCACCAAGAGGGAGCCCAAGTCCGAGCCAATCAACATATGAAGTTGAACTCATCTTCACTCAAAAGCTTAAATTTTTGAGTAAAGGTGGGTCCAACTATATATATTGACGGGCTCGTATTTAGACTCCTTATTGGCGATCTCCCCAGATGAATGTATTAGACTTCTGCTGTGCGCTCCCATCAAGGCACGCCACCAAATCATGTAAATCCATCGTGTTGGGTTTATTTTTATTCTTTTACATTTATTTTTTCGCTTGAATCATTTTGGTTCTGTCTGTGCTTCCAATTTCATGTAATAAATCGGTACCCGAGCCTAGGGTTATTGTTGATTAATTATTCAGGAAGCTTTATCTGTCTGCACTAATGACCATGGCTTCTACGAAATTCAAGTTAAAGTGACAGATGAGATGATGACAGGTGCAGTTTGTGCGAAACTTGATCCGACATTTCTTCAGATTCAAGATGATGGGGTTATGGTCAATCTAGAACAACCTTAATGATTCTAAAGAAGTCATGAATGATCCGAAGAATTTGGATGAGAAGGTATCTGATCTTATGGGCATTTTCGTGATTTTCTTATGAGAGGGTGTGAGACTATGTCCATAGAGAAAGTGGAGTCTGCATTGTTCTCGAATGAACAGCAGAAGAAATTGCAAGGTAACGATCAGAGAAGTGGCACTGAGGGCATGATGGTCAGATGTAGGAACTTCAAGTAGAGTTCTAGCGATAGAGGCAAGTCTAGATCGAAGACTAGAGAGAGGAGAAAGAGCCAAATGAGCCATGGATGTCACATGAGCCAGCAGGGAGGAGTTGGACTACATTTTATGTGTGTCTACCGGTTCGACAAGAGACTAGTGGATCCTTAATAGCAACTAAGAATATGTATGATATTGATTAGTTGAAACGGAAATAAGTAATGAGTTCCAAGACAAGTAGATCTCAAGGAAAGGAATCGTACAAGTTGGATGGAATGGGTCGAGCCTAACATCTGTGGGCGCCATTGGACGACGACCTCAAGGAAAGGAATTTTGGATGTAACTTCCAATCGAGGTGACAGGTCATGCATTCATGCTGGGTCTGGTCGCACCAAGGCGAGTGAGGATGAGTCAAGTCAAATGTTGTGTTCCTACCAAGCTTGGCTGGGCTAAGATGGAGGTCTAAGTTGAGATAATGTTGGTGTGGAAGGATACATGAATTAAGGAACGAATGGTGCCCACATGTGAAGGGAGATTTGTTGAGGTGAAAGTGTTACGCAAAAGAAGTTGCACATCGGGGATTGTGGCATAAACTAAAGCAGTTAATGTATCACAGTTGACTCATAACTCATTGGTTTAAACTTTTGAATGACAGTAGAGATCCAACTAGATATATTCCCAAGCTCGAGCTTGAACTTTCCCTTGGCGATTTTTCTAAGTGAAGTATCAGGCTTCGATTGCGTCTCTCAACAAACCTGTCATAAATTTCTCCTAAAAAGTAGCGTGAGATACTTTTTGTTAGCGTGAGTTATCTATTAGAGCCAAAATAGGAAGAGTTCTTATTTTATACTCTTTCTATGTATATCTCATGTTTCTATGTATATCCCCTTATTTGTAGGTCAATTAGGGTTGATTCTCTTCTCTGTATATATGTGTGCTTATAGCCTTGTAAACAAAAGCCGAAATATAGAAATCACAAAAGAGTTTTTAGAATTCTTTATTGTTCTACATGGTATCAAAGCCATCAATCAAGGGATTCTATACTCGATCCGATCACTTAGACTCCATTGTTGCGACCTTCGTCGTTGCTCCGACCAGACTTCTTGAAGATCGCCGCAACCATGCTGCATCAATACAGCCCTATGGCAAACACAAACCCGACTGGCGATGTTCTTCCCCTAATAGCACAAGGGGGAGCTTCGAATACTGATGCTCTTATTGAGCGTTTAACCCAAGTCCTGTCCGAACATCATGTTCCACAATCTCATGTTGAGACTCCGGCTCCCCCGATTGCTGTCAAGTTAGATGGAAGCAACTATGGTCTTTAGTCCCAAGTTGTTGAGATGTACATCTCTAGCAAAGACAAGTTGGGATATATTACTGGGGTTCTTCCTCAACACCCTCCGAATGATCCTGACTTCCGGAAGTGGAAGACTGACGATTCAACTGTAAAAAGCTGGCTTATCAATTCCATGGATCCCGCATTGATTGGCAACTTCATCCGATACCCCACCGCAAAAGCAGTTTGGGATGCAGTGGCTACGACATTCTTTGATGGCGCTGACGTCTCCCAGGTGTATGATTTAAAGCGACGCCTGACCCGATTGAAGCAAGTGAGTGGACCCATTGAAAAGTATTATAATGACCTTCAAGGACTTTGGTGAGAAGTTGATTTTCGTCGACCTAATCCCATGACCTGCGCTCATGATATTGACGAATACAACACTTTAGTTCAGGAAGATCGTGTTTACTTGTTCTTGGATGGCCTGGATGATCGCCTGGACAAGGTCCGAGCTGATGTATTGCAGATGCAACCATTTCCTACAGTCGAACAAGCCTACGCACGAGTAAGAAGAGAAGACGTGCGCCAGGCTGTTATGATGGCACACCCACAGACTCCCACCACTGCTGCTATGGTGTCACGTGGCAACAAAACAAGCTCGCAATTTCCAGAATTCGGCCCCAGACATGCTACTTTACAAATGGTTCCTGGTTCTACTCCGCCTGGGGGAGGGCGCTCTAGCACTGGTCCGAGAGCTAAGTCTCAACCGCTAGCAGCAGGGGGTTACACTCATTGTGGGAATTCTCGACATACGAAGGAGACCTGTTTCAAGTTGCATGGCTATCCTGAGTGGTGGAAAGAATTACAGGCTAAAAAGAAGGCTGATAATTCGACGGGTAGGGGACAGGCTTCCTTGGCCATAGGTGATTCGTTCTTATCTTTGGTGCCGCAGGTAGACTCCACCACTGCACCTGATTCCGATCCTACAAGTAACAATGGGTTTATGCTTGTCAGTACTTCTCAGGCTGGAGGTAAAAGATGGGTGGATTGTTGATTTAGGCACTACTGATCATATGACACCCCATCCTGATGATCTCCTGCATCACACCGCTCCGAGGAGACAACATATATATAATGCCAATGGTCGTAGTTTTCCTGTGTTGGGGCTGGTAGTGTTAAACTTTCCCCATTTTTATCATTATCTCACACTTTGCTAGTGCCATCCTTATCTAACCGATTGCTCTCTGTTGGACAAATCACTGATGAATTGAATTGTAGCGTACTCATGTATCCCTCCTTTTGTTTATTTCAGGATATCCTCACGAAGGAGATTATTGGACGTGGTACTAAGAGGGAGGGACTATACTTTGTTAATGACTTCACTGAAAGCGGAGCATACCACACCCGCAGTCAGTCTACTGCTAAGGAGAAAGAAATTTCGTTATAGCACCGTCGCTTAGGACACCCTTCTTTTGGGTATTTAAAGAAATTATTTCTAGACTTGTTCAATAGTTTATCGGATTCTGAATTTCACTATGAGACCTGCATCTTGGCGAAGAGCCATCGTGCTTCTTTTCCATTGAGTTTTAATAAGAGCGCAACTCCTTTTTTATTAATACATTCTGATGTGTGGGGTGCTTCACCAATCGTTACTATGTCTGGCATTCGTTGGTGTGTAACTTTTGTGGATGACCTGGTTATATTTAATGAAACATAAAGATGAAGTATGGACAATCTTTCGTGTATTTCACCGCATGGTCACGACTCAATTTAGGGTTCAAATCTATGTCCTTCGCAGAGACAATGGCGGCGAATATATTAATCAACACCTCGCAGGTTATTTTCAAGACCATGGATTAATTCACGAGACCTTTTGCACTCAGACACCCCAGCAAAATGGTGTTACCGAACGAAAAAATCGCAATATCCTGGAGACAGCAAGGGCACTCCTGGTGGGTGGGCAGGTTTCGAATCGTTTTTGGGATACAGCTGTGGTTACTGCCGTACATCTAATGAATAGCATGCCCTCTCGCGTGTTGGCATTGCAAACCTCGCTATTGGTTCTTTCGACGCATGTCTCACTTCTCTCAATCTTGACTTTACCTCCCAAGGTGTTTGGGTGTGTGGCCTATGTCCATCTACATAAGAATCAACGAACAAAGCTCGACTCATGTGCTGTCAAGTGTGTTTTTCTTGGCTATGGAACCCACCAGAAGGGATATCGCTGCTACAATCTAGAGACAAAGAAAACTCATGTGACCATGGACATCACATTTGTTGAATCTAAACTCTTTTTTTCTGCCATCAATTGTATCTTTCAGGAGGAGATCCATAGTGAAAGGGTAAATTGGTAGGAAGGTGGCATGATGGCAAGGGCTAGCAGTGCATTTGACTCATTGGTGGGATGGACAGTAGGTCCAATTGTGGATCAAGGCAGTGTACAGGGAAACTGGTAGCAACTTCTTAATGAAGATAACCGATAGAGTATTTTGCTACAAGAGGCACAAGAACAACCTCAAGAACAGTCCTCTCTTCCTCGAAATATTCCCTCTTCAGCACCTGACCATTCTCTTAAGGATACTCCTGAGGTAAGCTCTCCTATCACACGTGATTCACTTATTGATACTGATGAGGTTGTTGGTTATAAATTGCCCAACAGATACAATCGAGGCAAGGCTCCTAATAGGTACTTACCAAATGTGAAGGAACGAAGGTCAAAGTACCCAATTACCAATTATGTTTCGACAAGGAAATTGTCGGAACACTTGAAGGCGTTTGTGGCAATATCTCCGCAATTCAAGTTCCTAGTGGAGTACAAGAAGCCTTGAGGAATCCCAAGTGGGTTCAAGCAATGAAAGAGGAGATGGAAGCCTTGCAGAAAAATAAGACCTGGAGACTGGTAGAGTTGCCGAAGGGAAAGAAGGCAGTAGGGTGCAAGTGGGTCTTCACCGTCAAATACAAAGCAGATGGGTCGGTTGAAAGGTACAAGGCACGTCTGGTAGCAAAGGGATATACCCAGACCTATGGTGTGGACTACCAAGAAACATTCTCTCCGGTTGCGAAGCTGAATACCGTAAGGATTTTGATGTCGCTTGTAGTGAACCTGGACTGGCCTTTGCACTAGTTTGATGTGAAGAACGCGTTTCTTCATGGAGATCTAGAGGAAGAAATCTACATGGAAGTCCCACCTGGATATGTGTGTGCTAATCAGTTAAATGTGGTATGCAAACTTCAGCGGTCATTATATGGGTTAAAGCAATCACCTCGCGTGTGATTTGGTCGGTTTAGCTTAGAGATGAAGAGGTATGGATACACTCAAAGTAATTCTGACCATACATTATTCTTGAAGTGTAGACAGGACAAAGCGACAGCATTGATCATATACGTGGATGATATGATCATTACAGGGGATGATTTTGAAGAAATTGCAAACCTTCAAGGGCGGGTAGCCAATGAGTTTGAGATGA
The DNA here is from genome assembly GCA_001662345.2 of Metrosideros polymorpha var. glaberrima. Classification (NCBI taxonomy): domain Eukaryota; kingdom Viridiplantae; phylum Streptophyta; class Magnoliopsida; order Myrtales; family Myrtaceae; genus Metrosideros; species Metrosideros polymorpha. The sequence goes on from BCNH02000009.1 coordinate 13,244,262, forward strand.
AAAATTTGGGAGGCCTAAAATATTTCTTGGGAATTGAAGTAGCCAAGTCGAAGGAAGGTATTTTCTTGTCTCAGCGAAAGTATGTGTTAGATTTATTAGCTGAGGTTGGAATGTTGGAGTGTAAGCCTGCTAACACTCCTATAGTTCAAAATCATAAACTCGGAGAGTTTCCTGATCAGGTGCCTACCAATAAAGACAGATACCAAAGATTAGTAGGGAGATTGATTTATTTGTCACACACTCGTCCTGATATTGCATATGCTGTAGGGGTTGTGAGCCAATTTATGCATGCTCCGAGTGAAAAACATATGAATGCTGTGGTTCGGATTCTGCACTACTTGAAATCAACTCCAAGAAAAGGGTTGTTCTTTTCAAAGAACAGTCACCTTGAGGTAGAGGGATTTACGGATGAGGATTGGGCAGGTAGTATCTCTGATAGGAGGTCTACGTTAGGCTATTTCACATTTGTGGGAGGAAACTTGGTAACATGGAGAAGCAAGAAGCAGAAGATTGTAGCCTTGTCAAGTGCTGAAGCAGGATTCCGAGGGGTAGCTAAAGGTCTATACGAGCTACTATGGCTAAAAAGGTTGATGACAGAACTTAGTTTCCCACCTGAGTCCGAGATGAGACTATTTTGTGATAATAAAGTTGTGATTGAAATTTCTCACAATCTAGTTCAACATGATCATACTAAGCATGTTGAGGTGGATAGGCATTTTGTCAAGCAAAACTTGGATAGTAAGGTGATAAAGTTTCCATTCGTCAAGTCTGAAGATCAGTTGGCAAATGTTCTTACGAAGGCCTTGTCAAGTCAAGCTTTTCACAGCTCACTTGTCAAGCTGATTATCAAAGACATCTTCTCACCCGCTTGAGAGGGAGTGTTAGCGTGAGTTATCTATTAGAGCCAAAATAGGAAGAGTTCTTCTTATTTTATAATCTTTCTATGTATATCTCCTGTTTCTATGTATATCCCCTTATTTGTAGGTCAATTAGGGTTGATTCTCTTCTCTATATATATGTGTGTTTATAGCCTTGTAAACAAAAGCCGAAATATAGAAATCACAAAAGAGTTTTTAGAATTCTTTATTGTTCTACACTTTTAACACATGATGGGAATATTTGCGATTAGAATTGAAGGAAATATCAAATGACTTCTGCATAGAAACTTGGACAGAGGCATGTTACTATGGGAAAGAGTCAGACAAATACACGGCTTGGGTCTCACGGTGGAGAACCAAGGAAGGGAGTGGCAAAGTCCGACTTCTGTACAGACTTCAGGAAAAAAAAAGCATCACGCAGACTAGACAATTTACGCGTTTCTAGAACAATGTAGGAAAACTCGAAACGAATTTTGAGTGCATTTTTTTTTTATTCCATGAACACTGGCGGCCATCACCACGGTGGAAATTTTCCCCTGACCAATTCACATTCGAGAAGGAGAACTATTAAAATACCATTAACGTGGAAACAAGAACAAACGATTCGAGCAAGAAATAAATTGCAGATATAATACTAAACACGGGATTTAAGTGGTCGCTACCCCGAGGAAGAGAACGGCGATATGGTTCTACTTTAATTGGCAAAAAGAGAAGATTACAATCACTTGAAATACTCACACTCAAGTGTTTCCCTATCCTAGATATACCCAAATGCATGAAAATCAATCACAAAATATGAGTATTCACGCGCTCTTAATTCTCTTGGATGAAGGCGAAATGCTCTTTAGGTTTGCATAGGTTTCTCTAATAAGTAAGCTATGAAAATATAATTTTAACAAATCCGGATTGAGGCCGGGCTCCCGCCAAAACAGGCTCGAGTGCCTAGCTACTGCTTTGAAAATCACGATAACTGTCCGGGAGCTCGACCAACTTTTACTGAGCTTGGCGGCCGAGTTCATCCAAGCACCACGCAGGCTGTTTCCTCGCATTTTCAATCATCCGCCTCTATCTCTAAATCATGAGCTCCCCCCTCCCTCTCCCAGTGTGGGAAGGGCGAGACATTTATCTTTTGCTTCGAATCCAAGGTCTGGGCAGAAGCCTCCCCCTTTAAGAGGTGGTACAGTTGAGTGGGGTCACCTGCAAAGGTCAAATGCCTAAACTTAATCGGTTCATGAAACTTGCATTACAAAATAAGTATTTTTCGATTGTTTATATATTTTTATCTTATGATTTATACAAAGTTATGTTGCCCTTCAATTCTTATTTCAAATTGCTTTTCTATTTATTTTCATGTCTTCTCCAACCGGGAAAAAAAATTCTGACAAATTTAAAAATGTATTGCCCAATGCCCATGCGGTCAACCTATGCCGCGCCCATGCTTTCTCATATTAGGTAGACCTAAGCACTTAACTAGGCTCCCACGCTCGAGTCGAGAAAAGCAGGACAAAGGTCTTGAAAAGCTCAATCCCAAATTGACCCGACCCATCCCGACCCCGCCCGCTGAGTCTACTCACTTGTAGCTCAAGACGGGTCATCAATATCAATCACAAAATGACGTATCAATAACATATGTCTACCCAACCCGAGCACGGCCATTCAGTCTACTTATACCATTGGAGGTCCTAATTCTAATTGAAATTGAACACCTCAATCTTAGAAAATCGTGAATATTGACATTTAGTGTCACGTGGAATTTTCCTTTTCTCCCATCTTGACTGGAATGTAGAGGAAAGTAGTATTTAATGCTCAAGTCAAAACAGATACACGTATAAATTGATCGTTGCCTAAACTATAATCATTTCAATATCCATAGAAAGAAAGTTTCGCTTGCAACCTCAGTAATCTCCGGTCCCTACGATGACCATTCTCGAAGATGTTCGTCTTCCAAGATGAACCAAGTCCAAATTTTCCGCTACCGCGTGCAACTAGAAGGATTAGAAGTGAAAATTTCGATATCTTTTGCCCACTTTAGATTTCCCCCGAGCTGACCCGGTCCATTCACGCTGCATCATGTCGACTTGTACTTTATGGTGCGTTCATTTTGTGAAAAATGAATGATTTGAAAAATATTCTCCTAAAAATAATTACTTATATCACTTGAAATAATTAATCAATAAAAGATCTTTTCATTTGGCGTAATTTGCGAAAGATTTACGGAATGGAAGTTTGGCATTTGCGGGATTTGGAATGACAATACGTGGATGTTGGTGTGTGACTGTGGACAGTGGGATTGAAACACGAGGACCAAGAGTAACACAAGCAAACTCCGTTCCAAAGTCACAAGACTAAGTTCTTAAAGGGGAAAACATCATAGTGCCTCGGTGTCACAGTCCTCCCTTCTTCCCCATGTGCGCCCCCTTCACGCTTTGGTTTTTTTAGTATATACATTTTCTTCATGACTCATAGGTAATCAATCTCTCATATAATACATACATGTGTATGTGTGTGTGTGTAATCACGAAGGTGACTCGAGTGTTGAAATTGGTGCCGTCATATTTCACATGTTAGATGAGGGAATCATATCAAAGAAGACCGTGTTTTCCTCCAACCAGTCTTTTGATTGGTGAATTGATGTCCATAACTTGTAAACTATCTATTGTTCCACATTTTTTCTTAACTAAAAAAGAAAAAAAAACCTAGAACTGACCCTAAAACCCGTGACGGGGTAGGTTCCAGGTTCCAAATTCCAACGGGTAGGTTCCAAGTTCCAAGTAGAACCTATGAGGAATCTGGAACCGCTCACCCCTATCTTTGACATGTCGCGACCTCTTTTTAGTCTTTGCTTGATGTAATAGTTACTTGGTGATTATACAAAAGGTACAAAATTTTAGAATCTTTTTTAATTGTGATTGATCATGTCTATCAAAATTTGTTTTGAGTTGTTCTTATCAAAATTTTAGATTAATGATATTTCCTCACGCATCCATCTAGAACCAATTGATTATATAAAAGGTACATAATTTTAAAATCTTTCTAACTGTGATCGATCATGTCTATCGAGATCTGTTACTTTAGATTAATGATATTTCCTCACACATCCATCTAGAACCAACTACAACATTGTGATGAAGTTTAATTGTGTTCCTTTGCTCATCCCACTCAATGTTCCTCCACATTGTTGCTGCTTCCTGGCTTCTTCCCCTCTCTCTCTCTCTCTCTCTCTCTCTCTCTCTCTCTGACATGAATGCACGTATAGATAGATATATATATGCTTTCATTAAAGGGATTAGCAGCTTATTTTATGCAAGATATTTTGAGAGTTCAACACGCTTCTCCTTCAAAGGCCTTCCAGTAGTGCATCATCTCTCCCTCCATTATTTTTCCCGCGGTGAATCACGCCACTTTCTTGCCCTTTTTTTTTTATATGGAAAATGGTCCAACTCAGAGATTCATTTACTAGGCACGACGATATAAATTCTCTTCTGTGAATGCGTATGATCATGCTCACTTGTCTCGCAAGCTAGAGAACCCAAACACACGTATTGAGAAAGACCATGGAAGGTTTGCTTCAGTGCCCTGCGAATTACGTGCCTTTGACTCCCATAAGCTTCTTGGAGAGAGCAGCTCTCGTCTATGGCAACAGGACCTCCATTATCTACGGCAACACGAGGTACACCTGGAGACAAACCCACGAAAGGTGTTCGAAGCTCGCCTCCGCTCTGACGAGGTTAAAGATCTCACGCGGCGATGTCGTAAGTCTCTCTATCTCATTTGCTTCGTCTCTAATTATATACTTGTGTTTCGTGTAAATATAAAGGGTCCTCGCTTTCTTCCTTTTTGGCTTCTATTAACTTTTAGTTTTCCTAAAGGTCGTGGTCTCAAATGGAGGGAATGAGGTAGTTGAACAGGGTCATGCTGTGAGTAGCTATAAGCCTAAGAAAACTGGGAGGGACAAAGATCTTTCTAGAGATAGATTGTTCTTCACGGTACAATTCTCGTAGAGCTATTATCGACGGTGTAGAGTTTATGTGCATTTTGTGCACATGAACCGTCGGATCAAGCGAACATCACACCGGATATACATGCACCGGATGCTATCTCGGGTTCCTTTATCTTTCTTCGTCTCCTTAGATGTTATATCAAGAGGAGGAGAACCCATGGAGCCGTTCAATCTGCCAAATTAGGTCAAAATCGAGGAGGTCAACACGTTGCCACCCCCACCCCCGAGATCTGCCATTGCTTTTGTTATTCCGTAGAAGTCCATATGCTGTGTGGGACAAACCATTAACGATTGTCTACCACAACCACCTCGAGTACAAAACTATATTCCATGGACCAAGACTTAAAAAACTTAGAATACAAACCTAGTTCACGTGAGTCTCCTACCTAAAATTGAATAGTAAGTGACTTGCCAAACACAAGAGGAAGGATTGTAAAAACACATTATGTGTTCAAAAGAAACGAAGTGAAAGGATTAGAAGAGGTTGGCAAGGTCGATTAGGTGGACAAGGGCAAGTTTTGCATTCAAAACAAAAGCATAAGGAATTTTTCGCTTTCCAGCCAAAAAATTGTAATATTATTCAAATGTTAGAAAATTATGATCAAATTACATGTGAAGTTATCTGTTAATACTTGAGTGTTTGGAAGTTTAGGGAATTTCAGATTCGGAAAAAGGTCAAAATACGTGAGACGCAAGATTTAGATTAAGCAAACAGCAAAATTTACAAGTTAAGGCAAGCCCTAAATACGTAAATGATTTTTATGAATGCATATCTGCCCTCTCTTTTGCCTCACTCACATTCGAAGGGCATTATAACACAATACCTTCAAATCATTTCTCTTCTTTTCTATAGTAAATACCTCACAAATCCTTTTTTTTTTTCATTTCTAATCACCCCCAACAAACATAGTATCAATGAGCACTCCAATCTCGAAATATAGGAACCCCTGTTTTATATGCTAATAATTAAGAAGAATGGGCTAAAACTTCAGAATCCTCTCTTAATATGGTGATCTATAACATTTCCAGAACTAACAATACAAGACCTCCGATGGAAACTAAACTTTTTTTAAGTGAAATACAAATACTATATCTTATTTCTTTGTATTTAAAAAGGATGAAATTTTGTAAAATGATTATTAATTGCTCCACTGACTCAAATTATTGTGATACCCTTTAGTTATTTTGTATCAGTAAAAATAAAATAACACATATCATTTCACTCTTTTATCTTGATCCATTATAATCAATATTTTCTCTACACACTATAATTCGGTTGAGTCCGTTGACTCTGCACCTCTCCCCGTTTTAATTCTAGCCTCGTCAACATCGATTATAAGAGGATAAACTCTCATTATTCGTTCGGAAAGGCAGACTATCCTGTTATCTTTTTTATAGTGTGAAAACCCTTAAGTGCAAGTTCAATGTTCGCGCACCCACGAAGAGGAGTCCCACACGTTATGAATTTTGGGTCTACGGCGAACTTCCTATTAAACCATTCTTGCTACAACAATAAACGCATTAATCACCCGATCAAAAGGGTTTGCTTGATTGAAAAGTGTGTTTATTCTTTTGCTTAACTTCCGATTTTTTTTATTTTTTTTGGTTCAAAGAGAGTCCTACTCGACCTCTGAACTTATATAAATATGCTTGCGTGTTTTCTTGGGTCATGTGTTCCGACAATGCATTCACTGCGACCGGACCGAACTAGCAAGAAATATAATTTAGTGGTCCCTAAATGTCGTCCTGAGCTCATGTGCAACATGTTATCTCGTGAATCATTGCATGTTTCCACCTCTAGAAAAAAAAAATTAAAAGTAAACGAGGCGTATGAACCGGGGACAATGGACCTCGCATGACTTCTGCTCAATTTGCTCGGGGCACAATTTACAAGTTAGAAGAATTACACAATTTTCCATCACGTTATATATACTCCCCGTGATTGAATGAGCGTAGAATTGGGGCAGGTGTCATCATATTCCAATCATCATCTTTCTTTGACTTGGATGGGATAGGAGGGAATAAGGCGATTAGTTATTGCCAATGGCAATAGCCAATTGTTTCTTAAAAATTTGCAGAACCAACAGCACAAAATTGAGATTCTACACTACTTTTTCATCCTTAACTCATAGGCAGTTAACCTTTTCCTTTATCTTGTAAAAGGAAAGGCTAAAGGGGAGTCCCACAACTTATGTCGATCCTACACTTTCTTTATTACAAATGATTTGGTGTGTGCGATAGAACAGTGAGCTCTAATTGTCTAAGTCAATGCTAACAATTGGTACGCACCAAATCATCTGCAAAATATGTATGAGATCACTATCAATTGTTTTGAAAAATTAAACTATCAGACGAATGCATGACTAAATATTCAAATATCATAACACTTCCCCTCCTAGGTAGGTCGGGCTTTCACCTAGGACTGACATGTGAAATAATAATAGGTAAAGAAGTATAAAAAAATTTGAAGTCAGGTAATCATGCTCTAATACCAATATACAAAAATTCTGCGGGGGCCACTATTATATAGAATTGAGTGTGCAACCATTTACTCTAAAAACTTAATATGGTGAGCAGCCTATATTTTATATCTTTACACTCTCCCACACGCAAAGGTCATTAAATGATCAAGGCTTTGGACGTGTCGATTGATCAACAATCATGGTCAAACATCGCTGTCCTTATATTTTGAATCGAGAGATGATCGTGCATCAAGAGCAAGTGTTCGATCGATAAAAGTAAATGACTACTGCAAGGGCGACCCTCGCCTGACGCCGACGATTGGAAATAAATTACTAGGAAGTAAAGTGCATTGACAAGAGTAAATCTTGTTCCTCTAATACTTCAATGTCTTTTCCTCTTAAGGTATTCCCCTTTTGTAGTCCATGAGTGGCCGGCCTCACCTAATAAGCGTACCTGCTCATTGAAATTTGATTTTGGCTCCATATCTAAGGGTGTAACTGTTCCCACCTCAGGAGCTCGACGGAGAATGACTAATTAACTTGGTTGTAGTCATTGCTTGACTACAACTGTCATTCAACACTTCTAAAAGTTTAACTATACAATAAATGTTCCGGCTATATTTATCCTTACAGCTGTTTTTAATTTCAGACATGCTTCATCTGTCAATGTCTGTGTTTCTCGACTCAACTGACATTGACTTGATTGGCATTGACTCGACTATTAATAGATGGATGAAAACCATTCCCACCTTGTCGACTTAACTCTATTAGCTTCTCACAGTCAATGTTGGTGTTTGACCGCCACTGTATTCACAGTCAAATCAGATCAGAGGTGCTGGTCAACATATTGTTTATTCCTTCCTTGTTGATACCTAACATGTTCCATTAATCAATACTTGTACTCGGCCTTGAACTTTGCTTAATCGATCACTCTACCTCATCACTCCGGCCAGACTTAAGAGATTCTTCTTTGTCTCAACGGTCTCGGCACATTCTCATCAACATTGGCCGAGGTTATTGTCATACTCAAAGCCACATCTGATGTACGGTCAAGCCGTCAAATCTTATTAACTTTAACCGTTTGACGTCAAGTTGACTTTTTTAAGGTGTCAAAGTCACATATTATATAGTTAATATTTCAACAATTTTACATATGTCTGAATCCTCCCTTTTAGGTATTTTCCCCGAGAAATAAAGAGTTTTAATGTACCCATTACACTAATTAATATGGAGAAACAAGACGCTCGGGAGTTTCACCTACTGCATTTTCGAAACCTAGTAGCTGATGCGTGTGCATGCAAAAGTGTAAGACTTCAGGGCACATGCATGGATGGCATTGACACCGAGGGCATATTAGTCTTCCGTGTACTAATCTTCCGTCCACTCTTTTGGCTTGTCTTGATGACTTTCCTGTGTCGTACTTCGAAACGATAACACTAATTGTACTACCATTGCATTGTTGTACTCTCCTCGGCTATATAATATCTTATTTTTTGTCTTATAAAGACTAAGATATAAAAAGAGAAACAAAAATTGCTAGAATTTATAAATATTAAACAACACATTCATCCCACAAAATCTAATATGACATCAGAGCAGGAGGTCATGAGTTGAAATTCTCCAAACCTCAATTGCCTCCCTAATCAAATATGTTAATGCTTAGTATTAAGAAAAAAAGACTAGACTAAGCATGAGGGAGAGTATTAAAGTAATTAAATATTAAAACACGTATTCATCTAACAGTTTAAACTTTTAGAACAGTTAGTAATGATCCCACAAAGTCTCACATAAATAACAAAAATACCAAAGTCAGACATACAAATGTCAATTTAATAAAGTAGATGTCATAAACATCCGTGGAGCATTTGAATGGCCACCGTCCCATTGTTTCAATACCCCTCGCTCATGGTTTGGCACTTCTTCATTTGATAAGTCAGTCTTTTAAATATCTAATATTTCCAAGCAAGAAAATATAAGAGGTGTGAATAATAATGGCTTCATAATGAAAAGCATGATGCATGCACGACCTTTAAAATGGTCACTTTGGTGGTGGATGCTACGTAATCAGATAAGACATTGAATGGGACTTGTCTCTTCCTATAGTTGTGGGTAAGGATTGCAACATTTCCTTCATCACATAATTATTATTCTCAGAAGAGGAAGCTTCAGCGAAATTCGACAAACCCTAAAGAATTAAAATATATATATGTCATCATCATGTGGGTAGTGTAGGGCCTAAGTAAGTCCTAAAACTGTTTCGTCTGACGATCAATCCCGACCTCGGAATCCCTTTGACATAAAACAACAAGAGGGTATTGCCGAAGACGGGATAGGAAAAATATACCATATCAATTGGGGGGACTTAGGCATGCAGGCACCAACATGTTAAAATAAGGAATGCAACCATAGATTGGTAGTGACAAATCTTAATGCATTCCATGGTCATCAAGATTGATTTGAGTGATAGCTTGGTAGTTGTTCCATTACGTACGTGTTCTTTCTGGAAAGAGGGTTGGACAATAATGGATTGGTGCGTAGATTGTTGAAGATACGTGCCTGGGTTTGATCTTAGAGGCGAGGACTCCCGAGGAAGTCGTCTAGGGCTAATCCACTTGGGCAGCACGTTGATTCGCTGCAACGACTCGTTCAACCATTTGATTTAGTGCAGCATCTACCTTGGAAAATCGAATTGAACAGAATTTGTAGCCTGCAATAAAATATGTATCGGCTCTTGATAATATTATATGTCATATGAACTCCGGAGAGTCTCGAAGATAGGCATCTTAGCAGTAAGAATTCACCTCATCTTTAGAATAAAGTTTTTGAAAAGGAAAGGACTGCAGACCGATTAGATACATATTTTATCGTCTAGAAGAATCGCGTGGCAGCTCTTATTATAAGAGTTGCCTGAATAGACCGTAGAAATTTTAAGATGTTATCATTAATGCATAAGTACCGTGATACTCTCGAAGCATTTGAAAAAAAATTCTGATGTTTGGTTTGTGTTCAACTTTCTCTATTTTTAATTACACAAGTTCCAATGACCTAACCATCTCGAGACATTAATGTGTAAAGGTATACATTTTTTACTTGTAACATATTGCTTTGACGGTGCACTATATTAGATCATTTATGTTCACGATTCGTTGTTATGTTCGTGCAGGTTGCAGCTATGGCGCCAAACGTCCCTGCCCTGTACGAGCTCCACTTCGCGGTTCCAATGGCAGGCGCGACTCTTTCCGCGCTCAACGTAAGCCTTGACGAGCACTCTTTGACGATCATTCTTCAACAGTTACGACCCAAGCTCATCTTCGTCTACTCCGAGTTCGCACACCTCGTCTTTAAAGTCATCAACAACAAGAACAACACGCACCTCCAAGAAAACCACCACGAGCACAAGCCACTCCTCGTCGCAATCAATGACGACTCACCATACCGCCAAACCCAATACGATCTCGAGGTTCGAGAGTATGAACAAACCCTAGCTATGGGAGTGAGCGATTTCCAAGCCGTGAGTCCGGCTGATGAGTGTGACCCTATCTCGGTCAACTTCACTTCGGGGTCGACGGGTACGCCCAAGGCAGTGGCGTACAGCCACCGGGCGGCGTACTTGAACTCTCTAGGGCTGATCCTCCGGTACGAGATGGGGAAGTCCCCAGTGTTCCTGTGGACGGTGGACATGTACAGGTGCAACGGGTGGTGCTTCACGTGGGCAATGGCGGTGCTCGGCGGCATCAACGTGTGTATTAGGAACGTGTCCGGGAAGATCATCTTCGACTCCATTCAACTCCACAAGGTCACTCATCTCTGTGGTAATGTTCCATTTTGTTAACTCTGATGGGGAGAGTCCTATTACATCATTAGCATGGTATATTGAACGGAATCAATCGAAGAGTAATATAATAGATCATGAAGTGATACATATGATGTTGGCTAGCAATATCACCTAAAGGGGGGTAAATAGGTAAATTCAACAAACATAACTAAAAATGCGGAATTAAAAGTGTCAAGTGTTGTATGAGCAGAATCGAGTAAAACAGAGTGTGAATATGAGTAGCGTTCTAATAATATTCAACAATGCAAAAGCTTCTAACAAATAATAAGTGAATATGAGTAGAGAGATAGAAGACTTTGCAAACATAGCTTTATAGTGGTTCGATTTAGTGTAAGCCTACGTTTACTCTTCTATACTAACAGTCTACTGGTTGGATTCTACTAAAAATATTCTTGAAGTTACGGTACTATGTGCCGCTTATACCCAAGCACTTCTCCCTAGAGTTGGTGCTGCTTATACCCACGTTGATAGATCTCACTATCTCACACCTAAATACAAACTATAACACTGTCGACACTTCTTGAAAGATTTACAATTGTATGCTCAAAGAAGACAAATAGGAATATGTGAAGCTCTCTTGAACTTTGTAATTTTGAACTCTTGATCTATCTCTCTCTTCGGTGCCTTGGTCTTCTTTTATACTTCTCAACATCCAAAACCTCCCATTGGACAATCTTCATGAGGATCAATTTCCAAGCTAGCCATTGGATAATTGATGAGAAGATTAGGGTAGCCATTAAGGTAGAAGAATCAGAGATCCCGTCGATTTGGTCACTCATGCAAACAAATCTTGGTTTCCATAAGTGGAGTTCTACAACTATTGAAAGATCTTGCCTTCAGAATAATTGCCAATCAATCAAGATATTTTGGTTGATAAAATATATTGCAAAGATAATCTTGAAAGTCAATCAATATCTTCTAAATTATGAATCCATACCAAATCATAAGCTGTAAAGTAATGAGATAAAATATCTCAAAATGTTAGTCTTGAAGTACGAAATAAGATTGTTGTTGAAGGTAGAATGAGTGTTCTGCTAATTTTTAGCCATCGCAGTACTTTAATGATATTCAATGCTCGCTGATATTCAAGAGTAAACCTTGCGAATGGGGGAAAAAGAAGTAGGATTGGCAAAGGTGGAATGTGAATTTTCAAGGGAAAGATGAGTATTAGAGATCTCTTCATCTTCATTGAAGAATGAAACCACATAAAGATAATTGATCTTAGAGGCATTGGAATTTCGAAAGGAGAATGGAAGGTCAAGAGACCCAAGAGCATCTATGACAACGGGAATATTATCAAAGTGAGTTGTGTCTGCCATTGAGAAGGATATCTTCTCCACTTGTACTGGTGTATAAATAGGCTTAGAACAATACTCTTAGCTTGATCTAGATGAAATGGCTTTGATACCATGAAGGAGCTATGGAGGAGTCCAAAGTGCTTGAAGCAAGTATGTTATCCCACACAATACGGCCTCCTTAGTCTGTAATAGGGACTGTCTTTTAGCTTCCAAGCACCATGATACCACACCATTCCAGAAGTCTTCCGATCCATAGGATCCTCATTATGGCAAGTGGAGAGCATACTTACAACCAAATCATCATATCAAGCTAACAATACCATTCTAACTCTATGAGATAGCACCATTCCAGGAAAAAGGAAAAAGGGAACTTAGAAAGTGATGGAAGTTGGAACACATTTTGTTGCGAAAGGCTAGTTGCATAATCAAATAAGTAATATATCGTATGATTGTACTGCATACAAAAACCATGTCGTTTATTAGATTGATAATAGAATGAATCATCTCAATTGGCTACTAAAAGAAGTAGGTCGGGCTACGATTTACAAAAATTTAATAATACTATAAAAGAATTGATGAATTGCTATTAGCAAAAGGATGAGTGCTCAATAAAAGAGCAAAATAGTATGAGCATTAATTTCTAAAAATACGAGTGCTTTTTAACTTACGATATTTCAATATATTATTCACATGAAAAAAAAAATAGATGAGTAGTGTTGAGATTGGTCGATAATGTGTCATAACCTTAGTGTAGTAAATATAAGCAAGTAATTAGGAGGATGCCTACGCTTTTTGAATAATGTAATATGAAAGTATGGATAATGTTAGGTTCATGCAAAATCACCCATGAAAAAGTAGAATTTTCGTGTTTACCCTTTCAACAGGTAAACCCACTATCCTAAATATGATCGCTGAATCCCCACTGGTCGACCACAAGCCACTGCCTTCCGTGGTGGATGTAATCATCGCCGGCGCATTTCTGACGACCCCCGTCCTCAAGAGAGTACAAGATCTTGGTTTCAACATTATCTACGGATATGGCATGACGGAAGCCTTGGGGCCCGCCCTCATTAGCCCCTGGAGGTCATCACAACACCATCATCATGACGACGACGAAGATGACCACGACGATCACAACCTGAAATGTAGAGTAGGCCTCCACAACATCACACTGGCAGCTGCCGATGTCAAGGACCCGACCACTATGCGGAGCATTCCAAGCGACGGGGAAACAATCGGAGAAGTCATGCTCCGAGGGAACACCCTCATGGCGGGCTACTTGGGCAACCCGGAGGCGACGAGGGAGGCCTTCTCTGGCGGGTGGTTCAGGACCGGGGATGTCGGGGTGCGGCACGCGGACGGTTGCATAGAGATGAAGGACCGAGCAAGGGACGTCATAGTCTTCGGGAAGGAGGTGATCAGCACATTGGACATAGAAGCCGTCTTGTTGAGCCACCCGAAAGTTGCGGAAGCCGCCGTTGTTGCTCAAAACGATGTCGTTGCAGGGCAAGTCCCGTGTGCATTCGTGAAGTTGAAGGAAGGGAGGTGTTCCAACGCCGAGGAGATCGTAGAGTTTTGCATGGAGCAGCTGCAAAAGACGGAGATGGTTCCGAAAACAGTGTGTTTCGGGGACTTGCCAATGAATTCCACAGGGAAGGTGCAGAAGTCTGTGCTGAGAGAGACAGCCAGTGCAATGGGGAAGCTTTGTCCATAGAACGATCACAGCTTCATAAAACCAAAACAACAGGGGAACTGCTTGCAAAAGGTAAATTTGGTACTTAGAATTGAACTGCTCGTGTATTTCTGCGTTATTTGTCCTGTAATTGCATTATTCGGATTGTCGTTAATTTCTCTAACTTTGATGTAAGCACAGCTTTTCGTTTCTTTCTTCTTTTAATCAACCTTTCTAGCTAGAATTTAATCATTTATTTGTTGTTACTCTATGAAAGCAAAGGTTTCAGTAATATTGTTGACACGGCCGTCCTCCTATCCAAAAGATGCGGTCTCGTACAAATTAATGTTGGCTAACGGTATCAACTGGAGGGTGTAGAATAATAAAGAATTCTAAAAACTCTTCTGTGAATTCTATATTTCAGCTTACGTTTACAAGGCTATAAGCACACATATATACAGAGAAGAGAACCAATCCTAATTGACCTACAAATAAGGGGATATACATAGAAACAGGAGATATACATAGAAAGAGTATAAAATAAAATAAAAACTCTTCCTATTTTGTCTCTAATAGATAGCTCACGCTAACACTCCCCCTCAAGCGGGTGAAAAGATGTCTTTGATACCCAGCTTGATAAGTGAGCTGTGAAAAGCTTGACTTGACAAGGCCTTTGTAAGAATATTTGCCAACTGATCTTCAGATTTGACGAATGGAAACTTTATCACCTTAGTATCCAAGTTTTGCTTCACAAAATGCCTATCCACCTCAACATGCTTAGTACGATCATGTTGAACTGGATTGTGAGAAATTTCAATTACAGCTTTATTATCACAAAATAGTCTCATCTCAGACTCAGGTGGGAAACCAAGTTCTGTCATCAACCTTTTTAGCCATAGTAGTTCGCATAGACCTTTAGCTACCTCTCGGAATTCTGCTTCAGTACTTGACAAGGCTACAACCTTCTGCTTCTTGCTTCTCCATGTTACCAAGTTTCCTCCCACAAATGTGAAATAGCCTGATGTAGACCTCCTATCAGAGATACTACCTACCCAATCCGCATCCGTAAATCCTTCTACCTCAAGGTGACTATTCTTCGCAAAGAACAACCCTTTTCCTGGAGCTGACTTCAAGTAGCGCAGAATCCGAACCACGGCATTCATATGTTCTTCACTGGAAGCATGCATAAATTGGCTCACAACCCCTACAGCATATGCAATATCAGGACGAATGTGTGACAAATAAATCAATCTCCCTACTAATCTTTGGTATCTGTCTTTATTGGTATGCACCTAATCAGGAAACTCTCCGAGTTTATGATTTTGAACTATAGGAGTGTCAGCAGGCTTACACTCCAACATTCCAACCTCAGCTAATAAATCTAACACATAATTTCACTAAGACAAGAAAATACCTTCCTTCGACCTGGCTACTTCAATTCCCAAGAAATATTTTAGGCCTCCCAAATTTTTCATCTCAAACTCATTGGCTAGCTGCCCTTGAAGGTTTGTAATTTCTTCAAGATTATCCCCTGTGATAATCATATCATCCAAGTATATGATCAATGCTATCACTTTGTCCTGTCTACACTTCAAGAATAATTTATGGTCAGAATTACTTTGAGTGTATCCATACCTCTTCATCTCTGATCTAAACCGACCAAACCATGCGCGAGGTGATTACTTTAACCCATATAATGACCGCTGAAGTTTGCATACCACATTTGACTGATTAGCACATGCATACCCAAGTGGGACTTCCATGTAGATTTCTTCCTTTAGATCTCCATGAAGAAACGCGTTCTTCACATCAAATTGGTGCAAAGGCCGGTCCAGGTTCGCTGCAAGCAACATCAAAACCCTTACGGTATTCAGTTTCGCAACTGGAGAGAATGTTTCTTGGTAGTCCACACCATAGGTCTAGGTATATCCCTTTGCTACCAGCCATGCCTTGTATCTCTCAATCGATCCATCTGCTTTGTATTTGACGGTGAAGACCCACTTGCACCCTACTACCTTCTTTCCCTTCAGCAACTCTACCAGTCTCCGGGTCTTATTTTTCTACAAAGCTTCCATCTCCTCTTTTATTGCTTGAACCCACTTGGGATCCCTCAAGGTTTCTTGTACTCCACTAGGAACTTGAATTACGAAGACATTGGCCACAAACACCTTCAAGTGTTTCGACAATTTCCTTGTCGAAACATAATTGGTAATTGGGTACTTCGACCTTCGTTCCTCCACATTTGGTGAGTACCTATTAAGAGTCTTGCCTCGATTGTGTCTGTCAGGCAATTTATAACCAACAACCTCATCATTATTAACAAGTGAATTATGTGTGATAGGAGAGCTTACCTTAGGAGTATCCTCAGGAGAATGGTTGGGTACTGAAGAGGGAATATTTTCAGGAAGAGAGGACTATTCTTGAGGTTGTTCTTGTGCCTCTTGTAGCAAAATACTCCGCTGGTCATCTTCATTAAGAAGTTGCTGCCGGTTTCCTTGTACATTGCCTTAATCCACAGCTAGACACCTGCTGTCCGTCCCACCAATGAGTCAGATGCACCTAGACCTGCTGGCCGTCCCACCAATGAGTCAGGAGAATGGTCGGGTACTGAAAAGGGAATATTTTGAGGAAGAGAGGACTGTTCTTGAGGTTGTTCTTGTGCCTCTTGTAGCAAAATACTCTACTGATCATCTTCATTAAGAAGTTGCTGTCGGGTTCCTTGTAAACTGCCTTGATCCACAGCTAGACCTGCTGTCCGTCCCGCCAATGAGTCAGAGGCACCGCTAGCCCCTGCCATCATGCCACCTTCCCACCAATTTACCCTTTTACTATGGATCTCCCCCTGAAAGGTATAATTGGTGGCAGAAAAAAAGAGTTCAGATTCAACAAATGTGATGTCCATGGTCACATGAATTTTCTTTGTCTCTGGATTGTAGCAACGATATCCCTTCTGGTGGGTTCCATAACCAAGAAAAACACACTTGACAGCATATGGGTCGAGCTTTGTTCGTTGATTCTTATGCAGATGGACGTAGGCCACACACCCAAACACTTTGGGAGGTAAAGTCAAGACAGAGAGAAGTGAGACGTGCGTCGAAAGAACCTGGAGCGGGGTTTGGAATGCCAACACACGGGAAGGCATGCGATTCATTAGATGTACGGCAGTAACCACAGCTGCATCCCAAAAACAATTCGGAACCTGCCCACCCACCAGGAGTGCCCTCGCTGTCTCCAAGATATGACGATTTTTCCGTTCGGCAACACCATTTTGCTGGGGTGTCTGAGTGCAAGAAGTCTCATGAATTAACCCATTGTCTTGAAAATAACCTGTGAGGTGTTGGTTAATATATTCGCCACCATTGTCCTTATGAAGGACACGGATTTGAGCCCTAAATTGAGTCGTGACCATGCGGTGAAATACACAAAAGATTGTCCCTACTTCATCTTCATGTTTCATTAAATATAACCATGTCATCCTGGTACAGTCATCCACAAAAGTTACAAACCAACGAATGCCAAATATAGTAACGATTGGTGAAGCACCCCACACATCAGAATGTATTAATAAAAAAGGAGTTGGGCTCTTATTAAAACTCAATGGAAAAGAAGCACGATGGCTCTTCGCCAAGATGCAAGTCTCATAGTGAAATTCAGAATCCGATAAACTATTGAACAAGTCTAGAAATAATTTCTTTAAATACCCAAAAGAAGGGTGTCCTAAGCGATGGTGCTATAACCAAATTTCTTTCTCCTTAGCAGTAGACTAACTGCGGGTGTGGTATGCTCCGCTTTCAGTGAAGTCATTAACAAAGTACAGTCCCTCCCTCTTAGTACCACGTCCAATAATCTCCTTCGTGAGGATATCCTGAAATAAACAAAAGGAGGGATACATGAGTACGCTACAATTCAATTCATCGGTGATTTGTCCAACAGAGAGCAATCGGTCAGATAAGGATGGCACTAGCAAAGTGTGAGATAATGATAAAAATGGGGAAAGTTTAACACTGCCAGCCCCAACACAGGAAAACTACAACCATTGGCATTATATATATGTTGTCTCCTCGGAGCGGTGTGATGCAGGAGATCATCAGGATGGGGTGTCATATGATCAGTAGTGCCTAAATCAACAATCTACCCATCTTTACCTCCAGCCTGAGAAGTACTGACAAGCACAAACCCATTGTTACTTATAGGATCGGAATCAGGTGCAGTGGTGGAGTCTACCTGCGGCACCAAAGATAAGAACGAATCACCTATGGCCAAGGAAGCCTGTCCCCTACCCGTCAGATTGTCAGCCTTCCTTTTAGCTTGCAATTCTTTCCACCACTCAAGATAGCCATGCAACTCGAAATAGGTCTCCTTCGTGTGTCGAGAATTCCCACAGTGAGTGCAACCCCTGTTGCTAGCGGTTGCGACTTAGCTCTCGGACCAGTACTAGAGCGCCCTCCCCTAGGCGGAGTAGAACCAGGAACCATTCGTAAAATAGCATGTCCGGGGTCGAATTTTAGAAATTACGAGCCTGTTTTGTTGCCACGCGACACCATAGCAGCAGCAGTGGGAGTCTGTGAGTGTGCCATCATAACGGCCTGGCGCACGTCTTCTCTTCTTACTCGTGCGTAGGCTCGTTCGACCGTAGGAAATGGTTGCATCTGCAATACATTAGCCCGGACTATGTCCAGGCGATCATCCAGGCCATCCAAGAACAAGTAAACACGATCTTCCTGAACTAAAGTGTTGTATCTGTCAATATCATGAGCGCAAGTCATAGGATTAGGCCGACGAAAATCAACTTCTCACCAAAGTCCTTGAAGGTCATTATAATACTTTTCAATGGGTTCACCCACCTGCTTCAATCAGGTCAGGCGTCGCTTTAAATCATACACCTGGGAGACGTCAGCGCCATCAAAGAATGTCGTAGCCACTGCATCCCAAACTGCTTTTACGGTGGGGTATCGGATGAAGTTGCCAATCAATGCGGGATCCATGGAATTGATAAGCCAGCTTTTTACAGTTAAATCGTCAGTCTTCCACTTTCGGAAGCCAGGATCATTCGGAGGGGGTTGAGGAAGAACCCCGGTAATATATCCCAACTTGTCTTTGCCAGAGATGTACATCTCAACAACTTGGGACCAAAGACCATAGTTGCTTCCATCTAACTTGACGGCAATCGGGGGAGTCAGAGTCTCAACATGAGATTGTGGAACATGATGTTGGGATAGGACTTGGGTCAAACGCTCAATAAGAGCATTAGTATTCGAAGCTCCCCCTTGTGCTATCAAGGGAAGAACATCGCCGGTCGAGTTTGTGTCTGCCATAGGGCTGTATTGATGTAGCACGGTTGCGGCGATCTTCAAGAAGTCTGGTCGGAGCAACGACGAAGGTCGCAACAATGGAGTCTAAGTGATCGGATTGAGTATAGAGTCCTTTGATCAATGGCTCTAATACCATGTAGAATAATAAAGAATTCTAAAAACTCTTCTGTGATTTCTATATTTCGGCTTACGTTTACAAGGCTATAAGCACACATATATACAGAGAAGATAACCAATCCTAATTGACCTACAAATAAGGGGATATACATAGAAACATGAGATATACATAGAAAGAGTATAAAATAAGAAAAACTCTTCCTATTTTGTCTCTAATGGATAGCTCACGCTAACAGAGGGGAGGGAGGCTTGAATAGGTCATTCCAAGAAATTTGACAAAAAGAAAAAATACAAACTTAAAAGTGTCAAGTTTGATATAGGCCTAACTGGGTAAAATAGAATATTGATATAAACTGCCGGTATCTCTGATTGTTTCGCCGTCGCTTGGAACACTCCGCATGGTGGTCGGGTCCTTGACATCGGCAGCCTCCAGTGTGATGTTGTGGAGGCCTACTCTACATTTCAGGTTATGATCGTCGTCGTCATCTTCGTCGTCGTCATGATGATGGTGTTGTGATGACCTCCAGGGGCTAATGAGGGCGGGCCCCAAGGCTTCCGTCATGCCATATCCGTAGATAATGTTGAAACCAAGATCTTGTACTCTTTGAGGACGTGGGTCATCGGAAATGCGCCGGCGATGAATTCATCCACCACGGAAGGCAGGGGCTTTTGGTCGACTGGTGGGGATTCGGCGATCATATTTAGGATAGTGGGTTTTCCTGTTGAAAGGGAAAAGACGAAAAATCTACTTTTTCATGGGTGATTTTGCAAGAACCTAACAGTATCCATACTTTTCATATTACATGATTCAAAGAGCGCAGGCATCCTCCTAATTACTTGCTTATATTTACTACTCTAAGGTAATGACACATTATAGTGGTTCGGCTCGGTGCAAGCCTACTTCCACTCTCCCACACTAACAGCCTACTGGCTGAGTTCCACTAAAAATCTTCTTGGAGTTACAGTAGAATGTGCCGCTTATACTCAAGCACTTCTTCCCAAAGTCGATGCTGCTTATACCCAAGCTGACAGATATCACTATCTCACAACTAAGCACAAACTATAACACTGCTAACACTTCTTAAAAGATTACAATTTGAATGCTCTCATAAGACAATGTAAAGAATGTAAATCTCTCTCTAAATTTGGATTTATGAACTCTTGATCTCGTACCCTCTTTGGCACCTTGATTTTCTTTTATACTCCTTAGCATCCAAACTTCATATTGAACAATCTTCAAGAGGATCAATTTCCAATTTGATCGTTAGACAATTGTTGAGATAATCAATTAGCCATTGAAGTCGATCAATCAAAATTCTCGTAGATTTTTCCGCCCATACAATCAAATCTTAGTATAAAAAAATAGAGCAGTTCGACTATGGAAAGTATCTTGCCTTCGAATCAATCAAAATATCTCGTGTGATCAATTATTTCGCATAGACAATCTTGGTCAATCATATTCTTCTAATTAAGGAATCCATACCAAATCACTAACTGTCCAGGGATGAGATAAAATATCTTAAAATAATAATATTGAAGTTCGTGACAAGATTGTCGTCATAGGTAGTATAAACATTCTACTTATATCCACAGTCACGGATTATATTCAGCTTTATAGTATTATGATGATATCAAACTATTACCAAGCTTCTACTAATATTCAGCACTGCAATATTCTCCTGATATCCAGCTCTTGCAATACTCTGTTGATGTCCAGCTTTCGCAAGCTTCTGCTAATATCCAGCTTATACAAGCTTCTGCTAATATCCACACTTCAATACACTGCTGATATCTAACGCACGCCTTACTAATATCAGTTCCCAGTTATATTGAACTCCTCTTCATTTGTCTTTCTCAGTATCTTAGTGATCCAAGACTATATAAGGTGTTCACCTTGTCTGGTATCTCCAAGTCTCCACAAACTTCCCGTTCTTTAGGACTTGTCCACTTCCATAAAAATTCGTCCGGTTATCATAAGTCTTTCAATTCATACTTTGGATACCTTTAATCGGCAAAGTATATAATCTTCACTTGAGCTTCCATCTTCTAGACCCTTCAAGTGTATTGGCAATCATAGCTCTACCTTGCTATTCATCTATCCATGGTACCTGTAAGTATTACCGAACTCCTTACTAGGCTTGTTCACTTTCAACTCAAGTACCTCCAACTTATAGACATCTCTACCCAAAGCTTTGTTCACCATTAATAGAGAACTCATAACCTGTAAACGTCCTGTTAAAATATCATCTGCATGCCAACTTGGCTTGTGCATCTTTCACCAAGTTTACTCAACTATTAAACACATTAATAGCATTTGATTATTTTGTCATCTTGAAAACATCATAAGGGATTTCCCAACACAAACGACCAACATTAACTTGTTGTTAGAATATATGACTATCTATACATCTGATAAAACAACAAGCCGGTGACAGGATCAAAATTCCAAAGTTCACTGAAAAGAATTTATACATCTTGAGTGACTAGCAAACTAAACCCCACAAATACCGTTTCAAACACACATTCAACTATTTCAACTAATGCCATTCATTATCTCAACCTCACGTGCAATGTACGACTTCTCGTTCATTGGAGAACACTTCTCTCCAACTTTATGCATTCTCGTATTGTAACTGAATTGAGCTTACACAAATTCAATCAAAAAAAAATTGCCTTAATAATAGTTTGAGTATTTTTTATTTATTTTGTTTTTTGGGGGCGGCCGATTTTATATATTGGTTCCACAACATTAGGGGTGTGCATGGTCCGGGTTGGTCCGATCCCCGTATGGAATCGGGAACCAGACCAGTAATCTCGGTTCCCAAATTTTCGAGACCGGGGACCGGACTGGGACTGGACTGGGACCAGTTCCAATGAGACCGGTAAACAACCGAAACCTCTGTTGGTAGCCCACGCGCTGCCAAAATATGCAGCCCATGTGATGCCGCTTCAAGCCGAGGAAGCTCCGATTGAACTCCTCCGGAGTGAGGTCAAAGAACTTGGTGACGCCATGCACCACCGAGGGTCAAGCTTTCGGTGGAGCTTCATGCGACAAAGGTTGGCCTTGAAGACGCTGAACCGATGATCGTGCTCCTCCGGTGTGGCATAGGCCTTGCCGAACCGGAGCTTGAAGTCGGAGAAGTGGCGCTCCGAGCCGAGGACAAGGTCGTCCTCGCCACCCGACGACAAGACTTACCTAATCAGCGGATCGTCTTGTTCGACGGGCTTCATCGGAGCAATCCCAACCGTCGTCGTGACGACTACGGTGAAAAGGATGAGAGAGAGACGGGACATGGCTATAAAACTAGAGGGAGAGAGGGAAGGGAAGCAATGGAGATTGGAGAGAGAGAGAGATAGATGGGTAGGAGTAGGTGGTAGATGGGATGGGACAAGACTTGGGGGCAATGGAAAAAGAGACTAAGAAGAGATGGGGGTGGGGGTGGGGGTGGGGGTGGGGGCGGGGGCGTAAGGGGTTGCAGCGGGAAAAGAGACTAAGAAGAGACAGGAAAATCATGACCGGATCCAGTCCGGTCCAATCATCTTTGAAATTGAGAATCGGACCGAACTGGTTGCCGATTTCACTTATAGAAATCGAAGACCAGACCGGGACTCTCTAGGACCGGACCAAACTGAACGATCTGGTCGAGTTTAGTCCGGTCCCGATTCGGTCCGATTCTTTTTGCTCACCCCTACGTAACATCTCTAGAATAAAATAGGTCGAATGTAGAACATTCTCACATGAAACGGAAATGGGCCCGACAACATCTTCACGGGCCAATACTAACGAATTCGAATTATAAATCGTACCGACCGTTTTGTTACAATCAAATGAGACAGCTGTCGAGGTTACCTTCTGTCAAGGGCATGTCTGGTGGTGGTAAACATAGTTAAATATCGAGAATGCCCGTTGCTCTTTGTAGCAAAATAATCAATTAATAATAAAGTAATTGTAGCATTCACAGCCGGTGTAAAAATAATTTCTTACGAGGGCTTCCATCCACCCTTAATTTGATGATTTATGAGATAGTGGGGGGTGGGAACCCGCGTATGAATGGTGAGTAAGATCATTCGTGAAAAGTTTTCTTTACGCTTGTAATGTATATGAAAATTATTTAAAAAGTCCTAAATCTGTATTTTTTCCAATTCAATCCTAAACTTTTGAATTTTGTTAATTGAGTCCTAAATATTTTTAAGTTTTGCCAATTGAATCTATTCAACCATGGCTGGAAATCATTAATGTGGGTGCCGTCCATCAGCACTAATGCGAACAATTTTATATAATATTTTAATAAAGTCAAGAAGAAAAGATAAAAAAAATTATTAAGTATTAAAAATTATCCACGTCAGAGCTAGTTGTACCACGTAGGACGAGCGCATCTATGTTAGCCACTTCCGACCAAAATTGGCCTAATGAACTCAATTAATAAAAGGATTAATATCATAAATAAATAAATAAAAACTCTAAATTGGTACACATGTAAAAAATTTACTCCAAATTAATTTTTACCACGAAAAATCCCAAATCAGTACACATGTAACAAATTTACTACAAACTAATTTTTTTACAACGAAAAACCCCAAACTGATACATTCGTGATAAATTTATCCCAAATCAATGCACTTATAACAAATTTACTCTTCGTTAGTTTCCATTAAATTGGGTTAATACTATGAAAACTCCCAAACTAACACACCTATGACAAACAGAGAGTAAAATCTCAAACTAGTACATTTCATCAATTGTCACATTTCATCAAACTCAGTAATTCGACAGTATAATTTGACGGAAACTAATTGAAAGTAAGTTTGTCACTGGTGTACCAGGTTTGGTGTAAATTTATCACAAGTATACTAGTTTGAAATTTTTAATGGTCAAAAAATTAATTTTTGATAAATTTATCACAGGTGTACCAGTTTAAGATTTTTCTTGATATTAACCCTTGATAAAACGTGAAAAGATTTATAACTCAATTAGCAAATTTAAAAAAGTTAAGGATTGAACTAACAAAAGTCCAATAGATTTTAGGACTTTTTGGACAATTTTTCCTGTGATGTGTACACCGATTTCACTTAACTATCGAAAGGCTTGAGTTAATTTGGGCAGAACACTTTGTGTGACCGATTTATAATCTTCGCTGGACGGCGAGGTCATCGTGGCTGACGCCGAAAAGGTTGGTAACTTGACTTCTTCCCAAGTTCTTCACCAATTTCTATCTCGATTGCTTGCTAATTGTTGTACATCTCTCACTATTCTTGAGGACCAGTCCTTCCTCCATTGGTGTAAGTCACTGGAAAAGACACTATGATCGTAATCTCTTCAAATACAGTAGAAATTTTCCTAGCATACAAGAAGAACTGGATCACCATTATGGGTCATGAACATTTAATTTTCGATACTTCATATCAATCCCGACGTCATATATTTGGACAACTTATATAAATAGTATAGGGAGTTTCATGAAAATTTCACATGTATCGCGTTCTAGACACTAAGGTGCATTTGATGACTTGCCA
Organism: Metrosideros polymorpha var. glaberrima; assembly: GCA_001662345.2. NCBI lineage: Eukaryota > Viridiplantae > Streptophyta > Magnoliopsida > Myrtales > Myrtaceae > Metrosideros > Metrosideros polymorpha. The sequence goes on from BCNH02000009.1 coordinate 13,269,350, forward strand.
GAATTTTTAATTCTCTGCTAGAAGTGATTTTGGAAGAGAAATGCATTTGGTAAAGAACGACTTCTAGAACAGTTTTCTACTTCTAAATGAGATTTGTGTTTGGTAAAGAATTGATTCTCTATGCCAGAATCAATTCTTACCAGAAGTGATTCTTTTATTTTTTTTATTAAATAAAATTTTTAAAAAAATTTTTAAAATATTAAAAAAAATTAAAATTTTAAAAAACAAGAAAAAAAAAAAGGAGGGGTCGGGGGCAAGGGTGGCATGCCCTTGCTGCCGCTGGCCCTTCGCCGAAGAGGGCCAGCGGGGGTCACCGGGCCTCGGCGAGGGCCGGCGAGGCTCGCCGGCCGCGGGCAAAAGCCCGGTGAGCCTCGCCCAGCCGTGGGCGAGGGCCCAGCGAGCCTCACCCAGATCTGGCAAGAATGATAAACATGCAGGCCCTAAATGTACTCGAAAAATAATCCCAATTCTGCTAAAGTTCAGCCCCGTCTTGGAAGGTAGTTCATGAGCTTCGATCCCACGACCAGGATACTCGAGTGCTCGTCCGTGACCCCTACTTCACGAACGGGGTCGCAGTTTCACCCGATCAAGATTTCGTCATGTTCTGCGAGACAACCACATAAGTACACGCTGGGACCACTGACTTAAATGAATCGTTGAGTCCATCACGTCGGCCACACTACCTTAAAATGCTTCCCCGAAGAAGATGTCGGAAGCATCGGAACTATTATTGACGCATCTATATGAATAGAACGCGAAGTTCAACCTGTCAAACTGGTCGATAATTGCAGGCACATGTGCAGAAGATATTACCTAAGCGGCAAGCGGAAGGGTAAGGCAGACAAATTCATGGATCGTCTACCCGGCATCCTGGATGAAATCTACTACGACGGACAAGGCCACTACTGGATCGCTATAGAGGCAGCAAGCTCATAAGCATAGATGTACGATTCTTTGTTCAATATGATGCATCAGCGAATGGGATTCATACTGAGCGAGCGTTCATGATCTTACCACCTGCTGCTTTGGCAGGCAAAGACAGCGTACACAGAGCTGCCGCTTAGATACCCTCCCATCCGAAACGTCATGGCGATGCTGGAGAAGTACTTGCAACAACCCCCACCTCGAGAAGAACGGGGGACTATTCATGGTGGATCTGGAAGGAAATCCGGTCGCTCACTATTGCGGTCCTTGACTGTCAATAACCAGCAGAGTGAAGAGAGGACACTAATTGTATTGCAGCTCAGCTGTATATCCCTACATCGTCCGCCTAGATTCGAATCAGCACAGTGCACGAGCATCTGCATGAGCTAAGAGGTTACACCGTGAAACTGCCGAGGCAAAAAAGATTAATGTCTACTTAGTTCAACAAAATGCAACAGAGATGAAAGGCGGCTGGTAAGCAAGACGCCAGATTCCTGTCGATGTATCCATGTAATGCATACCAGAAGAGCAATTTGATATATCGAATCTTAGTTCCCATGAACTGGGGATAGATTATGAAATGCTTGGTTCATGAGAGGCTGCCCATGGCCTTTGCTTTTTCCCTCAGAATGAACTTTTGTATCTTTCCAGTCGAAGTTCTAGGCAAATCCTCGAACACAACTGTACGAGGAGACATGTAATGAGGCAAACGATCTCGACAAAATCCTATGATCTCCTGACCATCGACGTCACATCCCTCCTTTAACTTCACGAATGCGCAAGGCGTCTGGCCCCAATGATTATCGGGACGCGGGACCACCGCGGCCTCTAGAACTGCCGGATGGCTGTACAGAACTGTCTCTACCTCCACGGTGCTGATATTTTCTCCTCCCGAAATTATAACATCTTTCAAACGATCTTTTAGTTCGATGTAGCCATCAGGATGCTTCACAGCGAGGTCTCCGCTATGAAACCATCCGCCCTCGAATGCCTTGTCCGTTGCTTCCTGATTCTTATAGTACCCGCTCATGACGGTGTTTCCTCTGAACATGATCTCTCCTAGAGATTTACCATCACTAGGAACACTCTCCATTGTGACTGGATCTCTAACGTCGACTTCCTCGAGGCAGAGATGTTGCACCCCTTGTCGAGCTTTTATGTTTGATCTTTGGTCAGAGGGCAGAGAGTCCCATTCAGGCTTCCACGCGCAGTACGTCCCCGGACCGTAAATTTCTGTCAAGCCATACAAGTGCGACACGCTGAAACCAAGTTCTTCCATCTTGAATAGGATTTGTGGAGGCGGCGGCGAACCGCCCGTCATGACTTCGACCTTGCGAGGAAGAGGCCGTCGATCATCTACCGCTGAGTTAACAATCATATTCAAGACAGTCGGCGCTCCTCCCATGTGAGTCACGTTATGCATAGCAATGCTATCAAATATTCCCTTCGGAGAGACTTTTCGGAGGCACACGTTGGTGCCGCCTTGCGCCGCTACTCCCCAAGTCAAGCACCATCCGTTGCAATGAAACATAGGCACTGTCCACAGGTAAACCGGCATCGAGCCCATCCCATGAAGAAGAAATGTTGCGATCGAATTTAGATACGCACCTCTATGGCTATAGACAACTCCTTTGGGCTGTGATGTTGTCCCGGAAGTATAGTTTATGCTGATAGGATCCCATTCGCTGTGTGGTTGCCGCACCTCGAAATCACCGGACCCCGAGGCCATGAGTCCTTCATACTCGCACATGCCTGAAGGATGCAGAGGAACAGATCCATCCGATTCAGAAATAAGGACTAGAATTGGCGGTTCTGTTCCCGCCTTGTCAAACAAATCAATTGCGCAGCGAGCAACTTCAAGTAGCTGACAGTCCACGAAAATGATCTTGGCTCTCGAATGTTTCAGAAGCATCGACACCATGGATGGGTCATACCGGGCGTTGAGCGTGCAGAGGATCGCTCCAGCCATGGGGACCGCGAAATGCAGCTCGTACACTGCAGGGACGTTGGGAGCCAAGGTGGCTACCTGTTCAGAGATACAACACCCAAAAGCTTAATCCTCTCTCATCTGTTATTCAAATCACTGCCAAGAACTAGATGAACCATGATCACGCACTGACAGAGAAGACACTTCCCGTCATTATTTTCCAAACCCTTTGGAGGAGAAAGGTGTTGTTAATTTGAGACACGTGAACCGAAACACAGTTTCTCACAAATCACACCAGAATGGATCAAATTTTGCCTAGATGAGGAAACTAATACAGCAGACAAAAGAAAAAGATGCAACTCATTCATCAAACCAGAAGGTATGTACCAGCGAACTTAATATGAAATAGTCGCCGTAACCAATCCACAACCATTTGTGTTCCAAACGACCAATTTCGCCCAACGATACAGACCATGACACTGTATTGAACTCGAAACCAACTCGGACTCCGACTCACCACATCGCCCCGGGAAATTCCCAGCCGGGACAGAGCGGAGGCCACTCTACGACACCGCTCGTGAGTCTCGCTCCAAGTGTACTTCACGTCGCCGTACACCACCGAGGTCGCGTCCCTGTAGACCTTGGCCGACCGCTCCAAGAAGCTGATGGGAGTGAGAGGGACGTGGTTGGCCGAGCAACGGACGAGACCCTCCATGGATTTCCACGACTCTGGCTCGGAATCGCCACCATCCCCACCACCCCAGTGAGCGAAACCGCGAGGGCGGTTCTTGAATCGGGCGCCGAGCTGCTCCAGCCCGAGAGAGAGACGGTGGGTCAGGGAGTTCTTGAAGAACCGGTTCATGTCGACGGAGAAAGTGAGAAGATTGTGGTTGAGCACAACGAGGGTTCAAAAAAGCTGAGATGATTAATAAAATTTGAGGGCCTATCTTGAGTTTCTGTCCTGGTGCAGAGAACAAGAAAAAAACGACGGAGGCCGAAAGGAATCAAGCAGATAAGGTAGAGTGTGAGTCAACGCAGAACCCATCAAGTCGATGCTCGCAAGAGAATAATCCAAATGCAGCCAACGTAGAACCCATCAAGTTCTTTTTTTTATTACTTCTTGGTTTTGTTTTTTTTTATTTTTGTCAGATTCACAGATTTTATCGTTTTTGGATATATTCACGATAAGTCTTAAAATTTATAAAAAAAAAAAATATGTTTGGATCCTAAAACTTGCAAAAAATTCAAATAAATTTTAAACCTTATTACGAAAGTGTATTCGAGTTCTAAAACTTTCAAAAAGTACAATCAAGTTATAAAATTTGTCATATTAGTCCAATCAAATTCTAAAATTTATCATATTGATCCAATCAAAATCTTCTTTAAAATTACATTGTTTTAAAGTTTTAGAATTTATTTACACTTTTGTGATAAATTTTAGGACTTGTTTAAACTTTTTGAAAGTTTTGAGATTCAAATGCAACTTTTTTTATAAATTTTAGTACTTATTGTGAATATATTTCTGTTTTTTTTTTAATCTGTGGGCCGACGATTGAGGTCTAGAACTTGGGAATGCCTTAAAAATTTGAGGAACAAATGAACAAGATGGATCCGCTTCTGTGCTTGTCGGGATGTAAACGCAAAAGAACATGGTGTGTCGGAGTGGACACTCTTGCCCACCCACTTTGATGGTTTGCGTGATGTCCCCATTCCCTATCCACGCGATCCCCTCAATTATTTCCTTCCACCACCGTGAATAAAGTTCGTCCGTTAATCGCAAAATTTTTTAAAATTTTGCGCATCACGGCATTTTCTATATGAATTATGTCACACTTCGAATCCAATAAGAATAGGAGATGACGCAGGCATTTTTCTACCCAAAAAATGCAATCTCAAATAAGGAGTCGTGAGGTATGTGGAAGTACAAGTTGACTGTACTTTATTAACTGAGAGTCTTTTGTCTGGTGAGCAATGCCCATGGGATGTCCGGGCTTAGATGGAGGATTGTAGATCAAAATTGGCCCGTATGGATTTTGTGAGGCTGACCCATTGCCCAAGGGAGGCAAATATGATAGCGGACCTGGTGGCTAAGGCATTGCGGAAAAAAACACTCCCCCCAACTGGCTCGCCTTCCCCCCAAAGCCTATGTTGAATCTTCTAGCTTTTGATGTAAACAGACTTTCGCAGTTTTAATGAATTTTGCAATATTTTTTACCAAGAAAAAAAAAACAAACTAACAAACTGTTATCACCACACACACCCCATCAAATCATAGCTAAAATCCCACTCCCAAAATTCTCCGTCAATGTCACTATCGCTTTATTGGCCGTTAAGCGATAAACCTGAAAATATTTGGAAGGAATGTGATGAAGCGTAGTGAATAGTACATCTCTTCTGAGCGAATCGAGCAGCCATACTATATATATATATACCTGAAAATCATAATTCAACTTTTTGATATACATAGCAAATCATATATGAGTTATTTCATTCCAACATGCTTTATACAATTCAAAAATACTCATTTAATCCAATCCAAACATCTCAATTCAAAAAAAAAAACATCTCAATTCCAATATCAATGGTCAAGGCCATTAATCAATCTCATTCAAAGCAACATCAATGGCCCATTCCATTAACGAATCTATTGCTCAATATCAAATAATGGTCACGACACAATGTCTAGTGATAAGACGACCAAGATACCCTATTGGCAAGGTCTCCACATATTATCAGTCGGTAACTCGGCCCAAAAGGATATCCTAAACCATATGCATACCCAATAACCTCTACCCAGGTTCATGGTCATATTAAGCATCAAACAATCCTCCTCAAATATCAGAAATTTAATTCAAAATCAATCTCATAATCTAGAATACATTTCACAAACTAATCATATAAACTTTCATGGCACAATTCATCCACTAGAAATACATTTCGTAAAGCATTTCTTATATTATTTTAGAACTCATTTCATAATTGTCTAAAGCAAGCTTAAACATGAACAAAACAACACTTACTCACCAACGAATCACTCATTCAAAGGGATTATTCAAAACAATTAGCAACACAAAACTCACACACAAAACCCAAAAATGTCGCTCCAACTAAACCGTTGCTCTAAATCGACTCCCATCAAACCTTAGGGCTCTATAACAACATAAACTAGCATAAGCTCAAACAACTCAAGAATCGGACTTTGCGACTCAAATTTACAAATTTTTGAATTAAGTAACTGCAATTAGAAGAACGAGGGATGCGAGCACTTATCGAATGTTAAAATACATAATTAAATCAGCTTGTCGAGGCATTCGTGGCGAGTTCTCCTCTTCTTTCTCTTTCCCTTTCTTCCTATTCTTTCCTCTCTTTCTTTCTTTTCCTTCTTTCTCTTTTTCTTTCCATTAAGCTCTCGATCTCTTTTAAAAGAACAGAAGTCCGCTCTCCCTATTTTGTTGACTGTTCGACGCTTTTCTTTTCTTTTCCTTTGACTTGATCAAAACCCATATTTTACAAATTACTAATCATAATCCCTTACAATATGAGGATCCATCTCTATGTGGATCGTGCCATGTAGGGTGAGCACTAGGAATCACCCGGACCGGATTGAACCGTCCAGTTCTGGGGATTCCGAGGAATACCGGTCCAGTTTTCGATTCCATAAAATTAGAACAAGTGATTTTCAATCCGGTTTCAGAGATAGAACCGCCCGCCCAGACCAAACTAGTTATTGCAATGGGCGACTTGACCTGCCTAAAGGGGAGGCATGTGGGCGACTTGATTTTGATTGAATTATTGCATTTGAGGCCATTATTGCATTTGCAGGGCGACTTAAGTTTGATTGCTTAAGATGCTTAGTATGAGTTCTAGGTTTAGCTTATTCCAACTTTCACCGCTCCTTCTTGCAAAGTTATGCCATCGTTAACGAGAAGTGATCTAATGAATATGTTGTTGACAAGAGAATATAACGACAAATCACACAAAAAAAATATGACCAATCTAATGATTGGACCACCCGGGAACCGGACCGGTCCAATTTCCAATTCCTGAAACGGAGAACCGATCCTCCTGGTGCCATGTTCATCTTCGAATCCCAATTTCAATTCACTTCACAACAAAGTAGAAACTAGTGGATCTGACCGAATATTGGCCTGAGTTAGATATCTAAACCCGTCTCTGCAGTGCTGTCAGTACACACTACTCCTTAAAGTCCAAAACTCCTCCTAGAACTAATCCCTAATCCATCCCGATCCATCCAGCTCTCTTAAGCTTAAGAGTTTTAGAAAATAAGATCTCTTAAATCTTGACAAGGTAGACTATCAACAAATGGATCTTTCATCCCCTACTTCGAGCTAGTGGCCAATAGAGAGGCTTCTTGTAAGCAGCAATTCCTTACGTTTGGGAGTGTGCTAGTAGGTAGCAAGAGCGAGCGATATCGATCAATGTACTGAGTTCCTGTTTCTCATGCTCCCTTCGGAATCAAAATCAGAAATTGAAAACCTATTGAGGTTTTGCCTCCAACAGCAGCTCTTGAAAAGAGGATTAAGGGCAGTGTTGACTCTAGGAAGTCAGTAGGCAACTAGCAAAACCCATCAGAAATCGGTAGAAGAGATCCAGCCATGTGGAGGGAAATTGAGATATAAACATAAAATGCATTCGACAAATTAAGACAGCATGAATCTTCGAATTTCCCTATCTAACTTGAATTCTCAAGTTTACATTGAGGATTCATGAGTCATTTGGTCAAGAAGGAGCGACATCCTCAGATAACGTACACCAAAATTCGGTTACAGAAACTGCAGCTGTCTCATCTAACCAAGACCTGCTGTTTTTTTCATGTTTAACTGAGATTATTCATAAAAGAAATAGGATTAAGGACTGTGAAGTCCCAAACAATAATGTGAAAAGAAGATTTTATCAAGAATGTGGGCAATATAGATTTCCATGCGGGGTCAACAAATTTCTCCAGAAGTTTAGAGGATGAAGATATCTTGTAGATTAGTCCAAGGCTTGTATGACTGCATCAGTGATCTCTTGTGTAGTGCTGTCTCCACCTAGATCCTTCGTCCGGTACTTTCCGTCCGATATTACTCGCTTTACGGCAGTTTCTAGCCGATCAGCAAATGATGGAAATTGGAGATGCCTCAGCATCATGGCAGATGATAGAAGCAGGGCTACGGGATTTGCCCTCTTTTGTTCAAGTAGCTTTTCATGGCCCACATTACCTGCTGAAGCGCCTTGCTCAAAAATGGCATGATCAGCCCCCACATTACCTACAAAAAAATATATATAGTCGGTTTAGAACTTCATTTTTTTAAATGGCAAGAGCGAGGGTACTTCTTGTCTGTTCCAAAGAACTAGGGCACAAGTTGAATAGCACATAATGTTATTTCATGAACGAAGGCCAGAAAGTTCTATCTAGAGTCCCACACAATTTGATTCTCCCTCTCTCTAATAGCTCCATTTCACATCCTAAGTTCCTACAATTCATAAATGTACCTCACGAGAAGCAACTTTCAGTCATGTTGAATGAAACATAAGAAGAATACTAGAATGTGATGGATCATTAAGGTATACCTCCTGGCATGACGCCAGTTCCACCAGCTATGCCAGCTGCTGTATTTGCAACCAGATTCCCGTAAAGATTGGGGGTCACCTGCAAATTACAAACTACACTTCAGCGAAGCTCATTGCTTTAGATTAGGGTGCAACAAAATTACATGATCACAATATAGCATTTTTAAGAAGATGACCAGTAAAGTCGAGAATAAATGACTGAGCAATTATTGTAAAAGGCTCCAATGGTAATGTTTCCCTCTTCATTCAGGTACCGTAGCCATTCCAATAAAATAACTATGAAACCTCGATAATCAAATATACAAGTTTTTATTGTAGTTGTCCTAGAGGGCCTTGTATAACCAAGATGAACCATTATTGCTGCTTATGCTTCCAGTCATAGTCAATATATATTGCCTATATCAGTGGCCAAGTGAATTTCAGGCTAGTCATATGTCATATCCTCAATAAGGGCTTGCCATCAAACCGTCAGAAGAAATGTGTTTAATTGACCTTTCCTCCCATTTCTATGTGATTATTATTGGAGAAAATTCTTTCCCTTCTTATATAGTCTCAGCAACTTCAAACCAAGAGAAGCCTGTGATAAACTTGATTCTTAACAATGGATGGCAAAATAACAGAAAAGATAGCATCTACACGATACACAACTGATCTCTCTTCCATTGCAGCACTCTAGAAATCACATAGAACGCACAGGAAGAAGCAAAACTACTGTCAAAGGGTATTGTGTAAGAATTTCTTCCCCACATAATGAAAATTTAGTTTGTTTGCTTTCTTCCCTTCTACCAACAGAAATGAACCCAAAAATAAACACTTCATCAAAGATAACTTTTGCAGACATCTATTTAGTTAATTCTCAAGTTGATATCGAGAGCGAAGAAGTGCTAAATCAATGCTTTCATTATAATTAGCCTCCAGTCCAAAACTAATATACTGCAATATCCTCCAAGAACATGCTCTCTGCTTTCTAAACAGGTAGTTTACCCCAGTTAAAGATACACTATTCACCAAAACTTTGATGAAATCACAAAAATAATCCTTCCGGCCCTTCTCAGACAATGCATAGTGTCTATGCATGGATACATGTATACATAAAATAGCAAGAAAGGAATTCCAAAAAGTCATTAAGAAATATTTTTTCCATCATTATACTCCCAACTTTTCCTTCCAATCAGTACTCGGTAAACTAGTTGTGTCAACTTCCATCTCTACTCTACAACCTATTTACAAGTCCCACACAATAAATTCGCTATCCAGATGTAGAATATACAATCTTTTACGTAAGATAAATGCTGTAAGAGCTGACGGAGTATTTTAACAACTCATACCTATAAAATTAACGTGTGATTGAAAATGTAAACGTTGAGAAACCATACCATGACATCGAACTGTTCAGGCTTGGAAACAAGTTGCATGCAACAATTGTCCACAATGATCTCACTATACATAATCCCAGGGTACTTTTTGGCGACTTCGCGGCATGATTCCAGGAATAGACCATCTGCTAGCTTCATAATGTTTGCTTTGTGGACGGCACTCACTTTCTTTCTATTGTTCAAGTAAGCATACTCGAAAGCGTATTGTGCAATACGCTCTGAACAGAATTTTGTCATCACCTAAAAGAACAGTAGCATGAGATGCTTAAAAAGACCAAAATTTGCAATGCCATCAAAGGGATTGAGCAACTAAGTTCATTTATTGGGAGATGTTTATGTCATAATGCATAATAAGGTAGTTTTATCACAGAATTCACAAAAAGTAATGCTCCTGAACCAATTGAAAATCTGAGTTAAGTTAGTGATAATACATCATAGGGAGAACAGATCATGTATTAGTCTCGGATCTAGTGGACCCCATGTAAGAGCCAACTAGTCCGTAGGTCCTTGTCAAGGCATGAGTCAAACAGCAAAGATATCATATCACTAAACAAGCAACAGAGTAAATAATTACCAAAAGATCAAACCACTGCGGTCAATGTTAGCCCAGCATGGCTTAATTCGGTCAAAACCAATGCCTCACCCCGGCAGCAAACTTAACTACCCGAATATAGCAGCATATCAAACCATCCAATAAGATTCAAATTCAGTTGAAAGTGACGCTAGTCATGCAGCAACTAAAACATTGGAGACAAAATTAGCAGGGACATTGGACATCCACAATAATGTTGAAAGCGCACAAAAGTCCTTGCTTTTTACATCCCACAAAGATAGCCCGTGTAAGTTGCGCAGGTACCTCCTATGTTTGTTCGTAACACTGTCGTGACTTCTTTTGTAAGATGATGGACACGCAGATAGCGACTGTAATTTACAAAAAATGCGCAAACTTTGGGACAAACAAGAGGCGCGCGTGCAGAATTTTAAACACTAAGGAATGTTGGTTGCTACATCACTTCAGCAGAGGGAATGCCCATTTACTCCAAAGTTCCACTGGAATATCATCGAACACAACAACGACGCTTAAGACAACACTTCAAGCCTTAGTTTAAAAGCACCTCGAAGTCATCCATCCAATCAAAACACCACAGCAGCAACACGAGACAAATGAAATCAAAACGACCAAGATGAACGAAACAAAAACCTGGGCGAACGAATCCAATTATACCTTAAGACTCTCGACAACACCAGGAACCACCTCGTGCTCGAGCCCCGAGTACTCCCCCTCCGTGTTCTCCCGAATCACCACGATATCCACGTTCTCGTGCCGCGTGGGGAGCCCCGGCAGGTTGAAGCAGTTGACGAGCGAGGCGTACAGATCGAGCTCCTTCCTCAGCTGGACGTTCAGCGAGCTCACCCCGCCGCCGACGGGCGTCTTCAGCCCGCCCTTCAGGCACACCTTGTTCTTCCTGATCGACTCGATCACCTCCTCGGGCACCCTCTTCATGTCGCCGTGGACGTCGTACTTCTCGAAGTAGACCGGCGCGTGCATCGCGGACATGACCTCCTCGACGGAGGCTGTGACGAGGGGCCCGATCCCGTCGCCGGGGATGAGGGTGACGCCGCGCGGCGCCCCGTCGCCGGGTCGGGGCATGTAGGTAACGGATCGGGAGGGGACGGCGCGGGGGGAGGGACCGGATCTGGAAAGGAGGCGCCTGAGGGACGACGCGATCGAAGCCCGAGCCATTGTTCCGGCGAGAAGACGGAGAGTGCCCCCTTTCTTTTCCGGGAGGATCAAGCTGCGAAGGTCGACGTCAATGGCGGACCGTCATGCGACTCGAGAAGCCATTGAAGGAGGAGGAGGAGAATCGGAATTTCGCAAGAGGAAAATGAATTTCGCTTCTTCATTTCTTTCAAAAAAATAATAAAGCTGAAAAGTAAGAGCGCAAAAATAAATAAATAATGAAGGAAAAAAAAAAATTAGAGAACGTAGCGTGAGAAGAGGGACCAGATGAAGCGTGGTCAACGGGGCTTACATAGGCGCCACGTGGAGGGACCTAATCATCGAAGGGCTATTGTGGACGAGAGCATGATTAGTAAGATAGAGTGCGCCGCAGGGAATCGAGCAACTTTGAGCGCGTCGGCCTGTCATTGGGTGGGGAGGGAGTCAACGGGGAAGGTGAAACGTAATGCGTTTTGGGTCAATGAGAATTTTTTTGCAGAATTATTATTTTTATCCGGGGGATAAAATAAGGACATTTTCAGGATTAATCATTCCCCACTTGATTGGACCTTTCATTACATGGGAGGGACTCTGTCTTTTGAATTTCGATGCGAGCAATTTTTCGATTAGTGATTTTTATGAAAGGGAAATGTCCGCTTCGAAAAGCTAAAAATTATCATGAAAATAAGACTGAGTCATCAAATTTGCAAAAGATATAATTAAATTCTAAAACTTATCAAATTGATTCAATCGAGTCCTTCCGTTAACTCCATCTAATTTGATTAATAAAAAATGTCGATGTGTATTTTTTTATTATTTTCTCTTTCCTATGTAACGTTAATGTGGCTAAAACGACATCACTTTAACCAAATTTTGATTTTTAATATGTATTTTATTTAAATTAAAAAAATGCTAAACTTAAAAAAAGAAAAAGGAAAAAAACTACATTATTAGTGGTGAGCGTGATTCCATAGTAGAACCAAACCGGTGAGAACCAGTCTAGTTCTAGGTTTTGGTGAAACTGATACGGTTCCCGATTTCATATTTTTAGGAACATGTGCTATGCGGTTCAGTTCAAGTTCCCTCGGGAACTTATAAAACCCTAAAATAGAGTATGTGATAAGGCATTCTCATAATTATTTTAATTTAATTAATGGTGATTTCAATTTAAAACTATCATTATGTGATTAATTATGTTTGTTGTTTATTTTGATTTTAGATGCTTAGAATTTGGAGCAATTTTTCATGGACGATTGAGGACTGAAGTTCTATTATTTAGGTTTTATATTGCGTGTTTTTTAACTTTTTATTATTTATTTTATTTTACGTGTTCGTTTTTATGGATTGTTACTATTGACTAATAGAAAATTTTCATTTTTGTTATTACGTTCATTTCATTTTGCTTAACTAAAAATAAAACAAACAAAAAAATTGGTCGATTCTCGAGTAGACCCTAGAACTTGTAGCATGGTAAGTTTCAGATTCTGAAAAATGGGGAACCGGTTTCATTGAGTAAGTTCCAAGTTCTAAGTGGAACCTAAACGAAACCTAAAACCTATGTTACACGGACACGTGCATATTGCGCACGTGTCCGAGACTTGGACATGTGATTAACGCGTGAGACACGCACAAACACGCGTGTCCCTGAAGCTGCTCCCTCCCTCTCGACTCCGACTCCACCTTGTCATTGAGATCTGGATTAGAGCCGTGGGTGGCTCTTCTCTTTGAGTTCAAAAATTGGTCCACGATTTGGAGGGGGAAAAGGTGCCATCGCAAATCTGCAAGGCGAACAGAATGAGGAGAAGGAGGAGACGAACCTAGGGACCTGGGGGAGAGAGGAGGAGGGAGGGAGGGAGAGCGTCGAGGAAGGAGAAAGGGACGGAGAAGACGTTGGTTCGAGCTCCGTGGCCATGGCGATTGTGAGCCTTGGGCTCGAGCTCTGTGGCTGGGGACGAAGAAGACGCCCTCCGATTTTGGTGTCCATGGAATTGAAGGAGACGAGGAGGAAGCGGATGAGGAATTGCAGAAGAGAGTTGGAGAGAGAGAGTTGGGGGGGAGAGAAAAGTGGGTGGTTCCATACCCCAATATTCTCTCACTTTATTTCTTTCATAAAAACTGTGCTAGGTTGCTAGTAGGCTAAGAGCATGGTCACAAAAAAAAAAAAAGCAAATTTTTTATGATAAACATAACACGGTTAGCCACAGAGTTCTTTTGAGGAAATCGGTAAACTTTCTCAACTGGTTTCCTCAAATTTTGACTCTACGTTTCCCTTTTTTCTTTTCTTTTTTTAATGTTGCTTCCTTA
>BCNH02000009.1:13283347-13341615 GCA_001662345.2 Metrosideros polymorpha var. glaberrima
TGATCCCAAATTAAAAAAANNNNTAGGACTTTGTAATTGAATAAGCCATAATTGTGGGGAAAGTTTCATTAATCTCGGCTTTTTTCCAATAATTATGTAGAATTTTTTGGAAATATATGTTATAGTATCTACCGATTGAATTAATGAATACAATTCGCCAGGACGAGGATATACGGAATTTCATTGATTTTCACTAGATTGGGAATTCGAATCAAATGGGTCACTGTAGCTATTCTCTAAAATTGATTTGCAATCAAGAAAGAATCGAGGGTTTTCAATCTTGTTATTATTCTGTTTTGAAATAAAATACCTTACTATAAATTGACTTTTTATATCTCGGTAACTAATTTATTTTTATTTTTTTGTAAGGTAAGTATGTTATATCCAAACAAAGAAATGGGTTACAAAGAGCTTGAGAAGCAAGCTTAGCCCCCAAGATGACAGCTAGAAAGGTGTCATCGTCGGTGCTAGGCTGTTCGACAGACTAAGCAAGAAAACAAACAAAAGGCCAAACAACTGGCCAACAAAAGGAGACCAACACTAAGGAAGACTACTCAAAAATAGAGGGAGAGATGTTCCAGCCTCTCTATATCCTCCTATTGGGAGGATTGTCTTGGATGTGCTTCATGGACAAGGCTTTATCCCAAACCATCTTGAGGAAATGATTCTTGATCGCCGGGATTGGCCGCGAGGAATTTCGGAAAAGGATGTTGTTTCTTTCAATCCATATAATGTGACAAAGAGCTCCAAATGAGAATCGGGCTACCGTTTTGTGGAATTGGTTGCCACTAATATGGTCTATTGCCCAGCACAAGTTGTCTTGCCATCCTCTATTAATCCACACAAAGTTGCAGCGGGCCACGCAAAACAGAATCAATGCACTAGTCACATGGCAGTCGAAGAATAGGTGATCGATGGAGTCGGGCCGACTGTTGCAGAACGCACACTGACCCTCTTGGATTCTGCGACAGTTTATAAAGTAGACTTGAGTAGGAAGCCTACCTAGAGTGGAAAGCCACAGCAGGAATGAATGTCTCGGGGTGAGGCCCTTATCCCATATGAAGGAGGACCATGGTACTACTGTTCTACGGGTCCAGATAAGGTCCCACGCCGACGCAATAGAGTAACAACTTGATCAGTGAGGCCGCCATCGAAAGCAATCCGGCGAGGAAGGTGCTAGGGACGACAGGGGCTGCAGGCGTGCAAAGACCACTTCTGCTTGTTGGGAGGCCCTCGGTAACAGCGAGAGCGCATCCGCCACCTTGGCGTTTCTAGGAATAGCCAAGCAATAGATTTCCCTATCCGAGAAGATCTTATATAGGGGGCCAAGAGAGTGCCAAGAGTCGAACCAAAAAGAGGAAGTTTGGCCATTACCAATACGCCAGAAGAAATGCTGTTAGAATGCCGCTCGGAGGTCTAGGATTTTTTTCCACGTCCACGAACAGAAAATCGGTTTTGTCGAGTGCTAGAAGTTCCTTCTCTTCAGAAAGTTGGAATGAATCCATTTGCACCACATGGATTCCTTATCGGAGAAGAGAATCCAAATGTGTTTAAGCATGGAGGCACAATTGCAGTCCACTAGACGGCGAATTTATTTTTTCTTTCTTCATATTCAAGAAAATTAATTTTGTGGGCCCTCTTATGATTTTTTTCTCTCAATTTGAACTTGCAACAAGGAAACATAGAAATCAAAAAAGAAAAGAAAAAAAAGAACATAGAGTCAAAAATGAAACTGGTTGAGGAAGTTTATGATTTCCTTAAAAAATTCTTGTGGCTTGACATGACTTTTAAAAGTAAGCATTTGACATCAATTTCATGGCTTATAAGTCTATTGCAATAATTTTTTTAAATAATTTATCATATATATAAATATTTATTTAAAATACAACGTGTCAGAATGTGTCGAAATTCTCTATTTTTGAGAAATTACGTGTCGGCGTGTCATGTCGTGTCGCGTGTCGCGTGTCGATGTCCGTATAACATAGCCTGAAATCACTCACCCGTAGAATTTGGACTGTTTTTTAAACTTGGAACCGCCCATTCCTACAAACCTTAGCCTCCATCACTAGTCACCACCTAGATTGGGCACGAAGCCATGCCAAGCATTGGATTTCCCCATGCTAGGCCCGGTTTCTTTTTGACCTAGATTAATTTCTTTTAAATGAAGATATTCGAAGAAAATTAAACTAAGTGTAGTTCAATTATTGAAAATAACATAAAATTAATTGAGGAAAATTAATGTAAAATATTCAATCAATTAAGCATGAATGAAGTACAAGTATATCTGCATTGAAAAAATTTACCTTTACTAGGAAATATTGTAAAAAAAGTCATAAACTTATTGCACTTTTACCAATTCAGTCATAAACCTTTTAAGCTTGTCAATTGAGTCCTAAACCTTTTTTATTTGTATCAACTCAATCCTTTTGGCCAACTGATACTGACATGGCGTCGCTGGCATTGACATTAACAATTTTTTAAATTATTTTATTATTTTTTGAATTATTTATTTATTTTTCTCTTTTTTCTTTTCTCTTCTTTCTTTTTGCTTCTCTTCCTTGTGGCCAGTGAGCTCCGTGTGAGGGTTGCTAGAGTTTGCCCTCGCTGGCCACTGGGCTATGACTGCGAAGCCTGCGCCGGCCACAGAAAAGAAAAGCAAAAAGAAACAATAGAAAGAAAAAAAAAAAGAGAAAAATAATAATGAAGTAATAATAAAATATTATTAAAAATTGTCCACGTCAATGTCTGTCTGCCAAAATGACTGAATTGGCACAAATGCAAAAGGTTTAGAATTCAATTGATAAAATTAAAAGATTTATGACTGAATTGACAAAAATAAAATATGTTTATGACTTTTTTTACGATCCCTTTACTAGTACCCTTATAACAATTACACAGAAATTACACCCGATAGATTGTCTAGCAAATTTGGTGTTCTCAACAGCAGAGTCGCTCACCATGATTCTGATGATACATCATAATTGTATTAGTTAGCATGTCCTACGCCATCTATCTGTTGGACCTTTTTGCAAACAAGCTGAACTTGTTGATTTTCATTATCTGTTTAATAGCATTGAACAGGGACTACAATGGCACCTCCACCGCCAATGGGGTCAGTTAAATCACGAGCCAGGTCGGAAACAAAAACGAAAAAGTCAGCTCTCCTCGTCCTCCAATCTTGCTGTGTGAACGGCGGAAGACTGGCACTTACACCATGAGTGGTGGAGCAGAGTTACTCCGGGTTTACCGGACGACTTCGAGCGCCCAAGAACAGCAAACAGGCTGATTCGAGAACAACTAGTCCCCCCCCCCCCGAGGCAAGGGGGAAGAAGACTTCCACTGGTTACATAGGCCTTCTTGATCGATTTACAGCATGAGGAACTCCCTTATACCTCAAGGAATGAAGGGAGTGGAGTTGCTTGGTTGGACTTCTGGTTAGTTGTGCTGCTGCTGGATGGTCAGTACAGACAAATTCCTCTCATCGGGTTCGTTTAACCTCTGTTTCTCCAGAAATTAGCATGGGGATTAGATAAAGCCAAATAATGCAGAGGAAGAGAAAGCAAAACGCTTTGGTTATTGATTGAGATTCTACTCTTCCCATATTCATCTTGAAGTACTAGACTCAAATTTACGGTCTCAATCCCGCGTCTTGAGAAACTTCCCTTCAAGTATAGGTGTTGAAATGGGTCATAGACCCATATTTTAACCCATTTTTTTATTAGTTGGTAGCTATATGGGTTGTCTAAAATTTGCCATACGGGTTAAAATGGGGAAAAGTGTCGAAAAGTCATAAACATATCCAACTCAGTCCCAAACCTCTCGATTTGGCTAATTTAGTCCTAAATCTTTTCATATTAGTATCAATTCAGTCCAGCCGACCAATTTTGATTGGAAATAGCAGACGTGGACGTTGGTCGTCCTATATGACGTGACTGGCGCTAAAATGGGTTATAATGGATCTAAAAATAACCCACTTTCAACCCATTTATTATATCTGCACGTCCACTCTCGACCTGCGAAGAACAGCGAAGCCATCGCCAATTTTTCCACTGTCCTTCCATTTACTCTACTCCCAATCGCAATTCTTCACTTCATTGTCGCCATCCCTCTTCTTCTTTGTGTTCGCCTTCATTCTCGCCGTCTGATGTTGATGAGGAGCTCCAAGAGGAACTGCAGCCATCAGATTCGGTGGTGGTCTGAAAAACTGGATCGAGCTTGCTTGGGTTCGGGTTTAGAGGGTTTGGTTCGAAGGTTTTTGGTGTTGTGAGCTCCTTCGCTGGTTGTAGCTCCGCGAGGGGAGGATTGTTTTGGTCGTCTGTCACTTCGAGGGCGGTGCTATGGTGGTTGTATGGGCTATTTCATTTGCTGCCGCTAAGGCACAAAGAGAGTGGACGGTTTTATGCGCGGGGTTGGAGAGCGAGATGAGGTCAGTTTGGTTGCATGTAAAATGTTTGTTGAAATCACTACTAGAGAATGTAGCTTTAATTCTTCGTATGGCTTGAATCAGTATGGGGCAAGTTTTATAGAGGGACCAGTTTTCCATTCTGTCCCCAGATTCTATTTCTCCCACAAGACATCTAAGTGAAATAACTTGAAGACATAGTTTGTTGTGACGACTCCTAAAGTCCGGTAATTTTTTTAATTGACATGTCCGATTATAAGTCATTAGCCGAGTGAATTCAGTTTTTTGCAGTTTTATGGTGTCATGGTATTTTGAAATTTGAATCGAACTCTTATTTGCAGAGAATCACCCATCTTTTGCTCAAATGAACGAGGTGTTGCTGTCACGGCACAAAGTTTTGAGTTATAATTGCCCCGATGAGTATGAATGGGTGAAGTATGAGTTTTGAAACAAATCATTTTCGACCCAATCCACCCATTTGACGGGCCTACCTTCAAGTTTGGAATCTGTCAAATATAACATGAACCTCAAACACCTCGAACAAAGTACCCAGATCGGCAGTAAAGATCAACCATAACTGGAAGTGAACATCTTTGTAAAGAAAAAGTAAACAGCTGTAGCTCCCACATGATTAGCCATATAATTAGGCTAATGTCCCTGTCAATTCGGTTTGGGGGTTGGTATTTGTAGGTGTTGAATGAGTGAGTCGGTGAGTGATGCATAAGTTTCAGCTTCTGTCAAGACATTCCTCCTTAGATCTAACAAAAAATTCTTTGAGAACTCCCACAACATCTTTTCAAGCAATGCCCCATACTTCAATCCGGATTCGTGTCATCAAAATCGTAAGAGACATCAGAAGATCAAACAGGGGAGCTCAGAGAAACTTTGATATATACTCTGTTATTCGAGAACTGTCTATTGTTTCTGCAATGCTAGAATCAAACCAAGATCTCAGACAATTCAATCGCTTTCAGCCAAAATGTTTCTCCAGTCTGCATTTTATTGCTGCAATTCTAGTAGAATCAAATCAAGATCTCCAACAATGCAATTGCTTTCAGCCAAAAAATTTTCTCCCAACCCCTTCGTTTCTTGGCTTATATAAGAACCAAAACATCCAAAAACTTCCCCTCCAAAAATCTCAGGACAGAACCCCAACTCTTCTCACCTTCCCACCTCCAATCCACAGAGAACAACAACACGACATCAGGAAAAATACAGAAAAAAGGGGGAAAAAACAAATAATTAAGCACTACTTTACTCTGTATAAATGAGACTCGCATCCACAATCCATGGAATTTTAGATTCAAATCTACGCATGCCTTGCCTGGAAGTCTCTCATGAGAGCAACCAGCTTCTCAACACCAGCCAAAGGCATGGCATTGTAGATTGAAGCCCTCATGCCTCCCACCGACCTGTGCCCCTTGAGCTGAACCATCTTCTCCTTCGCAGCCTCCTTGATGAACTCGGCCTCCAGCTCCGACTTCTCCAACGTGAAGGGCACGTTCATCAGCGACCTCACCGACGCCTCAACCGGGCATCTGTAGAACCCTTTGCTCTCGTCGATGGTCCGATAAAGCAATTCGGCCTTCTTCTTGTTCTTCTTCTCCACCTCCTTCAGCCCGCCCTGCTCCAACAGGTCCTCGAATACGAGCCCGCACATGTAGATACCGTAGCAGGGCGGCGTGTTGTAGAGCGAGGCGTTGTCAGCGTGGATCTTGTAGTCGAGCATCACTGGGGTGATCCCCTGAGCGTTCCCGATCAGATCCTTCCTGATGATCACGATGGTTACCCCGGATGGGCCGACATTCTTCTGCGCCCCCGCATAGATCACCCCGAACTTGGACACGTCCACGGGCTTGGAGCAGAAATTCGAGGACATATCAGCCACCAAGATCCCGCCTTTGTTCTTCGGAACAGGGTAGTTCTTGAATTCGACGCCGTGGATCGTCTCGTTCGTGCAGATGTGCAAGAATTTAGCATCCGGGTCCTGCTTGACATCGTCGAAAGATGGGATCTTGGTGTACTTCTCGGCCTTCCCCGACCAGACCACCTCGGCCTTGCAGTACTTCTGGGCCTCCTTGAAGGCCTTGTCGCCCCAAGAGCCGGTGACGAGGTAGTCGACGGGGTCGTCGGGGCTGCAGAGGTTGAGGGGGATGGCGGCGAACTGGGTGGTGGCGCCGCCCTGGAGGAAAAGGACGGCGTACTCGGGGGGGATCTCGAGGAGGGACCGGAGATCCGACTCGGCCTTCTGGATGATTGAGGAGAACTCCTTGCCGCGGTGGCTCATCTCCATGACGCTCATGCCGGATCCGCGCCAGTTGTAAAGCTCCGACTGGGCCTTCAGGAGGACGTTCTCCGGAAGGATGGCGGGGCCGGCGGCGAAGTTGAAGACCCGTTCCCGGGCCGCGGCGGGGGGCGGCGGCGGCCTCGGATCTTGGATTTGGGTGGTGGCGGCGCATTTGATGGAGATGGGCTTGAGGGCAGTGGTGGGGAGGCGGGTGGTGACGGGGAAAACGATTTTGTGGGTGGCAGTGGAGGGGGTCTTGAGGAGGAGAGGGTGAGGGGAGGCGGCGGTTGCCATGGCGGTGGAGGTGGTGGTTGGGGTGGTGGCGGGAGTAGGTTTTTATCGGTGACCTTGGTGCTGGAGAAAGATGTGGGTGGGTGGGTGAGTTGTGACGAGGGTATTTATAGGGGGAGTATAATCATCTTGGGATATCCTACAATGAAGGAAGGACCAACTATAGCAAACTGTTTTTTCATGATGTTTCTCTTTGATTTGGGGAGTTGGTGAAGATTCGAAGTCCTTTCAATTGTTCGTGGAAAATATTTCAAACAAAAGTATGGAGCGTCATTATTTTTTCGAATAAAAGTCTAACATTCAGTGGCTATATTAGTTTTAAAAAAAAGCCTAACTTCATCGGTTAGTCAAGAGAATTTTCATTATTTTCTCTCTTTTTTGCTTTTTTTTCTCATTTGTTTTTTTTTCTTCATTGTCGGCCATTGGGCGAGGGCCTGGTCAGCCGCTAGTGAGGGTCATAGCTCTCGCTCAAGTAGGGCGAGACCGTCCCTCCCTTAGCCTTGCCAACCACAGGTAAGGCCGACCTTTGCCAGATTTGCGCGAGGGTCGTCTTGCCCACTGTTGGTGAAGGAGAAAAAAATGGGAAAAGAGAAGAAAAAGGAAAAAAAAAAAACTAAATGACAAAAGTGCCCTTAATTAGTTACAAGTTCATGTCTTTTTTTAAGACTGAAATGGCCACTTTATATACTTATTTGAAAAAATGAAGGTAATCCATAATTTTATTTCAAATTTTCCCTTGTATTTATTGCTTGTTCAAATATTTTCATTTATGAATAAATTTAAAGAAGGAAATAGTTATAAGATCAGTGAGATGTTCATAAATTATTCTCTTCAAGCATGACTATTATTATTGGGTCTAAAACCCTAAAAAAAATGCAAACTTTAAGTTTAGTTAATTTTATCCTAGACTTCTTTTTGTCATATAAAAAACCCCCAATTTTAGGTATAGTCTCAATTTTACCATAAATTTTGTTTGTCTCATAAAAAACCACAAACATTTACTTGAGCCTCAAATCTAATCCATATTAACCATTCACCCAAAATTTCTCTTAACAAATGAGAGATGCAATTCTCCCAAGCGAAAGTGGTTTGAGTGTCCAAAGCCGAGTGTGAGTGCAAGCTCTTTGATCACTAGAGATTGAAGACTAAGCACAAAATTGAAGATTCCCCAGTGAGATAAAATGAAGACTCACTTAACAACAAGAGCAATTAAAAAAAATCAACCTTAATTGCTCTAATTTTCACCCAAATTTCAAATCCAATAAGACATCATTTAGGCTGACATAGAAATTCATCTTCAAAAGACATATTTTTGGATAAGAAAAAACTAAAGTAATGACATGGAAATGCCACGTCACTAAGAGCGATTTTAGATGAAAGGTTAATGGAGACAGATATGAGATTTAAGTAAAAGTTGGTCATTTTTTATAAAATAAAAAAAATGTTTACTGTAGAATTAAGACTGAACCTAAAATTTGTGGTTTTTTATGAGATAAAAAAAAAGTTTAGGATAGAATTGAGACTAAATTAAAAGTTGAGAGTTTTTCATGAAACAAAAAAAAAGTTTAGAATATAATTGAGACCGGAGCTAAAGTTGGAATTTTTTGAGATATTAGGCCATTATTATTGGATATACTTAGAAAACTACATAAGTTGAGAATAGTAAAATTATTCAATCTCGGGCTCTCGGACTGAGTAATATTCTGTCGAAGGTGTTTATCTCTGATCTCTGGTTAAAATCGGGAAAAGAAATTATCGGTGAGCAGTAAATAACTCTTCCCTGCTTTACGTTGATTTAAGACAAAACATTCATGATTATCATTTTCTTGAGGGGGGAAAATTGCACCAAAAATTCTAAATATTTGGCCCCGATTTGTAATCATATTTTAAATGTTTTCGAAAAAAACGCAATTAAATCCTAAACGTTTTTTGACTGCTGAGTTAATTTTGTTGACGTGACGTTCAGAAATCTAACACGACATTTTATGATGTTTTTATACATATATATTATTACGTAGCGCCACAGTAGAAAAAGTCGTTTTAAAAAAGAGAAAATGTTAGACACCCCTTCCTCACGGTCCCCTCTCTCTCTCACTTTGTTTTTTATTTTCATTTTTCATTTTCTTCCCTTTTTTGGTCTTTCTCCAATTTTTTTTTATGGCATTTGGTTTTTCTTTAATTCATTTATTCTCTTTAAAATTTAACTTCTTTTTTTTTTTAACTTGTTTTGACAAGGCGCATAAAAACTATTAAAAGGACAACGTCGATTTCCAACGTCCTTGTCCTGGTTTCCTAATGTGTCGCATGTGCGCAGCCTGAACTTTTGAATATTATTATTGAAAATTCTGTAATTGTGGTAGATCTTGGAGTGCAAGGAAAGGCAAAACTACCTAAATGCCCTTGTTTGGCAGTGACTTGAAATTTCAACACTCAAGCAGTAATATCCAGTAATTTGAAAAAATTAGAGCATTTTCAAGCCATTATTTGAAATAATGTCCACTTTAGCCTCTTATTTGAGAAAATGAGAGCATTTTATGCCCTTAGTTAAAACAACATCCACTACATGCCCTTATTTAAAAATTTTCCAATTTCCTAATTGAGATTTTTCCACCGAGATGTGAGTAGAAAGAAACAAAAAAGGGTCTTCGGAACACTTGTTATATATATTAAATGAGAAAATATTCAATTTGTAAAGCATTGATTTTATATTGATGTCCACAGCCATCTGCTCCCCGTCGACCGCCATTCGCCTCCGATCGCTGGTCTAACATCCACCGTCATTCGCTCCTCGATGCCCCCATCGCCGTCAGTCGTTGATTCGATGTCCATTGCCATTTGTCGCTGATCGCTTGCCACCCACTGCCATTCGTCAACCACCCCCTCCACCGTCCCTCGCCGTTCGTCCGTCGGTCCAATGTCCACCACCACCATCCCTCGTTGCCGGCCACCAATCTGACATCCACCACCATTCGTCTGCCACTCATGAATGGTCAATGTCCATTGCCATCTGTCCGCCACCACCGATTGCCCACCGCTATCTACCAATCGCCGGTTCGACGTCCACCACCATCCACCTGTCGCTCGTTGCCCGCGAACAATTGACGTCCACTGCCATCCATCCGCCGTCGCCATCCGCTCATCGCCGTTAGAGAAATAAAAATTTTATGTTGTTCTTAAATGAATTTTTGTTTTGGGAACAAAAAATTTGCATTGTTATCAAACGTGATTTTTTTCTCAGAAACTTGTTTAGAAATTAAATTTTCTATTTCTGTCCAGAAATTGATTTCTAGAACAGAATAGTTGTTATTCGTGCCCTTAGTAATCAACGAATAAAAAAGGAACAGACAATTTCATTAAGGACCATAACAATGAATATTTCGGAAACATTCCTTAATAAATATAACTCTTTTTAATTTTAATGTGGATTTTATACGTGTGCACCCAAATCAAAACTTGTGCCCATATCCGGATCTTTACACATGGAATTACTTTCCCTGTCAAGTTATTGGAATCTTCAACTTTGATAATTGAAACTTCTTAAATTTTATGAATTAATTATCAATGTCCGGCCGAGTGCCACTTGACTTTTCGGCATTGCTTTTCATCATCTCTTTTTGTTACGGAATTCAAATCAAATTTGACTCCCTTGTTAGAAGCTGCTTTCAACCTTAGACAAAAATAAAGTAAAGAGAAGGAAAAGAAAATAGAAAAGAAAAACAAAAGAATTACAAAAACTCAAAAAATTGTTAAAAAATTGTCTATATTGGCACCGACCACGTCACATAGAATGGTTAGCGTTTATGTCAACGATTCTTAACCAAAATTGGCCTAATGGACTGAATTGACACAAATACAATAGGTTTATGACTAAATTGACCAAAAAAAAAAAACTTAAGATTGAATTGACACAATTACAATAAATTTATAACTTTTTCGGTAATTTTTCCAGAAGAAACTAGTTCCCAGCAAAAAAAGGAGAAGATTATTGGGTGCGCGCGAGAGAGAGCAAATTACATCAACATATCAAAAAAGAAGAGAAAGGGAAAAACAAAATTAGATAAATAACACAAATGGTCTATAAACTCTAACCCAATGTGTAACTAATTCATGAATTTTTAATTTGTTTAACGTGATCCCAAATTACTAGTAAATATTCAATGTAATCATTTTGTTTATTCAAACGATAAATCGGCCATTACTTAGTGACGATGAGTCAACATGTCCATTTTTATTCATCTACTTTGGAAAAGGAAAATAAAGCGTTAACATGTCCATCATTATTTACTAACGTCGATTATTATATCTTGAATGGAGATGAACATCTTAGGTGGGTAATCTATATGTAACTTTTTTTTTTTGTTCACTGATTCGAAGCTATAATCAACAAATTTCAATTAACTTGAATTAACAAAAAGAGGGCATAGAATATTTTCAAATAGTCTATGGATTAGTTTGTTCATTTACCAATACTAAAGGGACCACATTGAAAAAATTAAAAATTTAGAGACAACACTACACATTAGGTCAAAGTTCAAAGACTGTTTGTGTCATTTCCCAGCAAAATTATCATGTCTGTCAAGTTCCTATTGCTTGATCTCATCAACATGGCCATTTCCAGCCCTTCTCTTGCCGGATTATTTCGACTGAACTGAGCTTCGCCTTAATCCACACAATCAAGTATGCACATGCTTCTCACAATCGGAAATTTAGCTGAGAAAAGTAGAACCTGTTAAACAACTTAACCATCATTATCATATTTTCCTTACTTGTCGTTTCGCTTTCTGCCAAGGTGGCAAAAAACCTCATCAAGAATCAGTAGGAGATTTCGGCAACTTGAAGCAGACCGCGTTTGGACTTAACAAACAGTTTGAATACTTCTACAACGCCTCTTTCAGAAAGATGATCAGAACCACCACCACGACCACCAGCAAAGAACTGTGTCAAGACTAGCCCTTTAAGAAACACCACAGGGTAATATATATCGCACTCAAGCATCCTATATCTTCACACTCTATGTGCTCTGTAGTTGATGTCATAAATACCAAAAGAATTGGAACTGGAAGTGTAAAAAAAACTAGGATGCTGTTGAAGTGAATATAAACTCAGGGCCAGCACAGTCCCTAAAATACGCCGATACACACCTGCAATTAAATAGGCATAAGATATTATAAAATACATAAAAAGGAATCGAGGAATAAGACACATAAGAGGAGTGGGAACTAACCAGTCAATTATCCGTTATGAGTTATCCCATTATTGTCAGTAATCTACAACTACAAATTTTCTCATCTGAAGACATCACAGAGCAGGAGCCTGGTTTTCCTTATAATTTCCATCAACACTGTCCTCATTTGAAAATATCAGATAGCAGGGGCCTACTACATTCCTCCTCAACTAATACTTTTCTCTTTCTCCGCTTTGCCTCCTTCTTTAAACCTCTTTCAACGATCAACACATTTTCCTGCTTGTTTATGTCTTCGGAAGTTGATTCATGATTCTCAGTTATGTCCCGCTGGTTTTTAGATGTTGAATTTTTTGAAGAACACCGCCTAACTGCCTTCACTTGCTGTTTAGTTCCGCCCTTCATCTCCATAATAACTTCATTAATCCTCAACCTTTCCCCCTTCATTACATCTACTTCTCTGGACGAAGATTGAAATGCCTTGACAAACTCTTGACATCCCTCAACCGTTACATTGGATTTGTATGTCAAGCCACCCCTTCTTTTCTTCGCAACCACCTTTTGTTCAAAAGAACTGCACCTCTCCCCATCAAACTTCTGTTGTTCATCAACACCTCCTTCGAGCAATTCAGAACTTGACACTGGTTGACTGCTCTTATTATCATCCTTGAACACCTCTTGAGCTATCAAATGGCTTAGAGATGATCCTTCATTCTGCTTGCTGACAACAGATTCTCGTTGAAACCCAACAATGTCCATGAGCTTCTTACCCTCAACAGCCTCCTCTCCTTGCACTACTCCGCCACTCATAGTATTCAGAATGATTTTGCCAAGAACATGTCTAGTTTCACGAAGAAAACCCTTACCAAGTAACTCATAATTAATTTCAAAGCACTCCCTTCCATCATTGTAAGATTCAACATCATTAACCAGCACTCGAAAAATTTCTCTAACATTATTCGCCACCTGTTCTTGGATGAGCACCTAAAGGAGAACAATCAGGTATCAGCATAGAAGTGGAGCATATTCAAATAAGGGATTGCAGCACGGAAAAGTTTGACATGTAATCCGATTGGGACAGCAATGATTACTCAACTCCTCACTCATCCTAATTGGATTTTTGGCATGTAAACTGCAGATAAGGATTCAACTATGAGATCTTCAATAGGACTCTATTTCAAGAGCCCTAATATGAGGTACTTAAGGTATATTGGGTTTTATGTATGACGAGTCTTTTTACGTGTGTGCCAGTGCGTAACACAGTATCCAAAGAGATCTTCTTTATGCCAATAACTAAAGACATCTTAAAAACTACTACACAAAGGAACTTTCTCCAAGCATAGCTTAGATAATTGTTTATGCTATTTAACATCACAGATTTAGTATGCTTGATGAACATGTTTTTGTCTTTCTTAAAAGGAAATCTTTTGTTCACAATAATGTGGCACCTATATCTAACATCCATTACAGAAAAGCAATTTAAGCATGTTTTCCTCATTATTATAAGTTTTCTGTACCCCTGAATTCCGCTAAGTTTAATATGAGCCGGTCCACATTAGCCATTGATATTAGAATATTATATATTGTGGACTTTTTTAATTACTTTTAAATTGTATATTGTCACTATAGATAAAGAAAAAATTGCATCAAAGATCAAACAGATATTTTCACGTGCATTGAAAATGCCATATACATGAATCATTCATTTGAGGGAGTATGCTACATTGCAATTGGCTACATAGATAGAACTTAGGAGTACTTGTAATTGACCCTAAAACATTAAAAGTTCAAGGAGAATTCTCCTGGAAACTTCCACCACATTAATATATAGCTCTCGAGGGCAAATTATGTCATAAGTTTAGCAAACCTTGACTGAACTTTCGAATGAAAAAAAGAATTTTAACTTGGTGCATTGAATTTTTCAATGTCATGAATTAGGTTTAACCATATGTGTTTAAAAAACACATTAAATGCTTCTGCAGTAATGTACAAAGAATTCTGTATTTATGGACTCTTATACTCTCGAAAATAGGCTGATTACATTTTCTTGCTTTATGCGTTTTCAATGTGTTCAGTAATATATTGCCAGTAGAGAAATTGTTATTCGATTGCATATAATTGTTTATCTAACTTAATAGTTCAATGGAGTTTCTATTAATAATAGGTGAAGGAACCCGGTTTTCACTCCATGTTCCATTTTATGTAAGGTAAAATGACTTATATGACTCCACTGTTATTAGTCTTTCCCTAGAAGAATGAACTTTAAGAAACCCACATTGGTGGAACCTATCAAATAGAACTATTTAGGAAAAGTAGAGAAAAGGGACTGAAGATGAGAGAAATTAGAGATGTAATAAAAAAAAAAGGATGAAACTGATGAACAGGAGAAAACAATGGAGTTGGGGGAGGCAGTGTGGGGCCCACAAAGAGAGGACAAAGAAGATTGGATAAGTGAGGTGGGACCTGGAGTTATATCCTCCCTTGCTGCACATTTACAAATTCTGAAAGAAGTATTTGGGCTCTATTGATATAAAAGGGTGACTAAAGACAAAAATACAACAGAGGGAGGGAAGAATATGGGACGGACGAAGACGTGCTTTAAGTGCCTATCATAAAATGTTTCAGATATCAGCAAAGCCAAGTTCAAAAAAAGTGCATTACGAATTCAATGACCTTATTCTTGGCGTTAGTTGGGCAGAAATTTATGTTCAATTACATAACAAAGTGAGCACCTATGTGGTGGTTTTAGATGGCCAAACTACTAGAGAGATATATAGTCATGCACACATGTATATGTAGAGAGAGGGAGAATAGAATGGCAATGGACTTGTTTTATTGTGCTCCCACGGAAAAGCAATGACATAAGAAAGGTAAATACCACCCTATCAACATAACATCAATCCCCTGGATTTAATCTTCCTCAGCAAAAGACAGGAGTCTCACATTCAAAGCAAAAGGAGGCACATAGAAAACTATCAGTGCATGTCTCATGTCTAGTGGATAAAACAAATAGCATACTTACCAAACCAGAACAAGAGGAATGTGGATATCTGGTCATCGATTCAATTAATCTGTCCGTATCACTCAAGATGGAAACAGATTCTTGCACCGAAGATGCTAAATTACTAACACTTTCTGCAAGTGCTGATTTATAGCTAGATGACCCTGAGATCTCAGGTACAAAATTAACTTGCAGTTTAGCACGTTTATTTGCAAATTGGGAAGCTCCTTTCCATTCTCCATAATAGAGAGCTGATGCAAAAGCCCAAATTACTAAAGCATCTTGAGGGTTATTCACTAATGCCAAGTGAAATGCCAATAGTCCAATCCTGTCATGTTGAAGCTGGGTCAGCTGCACCTTTTGTACACATAAGATAACAGAGTGATTAGAAGCAATTCAGCAGAATGTGAATGAATACCCACCACAAAGTGCAGTCTGAAGGCTGATTGCAGGAAACCAATTTGTCCAAATTGAAGAATAATCTCTGACAAACAAGATATTACCATTAGATGATTGGAATAATTTACTTGCTATGACACACTATGACCAAAATAGACAACTTCTAAGAAATATTTGATATTTACAAGGAACATGTAAAGCTGCTGTCTGGAAATTTTTGGCTTAATTCAAAATGATTATGGCAGGACAAATGCAGAAAAGACAATGAGGGATAAAAGAGAGTTCCCTAATTTAATCAAACTTGAACTTATCAAGAGAAAACAGCTATACTTCCAACATGATGTTTCCATTAGTTAAATCAATCTTGCATGATGTCTGTGCCCAAAATTAACCAGAAGGACAAGCTATGTTGATTGTAAAAGATATTTTCCATAGCAGAGGAAATCTTACCATCAACATCAAGGAGCTTTGGGCAGAGTGCCCCCTATTCTGTTGATCAAGATACGCTGCCTGCAACGTAGACTGCTGTTAGAAATAACCTCATTATGACTTAAAAATAGCTTACGCTACCCAAAGAAAGCAACAAAAACAGCTTACATGAAATGGGAAAATAATCTCGAGTAGCCTAAGTCTCTGAAGCAGACAGAGAGAAGGTTCAGCAGCTCCATAGGACAGAATAGAATTCATCTCCAACATTAGCCTGTGCTGGAAAGGATATGTAAGACAGAGCATCAGCTAGAGGTAAAGAAAAGGTACTTCAAGCTAATGAATTCCCCACAATATGAACAGAGAAAAGTGCATGCCAACAATGAAGAGCATTGATAAAATATACCATCAGTGGTCCTAACCCAATGAACAATTCCAAAAACAAAGTTTTCTTCTTAAAGACGGTAATTTTACATCAGTACCTTGTTTAAACCTGTAATGGATGACGAGAGACTACCAATTGCAATTTCAATATCCCTTGACAATGCCAAACCCAAACGAGCTGCAATTCTCACTCCACGCAGGATTCTTGCTGCATGAATGACTTATATGTGATTGTCTATCTAGTTTTACTTTGACATTTTGATAGGGATTGACCAATATTTTTGCTTAAAATTTTCACTATAGAAAGAAAGACATACCACAATCCTCTTCAAAAGACAACTGGGCAGGGATTATAGTCCTAAGCTGGGCATCAAGCAAAAGATATGATGTGAACTTCAAGTAGACAAATACCAAAGAAACGGTTAAAATGAATACAAGCATTGATACCAAAGGAAGTAAAAGAGTAACCTTTAAAGACCTCACATCTTCCATTGCATTGGTGTAATCATAAATTTTGTTCTCTGATGGATCAAAGAATAAACTGCAAAATGTAGGATGAAGGTACAGTTGCTATCGCATCTATTGGAAGCAAAATGGGCTAGAAAGTTCAGTAAGAGCATCAGCAGCTGATAGAATAATCTATCTGGAAAACAAAGGTTATTTCAACTGGATGGGCATTTTGAAAAAAATATTCTATGAAACTGATGAGCACCAGTAAGACAATTAAATTTGATAGCAGTTAGAACAAGAAAATACATTATGTTATGCATTAACCAGCCTCTCCCCACAAGGTAAACATCTAGAGTATCTGAATGACACAAAGACCATTATAGAAAATGTGCCTGAGCACCAGCTGAAAGTGCTCCTGGTTAGTTCGACCACATTCAACAACATTTTGGTTTTCACACTTTTTTAACATGATAGATCAGCCCACACCAATGCAAATCTGCATATGCAGAAAGTCCACAAACAATTATGGAACTTGTTCAAATAAACGAAACAATCAGTATAGTCTCAGTTGAAATCCCTTGAGTATTATTTTATAGCTTCCACATCTCAGCCATAAATTGAATAAAGTAAGCAGCATTAGCTCATAAAAGTAAGATTGGCCCTGAGGCTTATTCTAAGCTGATGTATCCCTATTATTTCCATGGTATATCCTTGATGGTTCCAAAATTAGAGATTTACTAATTCACATCTACATTTGTACACCTAGATGTATCTGATACGTATTTGGCATATCGGGCTTGTATATTTATCTGATTGGGGCACAAATCAAAGGACTCATTTGAGCATCCACAACATAAAAAAAAAAGAGAGAGAGAAGAAGAAGAAGCTAAAGGTTACACGAAGTAAGTCATAATTTTGCCAAAATAGGAATGAAAATGAAGAAAAGAATATTTTACCTGTTTATTGTGAAATCCCTATGCACTGAGTCCCTCCAGAGGATGAAGTCCTTTTTATTGCAGCCACTTGGCATGCAAGAAAAGATAACCTTCTCCTTTCCTTCTGCCCTCTTTGCACTTGTCTCAAAGCTGGACACCTTTTCCGAAACACATGCAGTAAAAGATCGGCATATGCAAAATGCAAAGTAGCAGTACTTAAAGCTCAAGAAGTAAACAAGAAAATATCAGCAAAGCTTTATCCGCCGACTAACCTCTACAACAGAACCTTTAATCCGGACCCTACATATTGGGAATCGCTTTCCAACAGTATCGCAACGATGAAATTTTTCCTTCACCTGATAGAAGATGTTCAAAGACCAATTCAATGTCTGAACTTTACTGGTAGGGTGTTTTCTCACACCAACAAAAGCAGGGACAAAAAGGAGCCACCTGCTGTAAACTAGCTGTGGTAATGACATCAAAATCTTTTGGAATTCTATTCAAAATTAGGTCTCTGACGCACCCGCCAACTAGATAAGCATTAAATCCTGCATATCATCACAAATAGACAAACGACGTCATAACTACTAATTTACTACCGGCTGCATGTCATATGCAGAAACACAATGACGCCAATGTCTTTATTCATGGTGGAGCACAATCCAGCTAAACACACTGATTAGTAATAGAGAAGACCTCCACTCAATCAAACATCATGATTCAACTATGAGTAACACGTCTCTCCATTTATGAGAATAGAGAAACATATCCAGCAAATTTCCAAGCTAAGAGAAGGCCACAGAATCAAGTCATTACCGCCAGAAAACAATGCGTCGACAACTCCGAACAATGCAAAAGAAAACCAGAAAAGAAAAGACCGAGAGACAAGCAAGACAGAAGCGCATTGGACCTGCATCGCGGAGCAAAGCCAAGACGGTCCAAGGAGATTTCGGGACCAAATGACCTGTTACTCCACAGGACCTCGCATCATACGTCTTCCACGTTGACATATCGATCTCAACTGAATCACCACCAAAGTTGAACAACGCAGACTTAATCTCCCTATCGAACCGATGTAAAAACATGGTAAGTGAATTCCACAGAAAGCAGTGGGCTTGCATCAGCAAGTTACCGTACCCAGATGAGCATCGCCGTCGGAGCTCGACTCCGATTGCTCCTGAGCTTGCAACTCCCATCCAGCGAGCGTGTGGTTCAATCTCTGAACAAACATGGGAAAAGAATCGATAACGAAACCGGTAAGCCCACCAACTGTTTGATGAATTGCCGCAACGAAGAAGAGAACCCAATGAGAGAGAGCGAGAGAGAGAGAGAGACCGGAAGGTGGAAGAGCGCCTTGAGGCGAGAGAGCACGCCGTTACCGGCTCTCAGCGACACCGCCATGACGATTCGAAGCAGGAATCACGGCATCGTCAAGAGGAGAGAAAGAAAGCGAGTTTCAGGTAATCCTTGGTACATGCTCGCGGTCGTGTTTGCGAAGCGGGGCGGGCCTCGCCGACTCCACGGCAATCCCCCAATTTATGAACTCTTAGAAAATGAATTTTTTCACTTTTCCTTCGCTGGATTTCATTTCCCTATCTGCATATTGAAAATAAAGACATTCTATATCCATATAAATATATCATTGCTCAATATGGGCAGCGCTTTTTCTACTCCAAAGTGTCGTGACCATTTTATTTATCGTAGGTCTTACATTTCAATATTTTAAACTTTCTCTTGATGCCTTTTTTTGGTTTTCTTCTTTTGTGAGGCCCGCTTTCCTTCCTCCTCATCCCACTTTCAACATCTTTATGTCTTTCTCTCTCTTGTAGAGAAAATGCCACCATAATCTCTCTCTTCATCTGCATAGAACTCAGTCGAATGATGTTTTCTTGGTCTAATTGGTGGCTGGGCAACATATATGAAAGCCAATCTCTATTCAAAACCAACCCAATATAATACAAAGGAGGGATCCAACCATATTTTGCATCGCCACCAATAGACTTTACTGGCTAATGTGCGAAAATGCATTTGGTGTGCTCGCTAGTTTCCACGTTCTTAAGAATCGAAAACAAAATAATAAAAAGTTTCAATTAACCTACTGAAATGAGAAGAAAATCGAAATTTCTTGGAAAAAAAAACTTTCATCTTTTACAGAGTTCGAACCATAATTAGACGAATATTGTGGGGAGATATCAAAATGTGCATGTTGAAATCATTCTGCCAAACAAATACTAGAAAAGAAAGAGGTCAACGGAAACCGGTCCAGGGAAATTTTCAATGAAAAGAATACTCAAAAATCAAATGCATGCTCTATCCCAATAGAATCAAAGAAATCAATAAGTTCAATAGTTAAAAATTAATGGGATGATAAATCTTTTTTCACTTGGTGAAAGCAAAACTCTTTAGGATTAGACAATATCTGCTTTTCTTTTTTCTGCGCTTCCCCACAAAATTTAGAAAACTTCAACTAACAGAATCCCCATAATGAGAGAAACTCAGCAATGCCGAAATGTCTCACTAAAGATCCTCAAAAGCATCAACTTTAATCATATTTCAACAGTAAATAAGGAACAAATCAATACCCACTTTTCCCGAACATAAAAAGAAAGAGAGAAGAAAAAAGAAAAAACACCTCCTAACTTCATTGACCTAAACCCATCACAAGAAAAATTACCACATTTCTCAACATTAAACAATCTCCAAATTTAATTAATTTATCCAGCACCCACCATGAAAAACGATGCAAAAATCATCTCAAACATCGAAAAAGAGAACGTAAAAGGAGAGAAGAAGAGAGAAGGACGAAGATGAAGGAAAGTGGAACCCACCAAAAAGAAACTTAAAAAAAGGACACTAAGAGAATGCAGAGGATACTTAAAGGTGGAACTCATAATAGGTAAAATAATCATAACACTTTATTTGGGAGTATTTTGGCCAAACTAGAAGTGGAAAAAGCATGACCCTACAATAAATAAGTATTAAAGAGGCTTATATTTCCTCTCTTTTTGTTAGGCAGCGGAACGAGAGTGTTTAACATAAATTCACTTTAAAACTCAGACAAATTATATATACGCACACATATAATTATATACATGGCTTTTTAGGGCAAATTGCCTTCCGACCTTTTAATTTTTTTGGGAATGCCCTCTGAATTTCGGAAATGAGATCACATTTTGTCTCCTGGCATTGACCCAGATCAAATCTTGCTTGGATCTCCGACCAAGTGAACACGGCAAATTGTTCATAAAAGTGCATGCAGGTAACAAAGTAGAAGAACAATTCAGACACGCATCACATGTAAGAACTCGTGATTAAAATTTCGGCAAGAATTTAACTGGAGTTAACCCCAAATGCACCTCAATATATAGTTTCGTAATATATTTTTCATAGTTCCTTGTATTTTTTTTTTCAAGAATATAAATGATATATGACAGATTTGAATTTCATAAATAATCACGTGATGAGACGTGTGAGAAAAATTTTTGGCCAAGGCAATGCTAGGGAGCATATAGCCACAAATTTCAAAAAGTTGAAGGGATTAATTGCAATATTTGAAACGTCAGGTAAACTTACCACGATCCTGAAAAGTGGGGTTTTAAAAATGACATTTTGCAATAGATAGGGGAGGAAAATTGAAATAGCCCCTTCCTTTACATTTATTGAACCTTATTTACTTCGCCTTTGGAGCATCACAATTTATTAGGAAAAATTCCATATAAGGACGACCTGAAATGCCTTCATATTGTCAAATAAGGGCATAAAGTGGATCTTATTTCAAATAATGGCCTGAAGTGCCATTATTTTTTCAAATAAGAGCCTAGTCATAAGGGTATTTTCGTCATTTTACTTTTTTTAAAAATTCTTTTTTGTCCTTTTTTTGTTTTCTTTCTTTCTTTTCGTCGGTGGCTAGTCTCAAGTAACAGGTGGCCACTGGCAATGCCCCGAAAGGGCTGGGCGACGGCCGCTTGCTATTGGCGAGGGCCACCCTCGCCCTACCCTACCCTCACGCTATCATGGCGAGAACTGGCCTCACCTGTGGCCGGCAAGGTCGGCCCTCACCCAGCCCTTTTCGGGCATTGCCAATGGCTGGCGCTTGAGATTGGCCACTGGCGAAGAGAAAGAAAAAAAATAGAAAAATAAAAGAAAAATAACTTGAAAAAGAAAAAGGGCGAAAATTCCCTTGAGGTTATGCTCTTATTTAAGAAAATGAGGACACTTCATGTCTTTATTTGAAGTTTTCCCGATTTGTTAATAATACTTTAGATAATTACATATGTTAATTTGATAACTCTTGTGTTTGCTAAAATCATATTTTTGTTTGGGTTGTGTTCAATTCTATCTTAAGGGGAAAACATTTGCAGCCTCTCTGAAGTTACGTTGTACGAAATGAAATATTGCGAATACACGTTACATATTAATATGATGAATGATTAGAAAAAAAATAACTTACTTAGTCCGACGTCAGGGCAACACGCGAGTCTTCGCCTAATTACAGTGGAGTATAGCTTAGTGCATATATCGTCATATGTTTTATTTATATTTTCTATAGTTTTGGCATCGTTACTCTATTTTTCCTCTTCACAAAAGGCAATGATACTACAGATAATAAGAGACTTTCATTTTTTTTTACAATGTAATGGGAAAATCTCAATTTTTGCTTTTTGTGTGGCAACAAGCTTACTTTTTTGTGTAACATAATGAATTATTCTTTAATTTCATGTATATCTCAATTTCTTTCTCATTCTTTTATATATATATATAGATATATATATATATATCTTTTCATTTAGATCAAGTTTATATCATTAACAAATTGAATAGTTTTTTGTTTTTTTTTTCTCTACGAGACTTCTCTTATCACTGTACTTAAAAAAAAAAGAAGGGCAAATTATACGTTTCATCATTGCAGATATATCTTTTTCTTCATCTTAAATTTACAACAACAAAATGAATTGGTTGTGCTTTTTATTGATTCCATATAAATCTCTCATCATCCATTTTCCCCACAAAATCTTCAAATAATTGCTCGCCAAGTTATTGAATACACCCAATGCAACACTTGTCAATTGATTGCAATAATATGAACCATCACAACATTTCGCGCACACTGTTTCAGCATAATTGAACTGCGTCATTAATCACCATTTCCAAAAATCCCTTTTTCCAATAATATAAATAAAATCAACATAATGGAATTTCTCCAGACACAATAATTATGAACACTCTTCTTGAAACTACCTTAACTTATCCGTAAATGTCTCAATCATCTTTCTCGTTGACAAGCAACCGCATGATAAGTCGCTAGATAAGAAAAAAAAAATTTGCGACCGCTCTAGAGTTACATCATACAAAACGAAATGTATAGCATACTTATTACATATTAATATCATGGATATTCTTTTTGCAATGTCGTGAATAATTAGAAAATTCATAATTCACTCAATCTAACATCAGGGTAACACACGGGTGTTTGCCTAATTACAATAAAGCATAGCTTAGTGCATACGTCATTATTTATTTTATTTATCTTGATGTACATTTGGCATTGTTATTTCTCTGTTTTTCTTCTTAACAAAAGTCGATGATACTATAGAGAATAACATATATATATTTATCTATAATGTAATGGGAAAATCTCAGTTTTTTGTTTTTTGTGTGGCAAATCGAAATAGCTGATTTATCAAGCTTACTTTTTTGCGTAACATAATGAGTTTTTCTTTTATAAATCTTTTCATTTAGCTTAATGTTATATCATAAAAAAAAATTGCATAGTTTTTTTCTAGGAGATTTCTCTTATGAATACACATAAAAAAATATCCAAGTTATTTTTTCATTACTTCATGCCCGCAAAATTATTGAATACACTCAATGCAACAATTGTCCAATGATTGCAATAATATGAACCATCACAACCTTTTCGTACACACTGTTTGAGCATAACAAAACCGTCATTGATCACCATTTCTGAATACTCCTTTTTCCAACAATATAAATAAAATCAACATAACGGAACTTGCCCGGACGCAATAATTGTGACACACTCTTCTTGAAAATCACTCTAAAGTATCCGTAGATGTCTCAATCATCTTTCTCATCGATGAGCAGCCCCATGACAAGTCGCTAGGTAAGAAAAAACATTTGCAACCTGCTAACACCCAAATAAATTTGTACATAATTAATCACGTGCACGGTACAAAAAGAGGGATGGTGATGAGCTCATGATGAATAATCTCGACACGATGTGATTAATAGAGATGCTTATTGATCATTCAAGAGGTCTTGTAGAATTGAAGCATTGTTTAAATATCCTGGAAAATATCATTGGACATAGTAGCAGATTCGATCGCAATACTTTTTTGTAATGGCTCATAGATAGAAGGAAGCAATCGAGCAAGGAAATAAGAATTTAATATGTCATCAATGTATCGAAGGGCAACTGTTGGCAATACGAGTGGGAAGATAGCCTAATATATATCGAAAAGTGGTTATTGACAATGTAAGCGGAAAGATAGCCTAATATGTTGAAAAGTGGTTATTAGCAACATGAGAGAAAATGAAGCCCAATGTATCAACAGCAGTTATGAGCAACGTGAATGAAAGAGACGACTCGATGTATCGAACACAATTTTTAGCAAAAAGGGTGGTACAATAAAAGCAATCATTAGCGACGTGGACAAAAGAACGATTCGATGAATCAAAGGTGGTCGTCAAAAGCGAGTGGATCACAGGGAAAACCAAGTCAAAAGCTTCAGAGGCGGTTTATTAAGATTAGACGCCAAGATGGTTATGGCTTCCATCTATAAATACCATAGGATTTCGAATCAGAAGATAGCATAACTCGAACATACACAATGTTGTCTTTCATTTACGCATTTCAATTATAGTAATTAGTCTTAGACGTAGTTTGGAATCTTTCCGTTGAGTCAAACTCCGAGTAGTTTCTACTTTAAAGGTGATATTACGTCGTTGAGTCTAATTTCGACGTCATATTGACACGTTGTTCAGTTTCGTCATTGAGTCAAACTCTATTGAAGCTTAGTAATGTGGGTCATTTGTCAACAATTACGCAAGCTAAGTCATTCTGTCGAGTTAGACTCTGAGTGAATTTGGTTTGTATGATCTTCCAGCAACAATTGGGCAATTTGCATTTCACTATTGTATCGACTCTTTGATTTAACTTGAAATTGAGCAATTTCATTCACAATTCAAGCTTAATTCCTTATGCTCATCCAGATTATTTTTGTTCGGAATTGCCACGAAACCCTTTTATTTAATTAAAAGCCGAAGAACTAATTTCGGTGAAAAGCATTTTCGTTGTAGGAACATTTCTGGCGAAATACAATCACTCTCGACTTACCTTGTACGAAATGAAATATACAGAATACAGAATACATATTATTATCATGAATAAATTTCCTGGGTCAAAATATCATGAATAATTGGAAATTAATAATTCACCCAGTCTAACACTAGGGCACAACACGGGTCTTTGCTTAATTACAGCAAAGTATAGCTTAGTGCATACGTCACTATTTATTTTGCTGTACTTTAGGCATCGTTATTTCTCTATTTTTCTTCTTAACAAAAGGCAATGATACTATAGAGAATAAGATATATATTATATAATGTAATGAGAAAACTTCAATTTTTTGTTTTTTGTGTGGCAAATCACAATAACTAATTTATCAAGCCTACTTTTTTGTGTGTAACATAATGTATTTTTCTTTAATTTTATTTATATCTCAATCGTTGTTTCTCTTTCTTTTCATTTAGCTTAATTTTATATCATAAAAAACCGAATAGTTTTTTTCCTTTTCATCAAAATTGAATAATTTTTTTTTTCCTAGGAGACTTCTCTTATGAGTACATATAAAAACATATTCGAATTATTCTTTTTATCATCTCATACCCGCTAAATTATTGAATACACCCAATGCAACACTTGTCCAATGATTGCAGTTATATGAACCATCGCAACCTTTCGGGCACACTGTTCGAGTATAACCAAACTGTCATTAATCACCATTTTCAAAAATCAGAAAAAACATTTGCAACCACTCTCCAGTTACGTTGTGCGAAATGAAATGTCCCGAATACACATTACATATTAATCACAATAAGAAAAAAACATTTCACTCAGTCTAACATCAGGTCAACACAAGGGTCTTCGCCTAATTACAGAAAAATATAGCTTAGTGCATACGTCATTATTATTATTATTATTTATTTTGCTGTACTTTTGGCATCTTTATTTCTCTATTTTCCCTCTTAACAAAAAGGCAATCATACTATAGAGAATAAGAGATGTACATACACACATATATAATGCATGGGGAAAATCTCAATTATTTGTTTTTTGCGGGGCAAATCGAAGTATCTAATTTAGCAAGAGTTGTAATAAGGTAACTCCTTTGACAACAAGAATCACTCATGTAAACATGGATCCTTCATGAGGGATATCGTCGGATTACTTGCTAAACAAGCTTTGTAGAAATTTTAAGTATCTTCGACCGTTCTCTTTAGAATTACCGCATGACTGGATGAACAAAAGAAATTTGACAATTGAATTCTGCTTTCCATTTTATAGAGCCTTAGCATTCACCTCAAATCGAGTAGTATATTAATGAATAAGGGGAAATCGCAATACTTGGTGAAGTTTTTCTCACATATGCGATTAATTATAAGAACTCATAAGTGGCGATTAAATTTCTTAGTCGCTTAATATAAATTTCGGACACCTTTTGTCATATATTTGACTTTTTTCGTTTTTGTACTAAAAAAGTTTGGCTTACCATTTTGTGCAACGTAGTGAATTTTTCTTTAATTTCATTTATATGTCAACTCATCCGTTCCTATATATATTTTTCATTTAGGTTAACTTCATATTTTAAAAAAAATTAAATGGTTTTTGTTTTGGTTTCGAGGAGACTTCTTTTATCAGTAAACTTAGAAAAAAACATCCAAGTAATTCGTTTCATCATTTCATTTATATCTTTTTCTCTGCCTTAAATTTACATAAAAGAAAAAGAAAGAAGAAAGAATTGGTTGTGCTTTTTATTCATCCCATTAATATAATTCCATCCTCCATTTTCGCACAAAATCTGCAAATAATTTCCCGCCAAAGCAACAATGGCCCAATGTTGGCAACAAGATGAACCATCACAACCTTTCGTGCACCAACCAAACTGTCATTAATCACCATTTTCGAAAACCTCCTTTTCCAACAATATAAATAGACTCGACATAATGGAAATTTTCGGACACAATAATTGTGAAACCCTCTTCGTGAAGCTCACGTATCCACAGTGTGTCCCAATCATCTTTGTCATGAGCAACCCCCATGACAAGTCGCTAGGCCAGAAACATGACATGAACCCTCCAAATGGATCCTCCCAACTCGAAACCGGCGTTGGGAATCCTCCCAACCGTCCTCGTGCAAGACGAGCTGATGCCACGAACGACAATGTTGTCGTGGTTTCTCAGGGCAATGAGATGGTGACTGGAGTGACCAATCGGGGTTTGGGGAGTTCCGCCATGCGTGGCGGACGAAGATTGCGGAGGCAACGTGAAGAGCCAGACCCTCCGGTGGAGGTCGCACAGGCGGCACGGGTGCTGAGGCGGAGAATGAACCCTAAAATGCCCAAACTCCCGAGGCCGTGCAGCGCATGCTCTTTAAAATTCTATTGTTGGCGGGAGCTGTTCGCGCACATGAGGACTCACCCGGAGAAAGAGTCTCGGTGCATGCGCGAGATCTTCCCACCGCTGGAGTCCCCAGCGGGGGGGGAGGCTGGTGATCATGGCAGCGGTGTCGACGGCTGGGAGCTCGCCTCAACTTCACTCCATATGTTGCCGATGGCAAATAAGGGCCATGGGGACCGAAATGCTGCTTTCTCGATGGAGGGGAGCCGGGGGAGAGACGTGGCTGCGGTGGTGGGTCGAGGAGTGGGCACAAGCGGTTCGGTTGCCCGCGCTTCGCCTCCAAACCGAGGATCGGGTTTCGATTTTGATCTGAACAAGCCACCTCCGAAGGAGGAGAACGATGACGACGACGACAGTTTGGATTTGCAAAAGCTGCCTCAGGAGGCGGAGGAAGGAGGAGGACGGTAACGATTTTTTATGCAGAGATGCGTGCGTGGGGTTTGCCAAGATGAGAAAAGACGTTTGCTTACTTTGCTAAGACGACGAGAGATTTATGGTATTGAATAAGCAGAAAATTAATTAATTAATTTTTTATGTAATCTCTTTGGAGGGTAATTTGCGTTGATGAGGATCTGATCTTTTATTCGTCTCTTTTCGTTCATCTGATTGACAGCAGTCATTCATTGCAATAGCAATGCATTTGTGCAATAGCGATATTCAACCTGGAATTTGTCCTTTTATTGAGCAGGCATGCTCTTTTTTTCATGAAAATCTTTCATCTTTACATTGATATACAGAGATTATGCAGATGATGGATATGCTAGTAAAAATGGCGATGAGTTTTTTTTTTTTCCTTCCAATTTCTTGATGTGCAACCAGAGAATTATTGAGTCGAACTAAGTAATTGTGTGTCTTAAATTTGTTTTGTTTGCAGCGTAAAATTAAGTCTATGCAAATTTTGTATGATTACATGATGTGTTCATATGGAGGAGGAAGAGAAATTCTAAATTACTCAACAATTTTTGAACTGCTATAGAAGAACGCTAAGAGAGGTGTCTATTCAAATCTAATTCTTTTTTTTTGTTGGTAAAGAGGTATCTTTTCATGTTGACGTAAAAGTAGGAGGAAGAAAAAAAATATTCAATTAAAAAGAATCATCTAATTTACTAAAATGTGAAGAGATCGTGTCAAGTCCAACTGTGTTACTTCAAAGTGAAGTATTGTTGATCCAAATGTTAAAGATATATAATTTATGGGATATTTATCAAATTCGCTGTTAGAGTTTCCCCTTTTCTTTAGTCGGGAATAGCGGTCCAAGAAGATGAACATCCCTATACACATTCACTATTGAATTTTTAATATATAAACTCGATGATAAGTATGCAATTGAATTTTTCTACATGTTGGTACTTTAACGGTGAATGTATAAATAATTTATTTATTTTTTGCACAGGAAGGTGGAATCTTCATTCCATGCAACATGTTTGAGAACTTTGGATTTGCACTTTGCAGCCTGCTCTGATTTTCTTGGCCACTCTTCACACCAATGGATAGCACCATGATACACTCGCATGCATAGTTAGGCCTTCCAAAGTTAGAGGGTTTATTAACAAGGCCTAAAATTTTAAAAAAAGGATTGAAAATTAACTACATGAACAGAAAAACTAAATTGCTTATCTCTAAATACACAAATTTTAAATATATATCTTGTCATAGAAAAAAAAAACATAGAAATTTAAAAATTAGACATCCAAAAAATGATTGATAGTAATAACAAAATGAGGAAAAAAAGTGTGCCAATATATGTCCACGCAAAACTACAATTTTTTTGGGGATATGTTCACAATAAGTCCTAAAACTTGTAAGGAAAGTGCGTTTGAGTCCTAAAAGTTCAAACGAATCCTCAAACTTATCATAAAAGTGCAAACGAATTCTAAAAATTTCAAAAAATGCAACTTTAAAGAAAGACTTGATTGAATAAATATGACAAACTTTAGGACTTGATTGGACCAATATGATAAGTTTTATAACTTGATTGCATTTTTTGAAAGTTTTAGGACTCGAATGCACTTTTATAATAAGTTTTAAGGCTTGTTTGAACTTTTTGTAAGTTTTAGGATTCAAACGCACTTTTCTTACAAGTTTTAGAACTTATTGTGAACACATCCCATTTCTTTTTATTGATCATGTCTTCTTTAAATTACGTGGATTTCTCTCTTTATTTCACTTTATCTTTGTATTGACTGGATTTTTAATATAGTATAGTTCAATTCGATTATTTTGGTTATGCTTAAATCAATTGTTTTGATTAAAGTCTAACTTCGATAGAACCTTTTTTCTTCTTTGTTAGCATTTGAAGATGTTTAAACATTGATTAATAAATCTACTATTAGCATTTGCAAAATAACCTACAAGAGTGCAGGACGACGTGTAAACAGCCGGTGAGGT
The DNA here is from genome assembly GCA_001662345.2 of Metrosideros polymorpha var. glaberrima. Classification (NCBI taxonomy): domain Eukaryota; kingdom Viridiplantae; phylum Streptophyta; class Magnoliopsida; order Myrtales; family Myrtaceae; genus Metrosideros; species Metrosideros polymorpha. The sequence goes on from BCNH02000009.1 coordinate 13,313,192, forward strand.
TATTGGGCCACGTGGCGACGACATGCCACGTGGCAGGTGCAGAGCTCCGACCGGAGGAAAAGTCCCACGGTCCTACGACAACGCCAATTTTCTTGCCAGTTCGTTAATCTTTCAGTCAGTTCCGCCCCAAATCTCCCCCTTTTCTCATTTTCTTTTTTAACTATCGAAAGAATCCCATAAATTTTTTTTTTCTTTTGCCTCTTTTTAGCTCCGTGCAAGCTTCGAAATCGTGGGCGGACACCCCATGCACACGCTGTAACCCCCCACCCATCTCTCAAAAAGTCCGAAACTTTGTGCTCCCCCTGTCGACTTCGTCGGATCTCTTCAAGAAAGTTTGAAACTTTCACGCGTGATCTTCGCTGCAGGTAGGCCCACGTTACGGTCAGGTTCTTCCCCGCCTTAAAGCGAAATTAGGCGAAAGTTTTCGATTCTTGATTGCGTTTGAACGGAGGGGGGCAACTGGGATGTGCTGTGAATTTCTGGTGCTTTTTGTTTCGTTGATGGGAATTCGAGTGATGGGTTTTTTGTGTTCCGTTTAGCTGTTAATTCCGCGAGTGAGCTTGATTCCCAATAATGATGGAGAGGGCGGAGTCTGAGCAGAAGCTGTACACGCGGATGAGGCTCTGGGAATTCCCAGATCAGTATGTTGTCGAGCCGACCGATGGATCTTGTGGATCCTCCTTAGCGGTTAGTCGTGTTGATGGGACGATGAATCTGATAGGTGGGTTCAAAATTTCAGTCTCTTTTTTTTTTATACTTTTGGAAAGAAAGTTTCAGCTGGGTGATGTCTTGCATTTTGTTCTTTTCTGACTGTCTATGTGCGGATTTTTTGCTCCAGATGAGCTTCCGGAAAGTGATTCGTTGCGGGTCCCCAAGATCCGAACCATTTTCGGGGTGATTGGGATGTTGAAGCTTGTGGCAGGTGGTTGTCTGCTTGCAGTTCCTGAGGATCTTTAATTAATTAGAACTGCTTGATATGTAGGTTCATGTCCTAGAACGAGGCTTATGTTCCTTTCTGTGTGTGTGATCTCCATACATTGAAAAAAGTTATCTTAATAGTCGCTATTGCGTTGTTCTTAGTGTACGGATGCGGATTTGTTCTTTTTCAATCATTCCATGCTCCGTGTTACAGAATGGAATTTAATCTCGTATAAGGTGGTAGACCTTTTTCTTCTGGACAAGGGATATGGTCAGATACATTTTTGCCTGAGACTATCTTTTGCTCCTGTTAAAAAAGAAAACCAAGTAAATGCATTAGTAATGACATTAACAGAAATGGGATTGGAAGTAATTCTAAGATGTAACATCTGCAATTTCAATTTCCAAGCTTGTTTGGTCATTCTGGTGATCAGTAAATGTAATGCTGGGATCAAGCGTTTAATGCTTATCTCCATCTAAACTCTCATGTTTCTCAAGGGTCTTATTTGATTGTTATCACCGAACAAGAGGCTGTGGGCACTTATTTTGGGCATCCTATCTTCAGAGTGTCATCCTTGAAGGTTTACCCTTGTGACCATTCTCTCAAACATTCCCCCAATGAGCAGGTGTGCCTCTGTGCTTCTTTGCCTTTTCTTTTTCCCTATTCACAAGTGGTACCACTAACGATGTTCTTGTATGTTTGCAGAGGAGGTTGGAGACCGAGTTCTGTGGGCTGCTCAATGTTGCAGAGAGGACTTCTGGTCTATACTTTTCTTATGACACTAACTTAACACTAAGGTGACATACTACCCACTAACAACATATGTTAAATCTCCTGTTGCACATTGCAAGTGGAAAACGCCACTGTGAATATGGAAATGTGTGCATCTACAATTTAAATCATTTAAACAAGACTGAGTTTTTTGGGTCTCTCAGCTTAGAAATGACATGCACCTGGCTCAAGGAATTGGCAAGGTTATTAGATGTAGTATGTGGAATCAAGAAAACTGAGAATTAGCTCAATAGATACTTTTTTCTTGTGAGTATCAATGCTAAGACATAGTCCAAATGATATTGCTGAGGATAGGAGTCAGAATGATATCACTGAGGATAGGAGAGAAGAAACAGCACCAATTACATAATTCAATTGAAGATCCAGTCAAATGTAGATTGGGAAATACAAGTTCTCTCTTACTTTTTTTTTATATCTGCAAGAGGACCCTGTTTAGTTTTGGTTGTGATGTTTGTCTTCATTGCTTGATTTGGTCCATAAGTAAAGTATATGATGCCGAGGCATTGGGATACTTGACAAAGTATGTCTTTGATGGGCCAAAACATGGTGGCACTTTACTTTTTGAGTCCTTGAATGTCTCTAACTATGCATTAGTCTTTAATCCGATTCTCCTAGATGAGTATAAAGCCAATTTTGAAGCAGAACAAATTAAACATATGAAATAAATTGTTGTTGCAAGAAAGGGTTTTCAATCCTCCAATATTTGAAGAGCTAACTAGCACTCATAAAATTCAAATAAAGAAACGAGTAAGGTTCTTCCAATGTTTATTCTATATTTTTAGATTTTCGAAGGAACTCTTGAGAGCTCGTATAAGTAATCTTATACTTATAAGCGTGACAGTTATACTTTATTCTTAAGCAGAACTGTGTTGGTTAGATTCCATTTCACCTGTTTGCTATATGCTTAGGAATAGGAGTCTTTCTCTGCATTTTATCTCTAATATTCAAATTGAAAAGCTTGACGTGGCACACCATAGATAGTAATTGCTTGATGTGTCTTTTCGTTTTTCTTCTAGCTCGGTAAAGTTGCAGGTTGGGGTTTTGAACCTCTAACCTCATCCCTTTTCACAACCCCTACTGCTGAACCTAATGCTTGATGGTTCAGCGTTTTCTCTTCCTTGGTCATATCTCCTCCTGTTTGACCAAAAGGGCTTGGAAGCATGTCCCACAACAGAAGAAATGCCCTGTTATTAAATAGGAAGAGTCGCACTGACTTTTACACCATAATAAATCTTAGTGGTACAGAAATCAGACTTCAGAATTGACAACCATTTTACTGCTTTTTAAATGCTCTCGTCAGAATATGAACTTGCTGCTGAAATTGATATATGTGGTAGTATGATTGGTAACCTAAGTGATCATCTTGGCCTTTGACTCTGCCTGGGTAAACTTCTATGCTGCAGTGCTCAACGGTTATATGAACTGGGTGATGAGTCCAAGTTGCTTCCTCTTTGGAGACAGGCAAGTCTTCATGTTTTAGTGACTGCCTTCCCTCTATTACTACAGTATTGATGTTGAACTCCACCATAGATTACTGCTTGGTCTTCGGCTTAACTCAAGATATCTTCTACAGTTTTCCATTTTTAAGGCTGTGCTTGAATTCAAATTCGCTATTCCTCCAAATGCTAAGTCTTCAAAATTTTGCTCCATATCCTTTTTGCAATATAAGTTTTGCTAATGACACCAATTTTTTGCCACAGGCCGATCCTCGGTTTCTCTGGAATAATTATTTGCTGGAATCTCTCATAGATAAAAAGGTTGTAACTCAGATACAAATATGCGATCGAATTTTTTTCCCATACTCTTGTATTCTGCATTTTCATGGATCTTTTGATGCTGACCATTTGTGTGATTATGCTCTTTGCAGCTTGATCAATATTTGCTGCCTGTTATCCAAGGGAATATCCTTTCAGTTTTGTTTGCTGCTGTTGCATGAAACTGCACCAAGGCTTGACATACTTTCAAAGCCATGGCAAAATGCTGATTTACCCCTCTTTACATTTGAGCTCCTTAACTGAATATCACGCTTTCAGCATTTTCAAGCAGCCATTGGGAAAGATATTGCTGATGTCACATTGATTGCTAGGAGGTGCACAAGGAGAAATGGTACTTGAAGCCTTTGATTTTGCTCGTCTTCAGTAATATATTTTTTCTTTAGACTGTCAAATTTTTGACCTTATTCATGACTAATATAGTATCTTAGTTGAGTATGTAGCTAGATCCCACAAATTTGATCATAGATGTAAACGAGTAATCCTTTCCTAACACAGTTGCCCGAACCTCAAGCAAATACTAAGAATGTATCACTTGAACTGGTGTATAGTAAACGTTTTGAGAGTCATGGAATGGGAACAAGGGAAGAGAATACTGCTTTCTTTGCCTGGTGGTACATGAAGGGAATGCTTAGATGGGTTGCAAGTTGGGAGAATGGTTCTATTTCAATTTGCAGATCTTTACTAGGTAGTTTTTGGGTGCATGTTCAGCTTAAAACTATGCTAATACATCTATACTGGACTACCAGAAGTAATCACTCCCTTCTTCATGATTACTTTACTTTGTATACCTCTTAATATTGTGATTCTGTCTATCCCATCTCAATAAAAGTACCGTAAGTGGAGAAAAGATGGTTCTGTATGTGCCAAGAGAGTGGTAACGGTTGCTTTGGCCACCTGATCCATCTGATAAGTGCCAAAAGATGGCACAATCAAATTGTCAATTGAGAAGGACAGTAACTTTCATCAACAAGTGATTTTCTTTTCTTAGTCAAATCTCTGATTAGATGTAGCTTACCTTGCATGTATCTGTCTGTATACTGCAATATATGATCTGAAAATGTCAACTCACTGTTTTACTACCAAAGCTAACCACACCTTAATTCTCTTAATCATCTTCATCAAGGAACCCGAATGTGGAGAAGGGGAGCTGACTCCGATGGTTATGTTGCCAACTTTGTGGAAAGTGAGCAAATTATGCAGATGAATGGGTTCACAGCATCATTCATCCAGGTGAATCTCTCTCTCTCTCTCTCTCTCTCTCTCTCTCTCTCTCTCTCCGTACTGTGTTGAAGAGTTTCTCAGCTTATTGTGAAAGGACGATCACTCATTAGTTCTATGCTTGACATACATTAAAATCACATAACTCGATGACTTAACTTTGTGGTAAAAAACTGTTGATAATGTAAGTAGATAGTGAATTATGATCTTGAAGTTATCTAAGACCTTCTCATAATATGATCATGGAAAATCCTGTTTGCAAGCTTATAGGGGGTATTGTTTCTCTTATTTGATTGATGTGGCAACAATGCATCAGTATGTGCAGTGTTTCCTGAAATGATTTTTTATGTCCCTGTTCCAGATACGAGGTTCCATTCCATTTCCTTGGGAGCAAATTGTTGATTTGACATACAAGCCTAAATTTGAGATAGTGAAACCTGAGGAAGCTGTGAGTGTTCTGATCTGTTTTCTGCTTTTGTACATTGAACTGTGAAATTGAATGAACTTGTGTTTTTTAACTGATTGTATGCAGCCTCGAGTTGTCGAGCGTCACTTTCTGGACTTGAGAAAAACATATCGAGCTGTTTTGGCTGTTGATCTTGTCAACAAGGTAACTTTCTTTCCTAGGACGCTAAAGATCTATCATTATCTGTTGATAATTAATTATCCGACTTTTTAGGTTACTCTGAAAATTAAGAGGAATTTACAGTTTAAAGAGTTACTAATTCTAAGGGTCTGTTTGTTTAAAGGAAAACTGTTTCCCAGAGATTGTTTTCTGAATTTCTGTTGTTTGGATGATGGAAAACTAATTTATCTATGGAAATTTTTTTGCATGGACTGAAAACAACAAGTCTAGATTGGGGAAAAATGACTTCCCCTTTAGCAAGAAAGAAATCACTTTCCCTAAACCACCAATCAAATGAAAACTAGCCATTTTCCTTGAAAATGATTTCCATGGTAAATATTTTTCTTTATTATGAAGTTTTCAGTGAAACAAACGCACCCTAATTTGCATTTTATTTTATTAGCATGGAGGTGAGGGCCGCCTATCTGAAAAATACGCAAATGCAATGCAGCATATTGTTGGCGACGATGTAAGGTAGAATTTCCTTTTATATCTTTATCTGTCCTCTTATGTGTGCTGTATATAGTTTTTTTGGCCAACCCTGAATATGGTTGAAAAATGTCTAATCTAACTCTTGATTTCATGTAAAATTGCAGATATGTGCAGTTCGATTTCCATCGGATTTGTGGGCATGTTCACTTTGAGCGTCTCTCCATTCTTTATGACCAAATTGCAGACTTCCTTGAAAAAAATGGGTATGGTTCATTTTCAGGTACTTGGAGTCAGTAGTTTTGTTAAGGTCAGCAGTTTTAACTTGATGTGTTGTATGAGAGAAGGTTATGATACCGGTTTTGGCTATGGCTGTTTGATAGATACTTCTAATAGTGTGCAAATGTTGGCAATATTTATTGCTCTATACATGTCGCAAAGAGTAAAGTTTCACTTTTCTTAATGGAAGATGAATATAGGGCTATATTTGGCAGTTTAACCTAGAAAAGTTAGTTATGGGAGGTCATGTTGAGGACATAAAATCCTGTTTTATTTGCTCTCTCTCTCTCTCAGTATAATTATATGCATGTACATTTGTTTATATTGACCATATTAAAATTTTCTATCAGGATGTACAAGATGCATACTATATTGCCGCTAAGCCATATTATTTTTCCTTTTTCTTCTTGTATGCAGTTACTTTTTATTGAACGAGAAGAGTGAGAAACTTAAGGAGCAACTTGGGGTTGTGAGGATAAATTGCATCGATTGCTTAGACCGTACAAATGTTACCCAGGTATGTTGATTTAATGTTATGGCTTGCTTAAACAGCGCCAGAAAAGTCATGTTGATGTAGGATGGTGAGTCCCAAAGCTATCTGATAGAGGACTAGATGAGAAAGCACTGCAAACAATAACTCTAAGCGAGTAATTCCATTGGGCTTCACACATAAAGCTTCCTTATATACACTAGGGTTTCTTACCCTTCACACCTAAGAGAAGAGTTGCTCACACATTCCAAAAGCAAATACTTGCTAAATTTGAGTAATTTTCATCAACTCCATTGAGTAGAAAGAAATGCTAGATTATATGTACACTCTTATGAAGAAACAAACTCCTAGTTGAAATAGGAAATCTCAATAAAAAGCTTAAATCCTGCCTAAACTTGGATTGATAAACACGATATTGTACTTCAATAGGAAGTAGGAACTCATCGATATCCTAACAAAATTTAGATATGAGAGTACTATTTCAATTTAGAGACGCACCGTCATCCTATAGGACTCTTATTTGATCTGTGAAATGATAAAATGGTCCCTCTTCACCTGAACTTGGTCAAAAAAGTCATTTTTTGAACAAGTGTCAACTTGTCTTATCTTGTGGGCTTCATCATGTGTTTTCTTCTTTGATATAGGGTTGTGCTACAATTGTCAATCCATCCTCTGCTTAATTAATGATGTGGTGATCTCGGTCTTGCAATATGGACCCACTGAATCAATCACGATTATTGCTTGTCAGAAATGAACAGGGCATCCTCTTCGTACAGTGTTCCATAAGATTATCTTTCTTTGAATGTAATGAGTGTAGAGCCCAAATCAGTTGTCTCAGCCTAGGGGCATTAGCAGCTGTTTCTAGCCCTTGTTCCCCTCCCAAGGGCAGGTTCTTGTGCAATACTCACCCATCTGCCACTGGAAACACCACTTCCCGTCCGACTTGCATGTGTTAAGCATGCTGCCAGCATTCATCCTGAGCCAGGATTGAACCCTCCATGAGATTCAATGCTATAATTGTGCCATAATTGTCAACATTTCTGCATTTCTTCTCATGTTGACAATATTTGGTATATATTCTCTTCTTAATATACATTTAAAGTGAAGCATGTGCTTCTGTGGCAAAGGATTTTGCATAATTATTTCAGTACTTTTTGCGCCCCTCCCTTTTTCTCTTGATGTTTGCATTATTCTGTCTTCTGATGATGGCATCTTGCAATTGCAGAGCATGATAGGTCGAAGAGTGTTAGAATGGCAGCTCAGGAGGATTGGTGTATTCAGTGCTGAAGAGACAATTGAGGCACATCCAAATTTTGATGAAAACTTTAAGATACGTGAGTGGTTGAACTCATGTTGGGTTTATCTGCAGCATGACCATGTTCTATCCTATTCTTTTACTATGCTAGTTCTAGTAATGTGGTTTGTATATCATTTGACTGTCTATACATATCATTTAATAATCTTGCTTTTCTGTCTGGATCTTGTAATTTCTAGTGTGGGCTAATCATGGGGATGAAATAAGCATTCAATATTCTGGTACTCCAGCTCTGAAGGGCGACTTTGTCAGGTACTAGTGATTCTGATTTGTTTTTCTTGCATAGCTTTGGTTTATTAGTTTGATACTCAATTCAATCGTTTCTGTGCTCATTAATATCCTAATGCCTCGTAGATATGGGCGGCGGACGATTCAGGGGATCCTTAAAGACGGAATGAATGCCCTGGTTCGATACTATTTGAATAATTTCGTTGATGGAACAAAGCAGGTTTGATGCCCCCATTATTGTCACTATATCTGTGTTTTCGTTATGCTTATATTATCCCTGTGCATGTGCACCTGCAAGTGTGTCCACCAGTTATCCGATTTGCTTATTTGACCACCTTGACAATCTTATCAATGATGACATTTTCTTTGAAGGAAGCAATGCACGAATGCTTGTGATTTGATTTCCTCCTAACTTCAGGACTTTATTTGTTCATTCACCATTCACTGAAATCTTAATTTTCAGAGACAGCAAATTAATGAAGTACTTCTGATTATCCTCATGTAAAGAGAGAGATTCAATATCATTATCAATCGTTCAATTCCATGCTAACTGCACTTTTTCTGTAAAATGTTAGGATGCGATCGATCTGCTTCAAGGGCATTATATTGTCTCGGTCAGTCGCGATTTAACCACTCCGTCCATTCCGTCACAGAAGGCGGGCCTTGAGGCTGTAGCTGTAAGTACTAGCTTGTTGCATGGTGTAGGATAACAATATTAGCACGTCCTTTAAGTGATTTTGCAATCATTTTTTCTCAGTTGCTATACCTTTTGTGTATAAATGTTAGTGTTGCTCATGTTCATGAACTGGCAGTATTGACATGATTGCTGGCCCATGTAGATCAACATTATGCTTTTTTTACTTACCCAGGCATTGCTATGTGGATGTTTTTTAGTGATGCAATTAGGTTTAACTTCTGTTGTACGAGTCACATGGTCAGGTTCTAAGGTGGCTAAAGATGATCATCACCCAAAGGTCTTAATGAGTTATGCACCGATATCCAGTCCTAAGGGTGCGCATGGCAACACTTCTGCTCCAGAAGTTGATTTTTCTACTTCTGCTCTAGAAGTAGATTTTTGGAGGAGAAATGCATTTGATAATATAGGAGAAAATTTTTGTATTTTAATATTTTTAGAATATTTTAATTAATTTTAATTTTAATTTTTTTTCCTTCCTTCTTGCTTCATGCATAGCAAGAAGTGTGGTCGGCGAGGGTCGTGGCCCCCGCCCAGATCTGGGCGAGGCCAGCCTTGCATGCCTGGGTGAGGGTCGCCGGCCACACTTCTTGCTTCCTGCAGCAGGAAGCAAGAAGGAAAAAATAAAAGATCAAAGTGTTCTAGAAGTAGAGAAGTAAGACAAAGCTACTTCTCTTTTTGGGGCAAAAACAATTTCTAAAGGGAAAAAACACTTCTGGAGTAGAAAAAAGAATTTTCATCAAACGCATATCTGCTCCAGAAGTGAAAAAGTATTCAAGAAGTAGAAAACTGAAATTGCATTTTTAAACGGATTTCTACTCTAGAAGTGCTTCTAGAGCAGAAATTCTACTCCGTAAGTGTTACCCTACGCGCCCAATTAATGTAGCTGGATAGATGGTATTGAAATTTCTTTTCTTTCACTACTTGATAGAGGGGATTGAAATTGTTGTTTAAAATGCATCTTTTGGATATTTGGTAACACTCCTTTTATGGTATATGGCATATTTTTGTGAAGGTGAAACAATCTTATTTTTTAAACCTTTGTGCTGAAAGTTGTTAATAATTGGTTGAATATTGTCCTTAAAGCTCCTCAACTTTTCCAATCTTTATGAAGATATGCTGGTGGACCATGAAATGCTGTTAATCTATGTGCATCAGCACATCATCGTCCTATCATGAATATTCTGTCTGCTCTAAAAGTCTCAGTAATTCAGCTTGGTGGTCCTTTCCAGATGATCATTATCTTCTGATGCCAGTTTAGAACTATCACCTGTCTAAATTTATTCAGTGTTGGAGACCTGATTCAACTGCCTCCCTTTTTGTCATGAGAGAGACTATTGCTAAATGTTCAAATTGCATGGTTGCGTTGCGTCTATTATGGATGTCGTCATGCTGTCCTTCTGGTATTCGACTGATGCTTCTTTTCTCCATTTCAGTCACTTCCTCTGGCTTTGTCGTTAGTCTTGGTTGGATTCTTTTTCGCGGCCATGTCTTTAAGACGAGGTGAGTTACTCTTATTTGCATAGGTTCCATCATCTCAAAATCAACGCTTCATGATGTTTTCCTCAAATTTTTTTGGATAGACTGGTCCAACAGATGTGGCAATATAGCCTTAGTTTTTGCCCGACGGAGAACTTTATGACCTTGTTGTTTTATAATTGTCGGTGTGAGAGAATTGCTACTAGCTCCTAATGCAACAAGTCTCATGGATCACCTCGTTTCTTTGGATTTTCTCTTTTTCAACGGCAATCAGGTTCTAATTGTAAATCCTGTTCTTTCCTTTTGCAGCTCCTTTTGAATTCTGGCACCTGTTCCTTTCTTTTGTTTGGGCGGGAATGAGTCTTGCAATAGCAGCATTTGTCAGGGCTAATGGCCGGATTTACTGCAATCGGCCTCGTCTGCACAAGCCTCGTTGATTCTGGATGCGAAAGCCTTGTGCCACTAAACTGTTGTTTCACTGTTATTTCTCATCTCACTGCATATTGTATTTATTCTTTAACTTCTACGTTGCCTAGAATCCAATTACCATTAGATTTGCGGTTAAGAGTGCTGCGTCTGGAATTCATGGAAATCTGTATAATTAGATATCTCTTGCTCTATCCCAATATGTTCATTCCAGGTCAATGTAAAGGTTTGGGGGAGATTGATTTACTTAATGCAGCTACAAATCTCATTTACTCGTAAAGATCATATCATAACCTTGTGAGATGCTTCGGACAAATTTTGCTATCGCTCAACATGCACACTTTTTCTAATACTCTACACAAATCCTAATTTATGCTTATAATCCAGATTGTCTTGACCGTCTTTGTATATATTAGCCCCCGTTTTTTTTTTTCCGTGAAGGCGAGACAGCTAAACTACAGATTAACTTTTTTTTTTTTTTCTGATGTCTGAACTTTTGCCTATCTACAAAAATATTTATATTCTTATTATGCAAACTGGTTTCGTTTGCTTTATGTCTTGTCTAGATAATATGGTCAAACTACCATTGAAAATGTGTGACGGTTTTCATATGATGGTTAAGAAAGCAAATTGACAAAGGCAATGTCATGCGCATAGAAAGTATAACAGGATCCGTTGGATCGAGGGTCACATCCATTACGTATAGAGGCATTTGTCTGGTTTACTACATTTCTACTTTAATCTCCTTACTCCCTCGATAATGCTTATGGAGGAAAAAAAAAAAAAACTATCGTATTGATTAAATAACTATCATATGACACTGTATGAGACGGATCCCAGATGGGTATCGCAGGATATGATCCGGAGTCGAAATATTGAGCATGATTTGATCTGGTGCAAGGAATGTGAAGAACAGCGAAATGCCAAATCAGAGTTACTGAAGCATTTGGAAGATGAGACCTTAGCTTCTTGAACACACTTCGGCTATGAAAAGGAAAGGCTCAATATAAGAGAAATTCATTGAAGCAAAGACATGGGATTTTCTTATTCGACCAAGCTACATAAATGCCCAGTGGACATATACAGAACAAGGAGCAGAGTAAATGCAAAGACCCGACGAAACAAACGAGAATCTGAGCATCATTATTTCTTGAATTTAACCATTCTATTTCTGCAACTGAGACATCTTATTTTCAAAAAAAAAAAAAATTCTTTCTAAGAATGCCGTTCGTGTAAGTGATACCTCTTACCTAGTATTGATACAAAAAAAAAATAATAATAATGTTACACGGATGTGCCTGAGAATAGCCGGGGATGTCCCAGCTTATCATCGACATGGTGAGTGAGGAGCTGATCGAGTATCAGGCAAGTCAACTGGTTTGAGGAGAGAAACGAGAGCAACCGGCCTGTGTATCAGGGCCTCAGAGAAAAGATCCATACCAAGAGTAAACTGTCACCTGCTTTCATGCGGTGCGAGAGATTTGATCTTATGACTGCTTCCTCTTCTTCTGCAGATACGAGTAAATTCGCTGGTAGTGCAGCACCACCCCCACCAATTGCCATAGCCCGATCTCCGGCCAGAGTGCAGCCGGAGAGTACAGGAGACTGTAGCCAGTCTGCCACATCAGGAAGTTGCTCAGACGAGTTTCCCCAGAACTCCGGATCACAATGTCCGGATCAGGAGCCACTGCCATGTACATGTGCTTCTCGATGTCTACCACACTTAAAAGAGGTTCAATTTCTCGTACCGTCTCACCATCTTCGCTACTTTCAAAAGTGCCTTTGGAAAATTGGCTTTGCATGGATTCCTGAACTTCATTCCACTTTTCTCCATGAAATCCAGGAACGGCATGCTTGATGACTCCATTCTTCCTTTCGCTTGCCTCCAATTTGCTGAACCCGTTACAGCATATCTCATTTTCCCCTAGTATCACAGTTCCATGAACTTCACGTTTGTGGCAGTCTTGAATTTCGGGGGGATTAACACCATTCATCTTCTCACAACTTCCATTTTGCTTGGTGCTATCGCAACCCGCCTCGATAGTATTTTCTGCTTGAATGTTTTTCATCTTCTCTTCACAGGATTCTTGAACAGCATGAACAATTTCGTCAGATGAAGTATACGCCACACATATCAAAAGCATAGCCTGGCTATTGTGGGCAGTGGCCTTCATTGCCTTCTCTACCGCGGCCCTGACATCCTCCCTCAGAAGTTTCAGGTTTCCTATGAAGTACAACCTAATCCCATACTGATTTACAATGCTTTCCTCTCGAAGCAATTCATTTATTTTCTCTAACGTCAGATCCATCAGATATTGGACTTCCTCAGGTTTTCTCTTAAAGTTTTCAATGCTAAAGGCATACACCGTGATGTATTTAACCCCAAGTTCATAGCAGTTATCAAGCATAGATATGAGGGATTTATAACCAGCCCTATGGCCCTTGCCTTCAACCATGTTTTGTTTCTTCGCAAACCGCCGGTTTCCATCCATAATGAAAGCAATGTGAGTTGGGATAGCTCCACATGATACAACACGAAACAGGTATTTCCTGAAAAAATTGCTGAGAGTACTTAAACATTGACTGGCACTCCATTTGCTTGCATTCCCCATTGTACGCTCGAGGACCAAATTTAAATTGCAAATGCCACACGACCTGTTTGAGAATAATACAACATGATATGAATGCATTCTCAAAGCATCTCTATCTACTGAATAGGAGCAACATAGGCTGTACATGCCAAAAATGGAGACTTATGACCATAGCTTATTCAAATCGACAATTCAAATCTAAAGTGCCACCTATATTTGGTCTAGAAAATATTTCTACAACACCACATGTTACTGAATAGCAAAAAATCCAGCAATACACATCATAAGTTTAAGCACGTATGGGCGCTCTAAAATGGGAAAAGGCACTTTCAATTCTGTTAGAATAATTAAATATTAAACCACGCATTTATTTAACAGCTTAAGCTTTTAGAATAGTTGACAGTGGTCCCACAAAATCTCACATGGTATCAGAGCAAAAGATCCCGAGTTTAAATCTTTCTAAGCCGCTATTTGACTCTCTAATGAAATATTTTCACGCTTAGTATTAGGCAAAGAGACCAGACTAAGCGTGAGGGGAGTATTAGAATAATTAAATATTAAACCACGCTTTCATCTAATAGCTTAAGCTTTTAATTGGCAATGATCCAATAAAATCTCACAAATCTAAAATGTAAAGAGGTGGAGTAAAAGAAAAACTGCACCCACAACAAGAAGTTTATAATGAGGATGAGTGTCATAAAGGTCGAGTCACCGACATATCAAAAGTAAATGAAACGAGGGAAGAAAAACCATTAAGTGAGAAACTGACTAACTCAAAATCAGCAAAGCAACATCCAGGAGCAATTGGCAACAGTTTTGTAGTCCATCATTTTCCTAGATCTTTTACCTATGTAAAAACATTCAGAGAATAGTGCATCATTAACTATTTAACCTAGCCCCCCACAACTATTTTGCATGCTCAACATTTGAACACGAGAATATTCACCAAAACATGGAGCGATCGTGAAAAAATGTCTGTTCCCCTCTTGACGATTGTGATTATAGATAAAAAAACATAGCAAATAAGAAAAAAGTGCTTGCTCATTGAAGTGTGGAAATAATCTTACAGGTGTCAAAGGAGATAAAGTAAGTTCCTAGAGTATGTGAAGGTTTGAAGTTGCTATATTTCATCAGATAGAGCGCATGACTTTATTTCCATAAACTATTCCTGTCAAAGCACAAAAAACCATCCAAACCACTTAAAGCTGTTGGAGTCGCCCATGTACTATTAGCTTCTCTCAATTTCTAATTTCTGAAAGGAAGAGAAGCAATAATCTACTGCAACAGTTTCTATCTCAATATGGACTGCCAAGGAACTACAAGGCTGATTTTTGCTACACAACCCACTCAACAAATAGCATCAAAGAGGATCATCGCGCGTTGAAAAGAAAGCAAGAGTTAGCAATTCGCTAGAGTTTCCAGTAATTACATTCCAAAAAGACAAAACTTCTAAGTAAGGGTGAGCATGATCCGGATTGGTCCGGTTTCCTAAAAAATTGAAGACCTGGACTGGTGGTCCCGGTTTTGAATTTCAGGGACTGGGGACTGAACCGGACATGCTTGGAATTGGACCGGACCGATTGAAGACAAGAATGAATGAGGTATTGCTCTCGCCTGCCATTTTATAGCTAGTCATTCTCTCATTGTGTCTTCTAGTCGATGTGGGACACTAAAGAGATAATAAAGAGAATGGATAATGACATAATGATTAATAAATTTTGGCTCAATGTACAATATGGTTCTTAAATTTTTAATTTGTTTAATATGGCCTCTAAACTTTTTCTTTCCAAAAAGACACTATATATATATATTTTAAGACTATAGATAGACGACTCATAACCCAAGATCAAGAACATAGACAGCAACAGGCAAAGCATCCTACAAAAAGAGGATCTGTAAAGAAGAGAGCGAAGCAAAACAAAAGCAGGACGGGAAAGAAAAAGAAACGAACTCGTGGGGTTTCGTCGTCGAAAGAATCTTCAAAAGTGGAGGCTTCAACAATTAAAGATTTTAGACAAAAACTTTGGAGCTCTCTCTCTCTCTCTCTCGGTCTGGGAAAAGATCTAAGCCGTACCCATTTGCACTCAGATTCCTCCTACCACTCGTGGAACGCCTTCTGCCGACACTTGTTGATGGCCCCACCTCCCACTCCGAGGGCGACATTTTATACTCGTCTCGTCTTCGCGTCGAAGCTTCCTTGTTTTTCACTCGAAAACGTTCGAAGCTGTCCGTTCCTTTCTTGATGCGCGGGCAGATTCCACTTGCTGGGGATGGCACCTCGACCAGTAGTGACGGATTGAAGAGTTGTCGGTGGAGGGAGAACAGAGAGATTAGCTGAGGGATTAGCTGAGGGAGTAGGGGAAGACGACACAGAGGCATTAAAGAAAAAATAGTTGAAGCGATGGAGAGAGAGAATGCAAGAAGAAACAAGGTAACTTTTCCATGTTGAGTGGTCTCATAATTGTTCTCGAACAACCGCGTGCCCAACCGACGTGACAGACCGTTGAATGTTTCGAAGGTGAACGGGTTCCGGTGGATTCCACCACCGAGGAGGTAGGTGTTCCTGAACAAAGACAGAGTGTAATGCTAAAGCACATTAGACCGGTTTACAAAATTGGTGCACCACGCCACGCCTTCCCATTCCCCGAAGACCAAAGAGACGAACGATCGACATGGCTTGGGACCGTTGGGTGCGCAAGCGAGGGAAAAACTGGCCCAACCCCGTTGAGTGCGACGGCCTACTGTTTCAACTTTGAACATGGCTCCATGCCACGTCGCTGGGTGTCATAATCTCATATAACAATTGTATCATGCAATTGTTGCTCCGAAAAAAGAAGAGGAATACGTATAAATTTTCGTTTATCGATACGATTTTAATGAAACAATGGCCACGGATTAAATTAATTATAATTGTTGCGTCCCTAAGTATATTAATTAAGGATTAAGACCACAATAAACCCCAAACTGGTATTTATGTAACAAATTTACTACAAATTAATTTTTTGACCATAAAAAATCATAAACTAGTACACCTGTGACAAATTTACAGTAAATTAGTTTTTGTTAAATTTAATCTATCAAATTGCTGAGTTGGATAATTTATGGCAGTTGATGGTTTTACCGGTTTGAGGTTTTACCCTCCGTTTGGTATTTTTAGATAAATGTACCAATTTGAGATTTTTCGTGATATTAACCCAATTTAACGAAAACTAATGGAGAGTAAATTTTTCACAGGTGTATTAATTTGGGATTTTTCGTAAATTTATCATAAGTATACTGGTTTGGGGTTTTTCGTGATAAAAAATAAGTTTGCAGTAAATTTATCACATATGTACTAATTTGGAGTTTTTAGTGGTATTATAGATTCCTTTTCTAGTTTTAGATAGGCGATCGTGCAAGCTTTGTTGCATGGTCAAAAGCCATGGTTCAACCCAAGCAAAGTAAACCTTCAACTTATTTTCATGGGTAATTCCATTGTAGACACTAATCTTTAATGATCTTGAGAGCAGGACATGGACTTAAATCAAATTACCCAATGCACAAAATTGTCACTTTTCTTGCAATCGATGCCTTATCGAATTCCACAACTTTTGTTTGACGCAATGCTAAAGGGACGAGCACATAGCACAATAATTCATGAAATTGACCCCACGTGCACGGCTCGTTCGCGCACATAAGAAAGATTCAAAGGGAGGTCGAGAGGAGCAATGGTCCCTCCAAGAAACTTGAAAGCAGAAGCTTACGAACATGTTAGATTTGAGCTTCAATTGTTGAACTTCCCTTCGAGCTTTGTTCAGCCACTATTGTTCTTTTATTCTCTCTCAATGCATCGGGAATGGTTCATAATTTGACTTTTTTGGTTCTCAGCCGCCAAAAAAAGAGTTTCTTTTTTACTATATTCAGAAAAGGAATTTACCCTTCATATTTGTGCACCTGTTCTTATTCTCACATATAGTAAGAAATTGGCCTAATACCCAAAAGGGCATGAACTTTTACCTTAGATTGATTTTGGCCCGAACTTTTTTCATGAGATAATTTTGGCACAAACTAAGTATTTGTCTTAAGAAAAGACAAATACTTATGTTCATAAGATAGTTTTTTTGTGTGTGTAAAATATGGGTTTTGACTTGGTCATCATGGGTGGGGCCATGAAAAGAAAAAGAAAAAGAAAAAGAAAGAGATAGGAAAGGGAAAGCACACTTCGTCCGTAAACAGGGAAAAAAGAGAAGCGGCCGAGTGCACGTGCAGAGAAGGGAAAAAATAAAGGCTAGAAGAGAAAGAAAAGAGGGCAAAGGGAGAGCCCATTTGCGTCACGAGGAACTCGCTCAGCCAATTCAATTACGTATTGCAACGCTTGAATTGGGAGTTCGACGATTCGAGTAATCTTTGTTATTTGATCGTAAGCGTTTCCAAGTGAGTTCTGTTATCTCTTTCTCGAGTTTGTAAATTTATCTTTTGAAAGCGATATGAATTTGATATATTATAAGTTATGAAAAAACATGTTTGTTGCACAAAAATGTGAATCGGGCATTTACTACTTTTCAATTATTTATGAATGGTTTGAGAAACGTTTTATGAAAAGCCTTTCGAAATGTTTTATGAGAAGTGTTTCTGGTGGATGAGTTGAATTGCGAATGGTTATGTGTTTGGTTTGTGAAATACATTCTGTATTTTTGTGGAGAGAATTGATTTGTGAAGGCTATATGGTGTGGTTTCTAAAACTGATTGCGACAGGCACTGGTCAAGGGCTAAGTGCTACATGATGATGGGTGGGAGCCACTTTTAGGGCCTTGTACCATTGATATGTGTGGGTCAAGAGTTAAGTGTTACATGGTGATGCGAATCACATGGGAGCCACCTGTAGAGCCTTGTACTATTGATATGAGAGAGTCAAGGGCGAAGTGCTACACGGTGACTTGAGTCACGTGAGAGCCACCTCTAGGGCCTTGTACTATTGATAAGTGCTACATGGCAACTTGAATCACGTGAGAGCCACCTTTAGAGTCTTGTACTGTTAATATACGTTGGTCAAGGATTAAGTGCTACACGATGATGCAAGTCAAGTGGGAGCCAGCTCTAGAGCCTTGGACCATTGATATACGTTAGTCAATGACTAAGTGCTATACAGCGATGTGAGTCACGTGAGTCACTTCTAGGGCCTTGTACTACTCAAGGGCTAAGTGCTACTAATGACGTGAGTCTCGTGGGAGTCACCTCTAGGGCCTTGAGATGTGATGTGAAACGAGTTTGGTCAATGGATGGACTGTTGACGTGTGATTTGAGATTAGTCGATGGAATGAACCTTTGAGATAGATTTGATGAGTTTAATTATTGAACCGAATCGGTAATACTTGTTTGATATTATGGATGAATGGATATTTCTGCTATGAACATAGTTGTGTTGAAGCAATGTATAATTCACTTTATTCTTGTAAGTTTGTTATATTTTGGATTAGTATACATGAGTTATGTTTTTGAGTTTTAAATGCACTACTCACTGAGCTGTGGTTGCTTACACCATTCCTTCCAATCCTTTTCAGGTTCTTCAGCTAGTGATGAGTAATACGAGAGCGATATCGACGGGCACTATTGGTAGTTGGTTTGTAATTATATAGTTGGATATGTTGGAAATGACCTTTGTTGAGATTTAATTTCTTAGATGGATATATATATCCAGACAACAGGTTGACGATAGTTATGTTTGAGGCTGCGTCTTTTGATTGGAAGCACAACCGTGTCATCCTTCATTCTTGTTGGATTAGGGGTGTGATAGTTTTGACCTTTGTTACCTTCATCATCCATGAGTGTCATTGAGTTGTCGATCTAACGACAAACAGAGAAGAGGCAGTGTCATCTTGATTATACTTTGCACTGGGGCAAATTATGAAAAGTGTCTGGCTTTATGTCTTATCTAGATAATATGTCCAAACTACCATTGAAAATGTATGATGGTTTTCATATGATGGTCAAGAAAGCAAATTGACAAAGGCAATGTCATGCGCAAAGAAAATATAACAGGACCCATTGGATCGAGGGTCACATCCATTACATATTAAGGCATTTGTCTAGGTTACTCCATTTCTACTTTAATCTCCTTACTACCTCGATAATGCTTATGGAGAAAAAAAAACATCATATTGATTAAATTACTATCATATGATACCGAATAAGACAGATTCCAGACGGGTATCACAGGATATGATCCGGAGTCGAAATATTGTGCATGATTTGATTTGATCTGGTGCAAGGAATGTGAAGAACGCGAAATGCCAAATCAGAGTTACCGAAGCATTTGGAATATGAGACCTTAGCTTCTTGAACACACTTCAGCTATGAAAAGGAAAGGCTCAGTATAAGAGAAATACCTTGAAGCAAAGACATGGGATTTCTTCTTCAACCTAGCTACATAAATGCCCAGTGGACACATACAGAACAAGGAGTAAAGTAAATGCAGAAGACCCAACGAAACAAACGAGAATCTGAGCATCATTATTTCTGGAATTTAACTATTCTATTTCTGCAACTGAGACATCCATATTTTCTACAATAAAAAAAAATCTTTCTAAGAATGCCGTTCATGTAAGTGACACCTCTTTCCTAGTATTGATAAAAAAAAAATAATGTTACACGGATGTGCCTGAGAATGGCCGGGGCTGTCCCAGCTTATCATCGACATGGTGAGTGAGGAGCTGATCGAGTATCAGGCAAGTCAACTGGTTTGAGGAGAGAAACAATACCAACCGGCCTGTGTATCAGGGCCTCAGAGAAAAGATTCATAGCAAGAGTAAACTGTCACCTGCTTTCATGCGGTGCGAGAAATTTGATCTTATGACTGCTTCCTCTTCTTCTGCACATACGAGTAATTTCGCTGGTATCGCAGCACCACCAACACCAAATGCCACAGCCCGATCTCCGGCCAGAGCACAGCCGGACAGTCCAGGGGACTGTAACCAGTCTGCCACAGCAGGAAGTTGCTCAGACGAGTTTCCCCAGAACTCCGGATCACAATGTCCGGATCAGGAGCCACTGCCATGTACATGTGCTTCTCGATGTCTACCACACTTAAAAGAGGCTCAATTTCTCGTACCGTCTCACCATCTTCGCTTCTTTCAAAAGTGCCTATGGACAATTGGCTTTGCATGGATTCCTGAACTTCATTCCACTTTTCTCCACGAAATCCAGGAACGGCACGCTTGATGACTCCATTCTTCTTTTCGCTTGCCTCCAATTTGCTGAACCCGTTACAGCATATCTCATTTTCCCCCAGTATCACAGTTCCATGAACTTCACGTTTATGGCAGTCCTGAATTTCAGGGGGATAGACACCATTCATCTTCTCACAACTTCCATTTTGCTTGGTGCTATTGCGACCTGCATCGATAGTATTTTCTGCTCGAATGTTTTTCATCTTCTCTTCACAGGATTCTTGAACAGCGTGAACAATTTCGTCAGATGAAGTATACGCCACACATATCAAAAGCATAGCCTGGCTATTGTGGGCAGTGGCCTTCATTGCCTTCTCTACCGCGGCCCTGACATCCTCCCTTAGAAGTTCCAGGTTTCCTATGAAGTACAACCTAATCCCATACCGATTTACAATGCTTTCCTCTTGAAGCAATTCATTTATTTTCTCTAACATCAGATCCATCAGATATTGGACTTCCTCAGGTTTTCTCTTAAAGTTTTCAATGCTAAAGGCATACACCGTGGCGTATTTAACCCCAAGTTCATAGCAGTGCTTAAGCATAAGTACGAGGGTTTTAAAACCAGCCCTATGGCCCTCGCCTTCAGCCATGTTTTGTTTCTTTGCAAACCGCCGGTTTCCATCCATAATGAAAGCAATGTGAGTTGGAATAGCTCCACATGATAAAACACGAAACAGGTATTTCCTGAAAATATTGCTGAGAGTACTTAAACATCTGCCACTCCAACTGCTTTCATTCTCCATTGTATGCTCAAGGACCAAATTTAAATTGCAAATGCCACACGACCTGTTTGAGAATAATACAACATGATATGAATGCATTCTCAAAGCATCTCTATCTACTGAATAGGAGCAACATAGACTGTACATGCCAAAAACGGAGACTTATTACCACAGCTTATTCAAATTGACAATTCAAATCTAAAGTGCCACCTATATTTGGTCTTTAAGATATTTCCACAACACCACATGTTACAGAATAGCAAAAAATTCACCAAAACACATAATAAGTTTAAGCACAAATGGGCACTCTAAAATGGGAATTAGCACTTTCAATCCAAATCGTAAGGAGCTAGAGTAAAAGAAAAACTGCACCCACAACAAGAAGCTCATAACGAGGATGAGTGTCATAAATGCCGAGTCACCGACATATCAAAAGTAAATGAAACGAGGGAAGAAAAATCAGTAAGTGAGAAACTGACTAAATCAAATTCAGCAAAGCAACATCCAGAACCCGTTGGCAACAGTTTTGTATTCCATCATTTTTCCTTGATCTTTTGCGTATGTGAAAACATTCCAAGAATAGTGCATCATCAACCATTTAACCCAGCCCCCACAACTATTTCGCATACTCGACATTTGAACATGAGAATATTCACCAGTACCTGGAGTGACGGTGAAAAAATGTCTTTCCCCTCTTGACGACAGTGATTACAGATAAAAAAACACAGCAAATAAGAAAAAGTGCCTGCTCGTTGAAGTGTGGAAATAATCTTACAGGTGTCAAAGGAGATAAAATAAGTTCCTCGGTCTTTTCCCATCTTTGTCTCTCCAAACCCGCCACCTCTGTGTTGCCTATTTCTGTCCAAACCAGAATGAAAGATTAGCCAATTATAAAGCTTTAAATTCTGGAAAACCCTGAGCCTGGTGAAAATAAAATTTCTATGTTTTCAATGCCTAGAGTCTATCCAAAAAACGCTCACAAGCAAACAGTAATACGATAAGGAAACAGGGAGATTAAACAAGGGAAAACACCGATGCTTCATACAATGGTGTGTCTCATTAAACAAGGAACAACAAAACGTATAGCTTCACTTGGAACAAAAATACGTGTAGATGTCTTCCCTATTCACTTTTTTCTTTCGGTCAAGGTGGCGAATTATTAATTGTCTTCAAACTGGAGAAAAATTTCTCCATTTGAGCAACAACCCTCTCAATGGGCAATTTCATCAGATAGAGTGCATGACTTTATTTTCCATAAACTACTCCTGTCAAAGCACAAAAAACCATCCAAACCACTTAAAGCTGTGGGAGTTGCCCATGTACCATTAGCTTCTCTCAATTTCTAATTTCTGAAAGGAAGAGAAGCAATATTCTACTGCAACAGTGTCTATCTCAATATGGACTACCAAGGAACTACAAGGCTGATTTTTGCTACACAACTACTCAACAAACAGCATCAAAGAGGATCATCGCGTGTTGAAAAGAAAGCAAGAGTTAGCAATTTGCTAGAGTTTCTAGTAATTACATTCCTAAAAGACAAAACTTATAGGGGGTGAGCACAATGAACCGACCGAACTAAGAACCGTCTGGACCGGACCGGATCGGATTGGACCGGCCAGTTCTGGGCAATTCTCGGGGTTGTCGGACCGGTCCCTGGTTCCATTTAAAGGAATTGGACCGCCTGGACCGACCAACTATTATTATTATTATTTTTTCTATTTGTTAAATGTAAACGTAAACTTAACATAGCCTCGTTCATTTACTCTTTCTCACAATACATCTTTGTGGATGAGAAGAATGATTACTAGGCCTCAACTTGTCAAAAAGGATGGGTGGGCCAAGTACTTGTGGCAAGTCATTCTCCTTTAGTGTCCCACATCGACCAAGAGACACAATGAGAGAGTGCCATGCTATAAGTCATTCTCTCTCTCTTTATTGTCTCTTTAGTGTGCCTCATCGACTAGAAGACACGATGAGAGAGAATGACTAGCTATAAAATGGTAGACGAGAGCAATAGGTCATTCATTTTTGTCTTTGATCGGTCCAATTTCCGGTCTTGAAATTGGGAATCGGGACCACTCAGGGACCGGATCAACTCGGATTATGTTCAACTCTATTTGAAGTTTTGTAAGTGTCAATATAGTACAACTATCAAAGACAGAACCAGTATAATTATTTTTCTTCCCAAAAAGACACTATTTTTTTTTTAAGACTATAGTAATAAGAAGATGGGAAAATTTCAGTATAATTCTTTTTCTTCCCAAAAAGACATTATTTTTTTAAGACTATAGTAATAAGAAGATGGGAAAATTTCAAATAAGGCCTAAAGTGTTTTTATTTTTTCAAATACGGGCTTGAAATGGCCAAATCGTCTCAAATAAAGACCTAACCTTGCTAGCTGAAGGGTATTTTCGTCATTTACCATTATATATATATATTCCTTTCCCCCTTTCCCTCTTCCTCTTCACTCCATCGGTTGAGATCTAGCGGAGACGCTGGACTCAGGTGAGGGCCACCCTCGCCCTCATCATCGCTGACGGTCGCCTATGAGGATGGTTGGGGGAAGAGGGAAGAGGGAAGGGGGAAGTGGAAAAAAGAAAAGAAAAGAAAAGTAAAAAATAAAAAAAATATTTATAACTTTCTTTTTTTTTACTAAAGTGCCCTTTCTTCAGTGGCCGGAATAGTCGCCGGCCAACCAGGCTCTTATTTGAGATGATTTGGCCATTTTAAGATTTTATTTGAGACGATTTGATCACTTCATGTCCTTATTGAAATAAGTTTCACTTCATGCTGTTATTTAAGAAAATGAAAGCACTTCAGGCCCTTATTTGAAATTTTCCTATTCCGAGTAAGCCCCTGCTTACAACTCAGCAAATATGAGCAATGACATGTTATGGCCGGAAACACACAATCTAGACGAACTGACAATAACCCAAGATCAAGAACATAGCCAGCAACAGGCAAAACATCGAACTTGGAGAAGAGGACGACAACATAGTAAAAGCCAAGACTTCAAGCAATCAAAAAAGGGCAATAGGGCCAGACAAAAAGAAACGAATAATCATTCAGAGGGTAGGAGAGTTACTCGTGGGGTTTCGTGGTCGAAAGAATCTTCCAAAGTGGAGGCTTCAACAATTAAAAATGTAAGACAAAAGCTTTGGAGCTTTCTCTCTCTCTCGGTCTGGGAAAAGACCTAAGCCACACCCAGTTGCACTCAGAT
This sequence comes from Metrosideros polymorpha var. glaberrima, assembly GCA_001662345.2. Lineage (NCBI taxonomy): Eukaryota > Viridiplantae > Streptophyta > Magnoliopsida > Myrtales > Myrtaceae > Metrosideros > Metrosideros polymorpha. Next base: position 13,337,599 of record BCNH02000009.1, read on the forward strand.
TCCTCCTACCACTCATGGAACCCCTCTGCTGACACTTGTTGATGGTCCCACCTCCACTCCGAGGACGACATTTTATACTCGTCTTCGCGTCGAGGCTTCGTTTTTTTTTATAATCGACATCGTTCGAAGCTGTCCGTTTCTTGTTTAATGCGCCGGCAGATTCCCCCAGCTCTGGATAGCCCCTTCACCAGTAGCGACGGATTGAAGAGTCAGTCGGTGGAGGGAGAACAGAGAGATTAGTTGAGGGGTTAGCTGAGGGATTAGGGGAAGAAGACACAGAGGCAAGAAAGAAAAAATAATTGAAGCGATGGGGAGAGAGAGAGAGAGAGTACGAGAAGACACGGGCAACTTTTCCACGTTGAGTGGTCTCATAATCGTTCTCGAACAACCGCGTGCCCAACCGACGTGACAGACCGTTGAATTGTTTTGAAGGTGAACACGTTCCGGTGTTCCGGGGATCCCACGACCGAAGAGGTAGGTGTTCCCGAACAACGACAGAGTAATGCTAAAGCACGTCACACGGGTTTACAAAATTGGTACACCGCGCCTTCCCGTTCCCCGAAGGCCGAAGAGACAAATGATCGGGACGGCTCGCGACTTGTCGGGTGCGCAAGTGAGGCGCTCATGAGCAAGGGAAAAACCGGGCCAACGGGCTGAGTGCGATGACCCTCTGTTTCAACTTTGAATATGGCTCGATGCCGCATATTGCTGGGAGTACTAATCTCATAGAACAACCATAACGTGCAAAAGGAAGAGGAATCCGCGTGAAATTTGGTCTGTCGGATTTTAATGAGACGATGGCGACAGATTATATTAATTATAATTGTTGCGTCACTAAGTATATTAATTGAGGATTAATACCATGAAAAATAACAAACTAGTACAAATGTGATAAAGTTATCAAAAACTAATTTTTTAACCATAAAAATCCAAAACTAGTATACTTATGACAAATTTACTTTTCATTAATTTTCGTTAAATTTTACCTGTTAAATTGTTGAGTTTGATGACATGTAGCAATTGACGGGTGTACCAGTTTAGTATTTTACCTTCCGTTTGTCATAAATATCCCGATATGAAATTTTTCGTGGTATTAACTTAATTTAACGGAAATTAACAGAGAGTAATTTTGTTACATGTGCACTGGTTTCAGGTTTTCGTAATTTGTCACAGGTGTACCGATTTGGATTTTTTCATGGTAAAAACTAAGTTTGAAGCAAATTTGTCATATATGTACCAGTTTGAAATTTTTCGTGCTCTTAAAAATTCTTTTTCGAGTTTGAGATAGGTTGAAAGTTACTTATCTTCGTGCAAGCTTTTCCGCATGGTCAAAAGCCATGGTCCAACCCAGGCTAAGTAAACCTTCTTTGGCAACTTATTTTCACAATTAATTCCACCGCAGACACTAATCTTTGATGATCTTGTGAGCAGGACATGGACTTCGATTGAAATACCTGATGCACAAATTACCATTTTTCGAGCGATTGATGCCTTATCGAATTCCACAATTTTTGTTTGATGTAGCGCCAATGGGACAGTCACATGGCAATAACACGACGGTACACAAAATTGACCCCACGGTCACACGGCTTGTTTGCGGATTCAAGGGTAGGCCGAGAGGAGCAATGGTCCTTCTAACAAACTCAAAAGCAGAAGCCTACGAACATAATAGATTTGAGCTTCAATTGTTGAACTTCCCTTCGAGCTTTGTTCAGCCACTATTCTTCTTTGATTCTCTCTCGAATCTCGTTGCATCGGATGGTCCATAATTTGAATTTTCTGCTTCTCAGCCGCCAAAAAAAGCCTTTCTTTTTAACTATATTTGGAAAAGGAATTTACCTTTCATATCTGTGCACCTTTATCTTATTCTAATATACAATAAAAAAAATAAGTATATTAAAAGTCTTCAAACTTGTCACCAACGTGCAATTAAGTCATAAAATTTTCAAAAAATACAATTAAGTCCTAAAACTTATCATGAAAATGCAATTGAGTTATAAAATTTTTAAAAAATGTAATCAAGTCCTAAAACTTATTAAATTGGTTCAATCAAGTTCTTCTGTTAATTACACTTTTTGAAAATTTTAGAACTCGATTGCACTTTTGTGACAAGTTTTAGGACTTGATTTCATCTTTTGAAAGTTTTAGTACTTGATTGCATTTTTTGAAAGTTTAAGAACTCAATTGCATTTTCATAATAAATTTTAGGACTTTCAGTGTACTTATTCCTAATAAAAAAAATTAGCCTAAAACTCAAAAGGGCATAAACTTTTATATTAGACTGATTTTGGCCCAAACTTTAAATGTCTTAAGAAAAAACATATGTTTATAGGATAGTTTTGGCCTCTGTTACCTTTGTCGTCCATAAGTGTCATTGAGCTGTCGATCTAATGACGAACGGAGTAGACATAAGGCATTGTCATCTTGATTATACTTTGCATTGAGGAAAATTATGAAAAGGGTCCCAAATTTATTATATGAATGACAATTCAGTTCTAAATCTTTTAATTTGACTAATTTGGTTTTAATTTTTTTAACGATTTGCCAATATAGTCATTCCGACCAATGTTCACCAAAAATCCCTGATGTGGACGCTAACCATCCTCAGTGGCGCAGTTGATGCTAGTACACAATTTTAGCAATTTTTTTTATTTTATTACCTTTTTTATTTTTTCCTTCTTCGAATTCCACTCAGCAAGGCCTTGGCGACCTTTGCTGGCCACAATGGAATAAATTTCAAAAAATTTTAAAATCTCCTAAATTATTTTCTTTTTTCCTTTTTTCATTTTTTAAAAGAAATTTAAAATTGTAAATATTGTCCACCATAGCGCCGATTATGCCATGTAAGACAGTCGGCGTCTACGTCTACGTCAGTGATTTTCGATCAGAATTGATTGGAAGAACTATGTTGGCAAATTGTTAGAAGGTTTAAGACTAAATTAGCTAAATTGAAAGGTTTACGACTTTTTTTGTAATTTTCCCATAAGCAGTTGACACATAATTTTGTCAATCGGGTAAAATTTCTTTAGGAAAATAAGAAAAGGCCAAAGTAGTATAGGCAGCAAAAAAAAAAAAAGACAAAAATAAATAAATAGGGAATTTCTTAAAAAAAAAAACTCGCGGGCCAGCCCGCACAGTCAATCCGTAGACGGGGGCCACCGGTCCGACCCGCATGCAAACCAGACCCATCTCGCTCGCCTACGGTCACTTCCATCTCTTCTCTTCATCCATTCATCCACCCATCTTCACCTACAAACATCACTTGATCAACAAGTGATTTTCTTTTCTTAGTCAGATCTCAGATTAGATGTAGCTTTCTTTGCACGTATCTGGCTGTATGCTGCAATATATGAATTGAAAATGTCAACTCACTGTTTACTACGAAAACTGACAACACCTTAATGCTTTTAATCATCATCCTCAAGGATTTCCCGGATGTGGAGAAGGGGAGCTGACTGATGGTTATGTTGCCAACTTTGTGGAAAGTGAGCAAATTATGCAGATGAATGGGTTCACAGCATCATTCTCTCTCTCTCTCTCTCTCTCTCTCTCTCTCTCTCTCTCTCTCTCTCTCTCATTCCGTACTGTGTTGAAGAGTTCCTCAGCTCATTGCGAAAAGACGACCATTCCTGTAATCTATGCTAGACATACATTATTATCACATAATTCGCTGGCTTAACCTTTTGGGAAAAAAACTGTTGACAATGTGAGTAGATCATGAATTATGATCTTGAAGTTATCTGGGACCTTCTCATAGTGGGATAATGGAAACTCCTGTTTGCAAGCTTATAGGGGTATTGTTTCTCTTATTTGATTGATGTGGCAACAACGGATAAGTATGTGCAGTATTTCTTGAAATGATTTCTCATGTCCTTTTCCATATACGAGATATTAGATTACGGAAGCTTAGGCTGCGTATGATAAAATTTCTATTCTAGAAATAGATTTGAAATATGTTTGGAACAGAAATCCATTTGATAACGCAATTTCATTTTTTATTTATTTTTAGAACAAATT